>JARYHS010012519.1:198103531-198121376 GCA_031002005.1 Vandiemenella viatica
GTTGAAGTAAGAGTAAATATTGTCAGTGCTAAAGTTCAACTGTGTGGGGAGGCAACAGGTAATCGCATAGTCCCATGAACAGCGGGGTCGGTGGCCAGCCTCTGCTGGACAGCGAGAAAGAAATTCTCATATTACGAGGAGTCAGTAGTAGTGAGTCTGACATTGAGAGCAGTGGAAATAGTGAACCATATTGTATAAATTTGGGTGTTCGTGATTTATATAAATATGAATAAAATGGGCTACAAAGTAAAAAAATCTAATCAGCAGAAATTATTGTATTGACAATATCCTTTAAATAACAAACGAAATGTTGGAATTTATATTCCGCTATCATTCGTTGTCGACTTGATTTGGTCCATAACTTGCAGAATACCAGGAGAAGCGAACGTTAAATAACAATCAAACTCCTCGTACAGAAAACGTGTGTTTCATTAGTATTTTAGAAATTAAAAGAAGTGATAACTAAACACCTGCTGACATATGATAAAGATAATCGGCAGAAAAGGGTAATTATTAAACCTTCAACACTGTAACGGCACAGACTTAGACTTACTGTTAATACACGTTATATACTTCTTTATATCGTACTTCAACCAGCCTTATGAGAGTTACGAAGCGTAAGATCACACGATTATATGATTTTCGTGTATATGGTTTCCACTGTCATGTATCTCACAGCCACACTACGTTCGACCACCACCAGTGGATTGGTTGTCCTTAGGATAGGGCAAAAATATCGATGTATCGATATTTTTTTAATAAAATAATCGATGTTTATAGTCGATATTTTTTTTCTAGATATATCAAAAATCGATATTATGTTTGAAATATCAATTTTAGGTACCAGTACGATATTTTTTAAGAACGCAAATCAGTAACCAGTTTAATGTGTCGATATATACATATATATAGTAGATAAACAAACAAAATATCTTATCTGAACGCGTCTTGAAAAACTGTTAAATTACGACGTATTCGCTTCTTTTTTATCAACGGTCGACAGTTTAAAAAAGATGTTAAATTTTAACAGGTTTACGTTATCGTCAATGTCATTTTTTATTTGAATGTTAACGATTAGATTACTTTTAATCAAGTTGAAGAATATTGATTAAGCATCTGTGTTGCAAAGTTGAAGTTTGTCGTAAATTTACAGCTTCGGTTTTCAATTGGTTTTTTCATTGTAAATAGAAGTTAACCCGTTGACGAAGTATCTGATGTGCCTAGTCTATTCTGTGTGGTCCAAAAGAGTAGCTTCTGCAGTTAACTGGGCGGCTGCGGACAACAAGAGTAGAATGGCAGGGGTTCGAATGAAACAGAGAGTTATTTTGACGTCTATGTCAAACAAATTATGGTTTAAATGATTTTAGAAGTATATAAATCAATACAAATTTCTTTAATATCCACATGTATCTTTAATTTTTCGAATTTTCTTAACTATTTTGTTATATTTTGGGAATATTTTTGGAAAATTACTGGCTTTAGGAAAAATATAGATTTATGAAAATATCCATATTTTTCTTTCGATATCTATCGAAACTGTTTGTAAATATCGATACGATATTTATCAATACTAGTGATCGCCCAGCGATCGAAATTCGACCGTAATTCATTAAGTTGTTTAGTTTGTTTCATGAAAGAGTAATAATCTAGTAATTCTCTGCATTACCTATAAAATTAAAACGATACACTCCACGCGTGACTGTATGCTAAATTTTAGCTTCTAATATAACCATAGCAAATGATGAAATGTATTTATCGATGGTTCATTTAGGCCAGAAAACTGCTTTAGCTTTATGAAACATGCACATTTAAATGTATCTATCAAAATAATTTCGTCGTTTTGGTCTATTAACATTTTGAATTTCACACAAATAAGTATTCCTTATTTCTTGTCTCTCTCTCTCTCTAATGAAATTACTGAAATTAAAAAATCAAAAGACACTTAACCAAAGTTTAACATTTTAAATAATCAAATGACTATATAGTATCTGGCAGAATCGCTACATTCCTTTTCAAAGTATTCCATTCATAACTTCAAACATTAATCTCTACTTTATCCGAGTCTTTCGTTTTACCAAAGACCACAGAGTGTCTCAATGTGGGGAATTCACGTAAGAACGTTGGCTCCGATCCTATTTCAAGCGCACACACACGTTCGCAAATTAATTTTTTATTTTAATAATCTATTTGTAACATGTATTAACTATGCTTATTATATTTTTGGGTGGGGTGGGACGTTCTCCACCAGTGAAAAACTGTTACTGACCTGTTGAAATTTGGATTTACTGTTTCTTTATAGTGTCCTCTTCACGTTTAGCACTCTCCTTTTCCGGAAAAGTCGCCACGAATTAAATTAAAAATGCCGAAATATGGGATGCTCCGCAATCGCGAAATGTTAGCATCACTGTAAAAATGACACAAAAATTATCGGTACAGGGAGCATATCAACCTAAATAGTTTTGTTTTGTTTTGTAGTGATCATGGTTAGGTTGAAATTCGGCCTAGACCAAGAGTAAAACGTTTACGGGAAATTCGTTCTGCGCAGCCCATGTCGCAAACCAGAGACAAACTGCGCATTTGTTTACAACTGAAGCAATCGATTATCTCTGACTGCTTATATCGATTCCAAGGTTTATAAAATACGTTATATATAATTTTAGCTTTCTGTATTTCTTTAAGTTCCTCCATTCGCCCAATATTCTGGCCGCTAGCTGCACTATCTACCAGCCCTCAAAATGTTGCTTCTTGCTTCTATATAAGTTCAGAGATTAATTTCGACTGTTTCGTTTCACCAAAGAAGACAAAGTAAGGCCGCTAGCAGCGCCATCTACCAACCATCTGAGCGAACTACGTAGGCGAGCAAGCGTTTTATTTTACTTAATTTAATGTATTTGTAACGCATATTATATATAGATTTAAGCTTCTTTCAATTCTCCTCCATATAATCTTTAACTATGCCAAATCTCACACTTCTCCGTGTGCGCAATATGCTTAAAAATGTAACATAAATTTTCGCTTAGCCTATTAATATATAGATATTTTTTCATTCGCCCATTCCTATGCTTTCAGTGACTCTGCCTTCATTGTTGTTGAATTTAACGCATTAAATGAAGTGAATGCAAATTAATGCACATCTGTTAACCTGAAATTTTACGAATGGCAAAACAAATTTAAAAAAAAAAAAAAAAAATCATTCCCCTCTGGTTGAGGTCCAGCGGGTGCGGGCTGTTGTAGGGCCACATATCGGTCCTTTTCAGCTGGAGGCTTTCCAGTAGGGCTGGTGATAAAATATCGATATATCGATATTTTTTTAAAAAAAATATCGATATTTATGAGTGATATTTTTTAGGACGATATATCGATATATCGATATTAAAATCTGGATATCGGAGTCCGATATTTTAAAAAAATAAGTGGTTATTTTCCGTTTTCCTCGTAGAATATTCCAAGTTATTATTGGAGGGAAAACGATTACCTGTGTTGCACATGCAATACATTTTCATAGATAGAATTTTAAGAAACAATGAACGATACGAGCACATGGAGAAGCAGGGCCGCCGTAAGCGGGCGTGCAAGGCAGCATATTATGTAGCGGGCGACCTTTTTTTTTTTAGCTCAACAGCTGCTTCGGGCGGTCGGCGGCGACACTGGGGATGGCAACAATGGGGGCGGCAATCTCACAGTTTCTTGACCCGTTTCGGAAATTTCCTAGATCCACCACTGGCTGTAGTTGGACAGGGGGCGGCATAATCGCTATTGCACGCGGGCGCTCAAACAGCTAGCGGCGGGCCTGTGGAGAAGTAAAAGACGAAGGTAAAATAACTCATTCAATATTCGTTAGAATTCTTGTCTGGACATTTTGAAAAGTTTTTAAAATTTGTCTTCAATCAACGCAAAAGTATTAACATTAAGAAACTAATCGTAATGTACCAGGTATGGGTAGGGTTGCCAGATAGCCGGAAAATCCGGGAATGTCCCGGAATTTTGTGTCTGATCTCGTGTTCAGGAATTATGCGTTACTGTCCTGGAATTTCCGTATACTAGTTTTTTCTCAAACTCAGTTCACCACGGTGGTCATGAGGCCAAGCCAAGTATTCCATGCTTGCAGCGATGTCCCTTAAATCAGAGGAATTTAAACTGACAGGAAAATACTCTTTGAATTTTCTGGGACTCTGAAAATTCTAGATGCAGTTAACGTTAACTCCCTTTATACAGAGTTCACATGTCTGAAACGTGTTTTTCAGGTCCTTCCAAAAGACTTTCCAAACGATAAAATCTGGACAAATTTCTTTAGAACAAGCGTTTTTAATGATTTTGAATATTTTTTAAAAAATAGTTGGTTTTGTTTTGCCAATTCCAACAAGCAATGACTTTTACGAGACAAGTTTTAGCCCGCTGAATAATTTATGAAATAAGAGCGAAACAGAACGTTCATGAATTCGATCATGGCTGAACTGCAAACTCAATCAATTTTGAAGACTCTTGCTGAGAAATTTTATCAGTTTTGCAAAGCAGTGACGGAGAAATATTTATGAAAATGGCAAAATCTAGTAATAAATATTTTAAAAGTAGATGATTAAGATCTATTTGGATTGATGTTGATTTTGATTTCGCAAAAGATAGATGCTAATTTTTTATTTGTTGATAAATCCTGATGTTGATTTTCTGCCTAATTTTAATTAATGAGCCTAACAGAAGTGTTCAGTTTTGGTTTAATATTTTGGAGATTTTGATTAATAATACCCGATGTTGATTTTGTACCAAACTAAAAAATTCCTAACGAGGTGGTCAATTTTTGTTTTAAGTTTAGTATTTTTCCTTTTGATTCATAATACCTGATGTTGACTTTCCACCATAGTTTAATTAATAAAGTTAAAAGAGGTGCTATACATACGTTAGATAGCATATTTACCTAAAATAGATTTTTTTATTAATTTTCATTTTTGTTCACTCTTTAAACATACCGCTAAAATACTTTTTAGACCCAGAAATGTCCCGGAAATTATAAGCCTGTATCTGGCACTCCACAGTTAAATATTTCGCTCGAATTGGATACGGTTCTTGTTCCATACCAACAGAAGAATTGAGCTCCAAAATTATGTTACAGCCAGTTTTGTTATATCACCTACGAATTTATTAAGATAAGAAATTGAAAAAAAGAATCTACCACTTTTGGATTGCCTTTACAAAGTGCTATGCTAAAAAGTTATTATCATAGATTGGTGCCTTTAAAAAACAATTTGTTAACGCCAAGGGAACTGCCTTGACAGTAGCGGCTCTAGGATTTTTCCAAGCCGGCGAAAAACTGATATTGCCGCCTCTTCAAACATTGTTGCCAGCCAGACCCCGAGAATCGCCTCCTTGATTGTTGGCCAAACGCATTGATGTCACCACTTTAACTGTTTGCCAAATGCATTGTTGGACACGATTTTATTGCCCAGAGCAAGTACCCCGGTTTGCCCCCACCCCTCGCCCTAAATCCTGCATTCCACCTAGAATCTCAGCTGTAAAAAAATTGTATTATGGTAAAGCGTTACCCATGTACGAAGCAATATCAAAGAAGGGGAAATTTTCAATTAATGTAGGAAGTTCTCCATTCATAGTAGAAGAAACAACGGGAAAAACATGAGTTCATGCTCTTGAAAAGTATGTCCAATGAAGTTTCTGACATGAGTTTTGGTGCAAAATTTTACTTCATTCACCACCTTAGTTTGGAATTTTTTTGGATCTGAAACTCTTTTAAATAACTATGACGCTCACTCATCATAATTCTATGCAACCCAGTTGTCCTAGAAAATGATAATTTGGTACACATACTTGGTTTCATCCCCATAGTATAAGAAAAGTTCCTGTGTTTTTTCAATGCCAATCTAAAAGCTGAAACGTCTTAGAGAAAATTTGTAGGTTAATTTCTTTCTTCTTGATGAGGCTATATGCCTTAAATTTCAGTTTTGTACAATGATCAGGAGCATAAAAAACACAATTAATTTTACTTTGTTACTACATTTAATTTGGAAGTTATTGGTAGTCCTACACCGATGGTAACAATGCAGACACGGCGAATCTCGCACAGAACGAATCGGACTCGAGCCCGTTGTTTTACATGAGCGGGCGTTGTCGAGGAAAGTATTTTGACATGAAAATTGGATGTAAGCAGGAATATTGATAAATTCTGATACACAATCTTTGCTAAGGTGCAAACATTTGGTCCAAAAAACTAAGAAGACCAGAATAAGCTATCAACCTACAAGAAGAAATTAAATTCCGCATAAAACAATAATTGTAAAAAAAGTTACTTGTGTCACTATGCAAACTCTGATAATAGAACATAAACCTAAATAAATCCCTCTACAATGTTGCATTATTGAGCTTTTAAATTCACAAAAGCCAAGATTTCCCTCGATGCTATTTCTGGATTCACAAGTCTTCGAGTAAATCATAAACATTCTGCCTTTCCTTTTAGTAAAGTAGTAGTATAATGGCTAAATCACAATTTAAAAAAAAAAAAATAAATATCCGTAACGTCATGAAAAACCATTTTTTTTCAGAAAATCAAAACTTGATTAAGAAAAATATCCCACAACTCTTCATCATTAAATAGCCACAAGACTTCGCCCTTTTTTAAAATGATTGGTTTTTGTAACTTTGTTTTTATATAATGGGGTCGATATATCGATACTTTTTCTTCTATATATCGAATCCGATATAAATATTTTTTTAAATATCGATATATCGAAAATACGATATTTTTTAAAATATCAACAGCCCTACTTACCAGATGCTCCCTTGATCTTTATTATTTTAATATTGAAACATGATATAAATTTTCTTTGGCAACATACAGAACAATTACGTTATACAGATATCATTGTACAATTTTCGTAAGAGAAATGTTAATGTATGTTACTCAATAAATCACAGATAAGCATTAGAATTCTTTATACTTATGTGTTTAAGCATTTTGACTGCGAGAAGGACGAGCGTTAGTAAAGCAAAAAAGCTGGACTTATTTTCGTCAGGTTTCAAATATTTTCCAGCTGAACAATTAAATGAGGTGCATCTCATCATGATGTGGCATCGCAAAGCTGATAAATAAAGACAAACATCTCTGTATGTTTTGCTGAGCGTGATTCATGAAAAAAAATTCCGGTTTGATTCTGTTGGGGTTTCAAAAACTCTAAAGCCCGTTTAGTGTAAAATAAGGTGTGGTCCATTTTTATGTGACGTCGAAAACTTGATAAATAAATGTAAAAGTTTATGCCAAATAGTATCCATTTAAAGATAAGTTATTTATCACTTTAAATTTTTAGTAATCTATGTACCAAACGCATCATATTTTTTGGAATTGAAATTATTCAGAATCGAAAATGTTATTCACTGTCATCAATTGTTTATCGCATTTCCTGATTCCAGAAGAAAAATTTCTCACTATATTTTCAATAATTCTGACTATTGTTGACTGCAATATAGGAGGTGAATCGTCCGTGTATGAGCAATTTCGCTAGAAGGCCTAACTATATGTCATCCGGTATACTGTTATTAATTGTAAGTAAATAAAAGTGAACTGCAATGTAGTCTGTAACGTCTAGTTTTGATGACGTTATTGAAATTCGAATAAAAAATATGATGTATTAATTAATAAATTAATTTGCAAAATTAATCCCGGGTAGGGGCCAATTCTGAAATACTTTTTAGCGAAGCAATTATACTTTTAAAATTACCAATAAAAACACATATCTTCATCTAATCAAATGATATACTGGTACACTGGAAAGGAAGTTATTGAAAGCAGGGTTTACAACACCTATTATTTTCTTTGAATATAAAATTGATTGGTTTATTGAACAGAACTGAATATTAAAAGTTTCTTTTGAACAATTTAGAGCATGATTCTCATCTCAGAGCGTTGCCTAAGGTTGAATGACGCAAGAGTGTCTATACATCGTCGGCGTTCTTTACCGTAGCAGATGAGTTGCTGAGAAATCAGACGGACCCTGTTGACCAGCTGGGCGCAAGGTCACTTGGCGAGCTAGCTCCCCGCAGGTAGTGACCTCTCCGGCAATCTCCCGTGGTGCGCCGGTGAGGATTGTTTGCTGGCCAGAAACAGAAAGTCCTCTCTCCCTCTTGTTCGCTCCGTTGAAAACTTGCAGGCTCCCGAGTTTTAGCAGACGCGGGAAATTTCAGCGAGTCGCAGCGTTTAGTGGCTCGTCCACGATATCCATTGGCGCTCCTCATGCAACATAAAAAACTTATGGTTTCTAAAATTTCGTAACACAGTTTGATTCGCTGGTTCCCAACTGAGGTGTTCCGCAACCTGACTTTTTCTCCGAAGCATCGTTTCTCTAGTTTCAACTTTCTACTGTACCAGGAAATCCTCATTTCGGCACAGTCCCTATACTGTCCTTTGAATTTCATAGAATGCGTAAAGCTTTTAACCCTTTAACTGCTACGGTTCGGCCGGCCGAGCACTCGCTGAATGCGGCTTTGTTTACGCCTAAGCTGTTTACCTGCCCTGGAATGCAGCGTTAGACCGGACCGCTGTGTACTGAATACGTCTGGAGTGTTGTGTGTGACGTTCTGCTGCTGTCGCTCTGCGATTTGAAACCGCAGATACAAAATAAATACAGTTAATATAACATCTAATGTTTTTCAGTTTAAAGCTCCTCTAAAAGTGAATGTCTGCGTAAACAAACATGCCGGTACTTCGTATACGAAATTGATATTACAGCAACTGAAATGTTTTTAGTTTGTGAGCGTAGTAATTTATCTGGAGAGAACCTTTCCGAATACCTTTCACAAATTCTGCACAATTTTTCCAGCCTTCTTTTTGACCCGGGTTAGTATATTTTTAATTTTTTTTTTTTTTTTGTATTTCGTTTAGTTTTAGAGGCGTATAAATTAATATAATTATTACTCTGCAGTTAACCATGGTTAGTAATTCTTTTTGTGAGATAAGCCTTGAAAAATGGTACAACACACAGTGATACATTACGTGTTTTGCATTGGTTTCTCGACGCACTTTCTGTATCGAACATATAGCGCATTTACGCATTGGCGTGCTCTTCTTTGAATTTGCAATATGAATGAAATTTGGAAAAAAGGTCTCAGAAAGTTGCGGCGAGGGCGATTTCTAGGGGGGGGGGGGGTGGCGTCTCACGAACCTGATCTTACAAGACGGGGGGGGGGGGTGGCGTCTCACGAACCTGATGTTACAAGACGGGGGGGGGGGGGAGGGTATCAGGAAATCCTGAAAAATTCCTCACGAAATTTAAATTTATGGATGCAACAAACGAAACTCTGCAACTGGCATTTTTCGTCGGGTTACTACTCGGTGAAGAGCGTGAGCATTTAAAATGCAGTGTTCGAGAATGTGGAAAAAGAACTTTTTAAACCACTTCATAGTGAAAATATAGTGTGAATTGATTCTCGCGTATCTGTTGGTCTCATCAGCAATAGATATCATATGATATTCTGTTAAAAATATCAGGAAAAATGACAAACTGCTGGAATGTTAACGTAATCCACACTTGTGTCCTGCAGCTTAATCGACAAGCACATGCTGTCAAACGCGTCACTAAAGCATTCTCTTTTTCCACACATTTCGCTCGCACAATCTGTAGCTTCAAACTCTGAAAAATGGTCATTTTCCACTAGCTGATGTACACAGCTTAGGAAAATTACATCGAGATCCTGTCGAAGGGTTATCACTGTCATCCATATCAAAGTGATCATATTCACTGTCGCTTCTAGTAAGAATCTCCATGATTTCTTCCGCGATACAAACACGACGGCGTATTCGGGAGGACGATGGTTCGAATCCCCGTCCAGGCATCCAGATTTGGGTTTTCCATGGTTTCCCCAAATCACTCCAAGTGAATGCCGGGATGCTTCCTCCAAAAGGCCATAGCCGAATTCCTTCCCATTCATTGCCCCCCATTCTTTACCATCTCTAAAGACCTCGCTGTTAAGAGACGTTAAGCAGTTAAAAAAAATAGTGACTGTATGCCATTTTCTCAGCGAAAACTAAAAGGAAAAGAGCAACACAAATTAGATCGCAGCTGACAATGCTCAAGGGCCGAATGAGGAAAACAACTAACCACCCTGGGTGGAAATATGGCTTCATAGCCAGGCCGCTAAGAGGCTAGCGTGTTAACACGTCTGGAGTACAGACAGGGCGGCGAGGCGGCGCGTGTATACACGTCTGGAGCAGAGACAGAGCGGCAAGGCGGCGCGTGTATACACGTCTGGAGTACCTGGGCGCAGTAGTAGCCACGCGCGTTAACGCGTCTACAGCAGTCAAAGGGTTAACTTTACGGCCTGCCATAAGTCGTTCGGTCTTTCAGCGCAGGTATGAGTCACCTAGCTCTCGCCGTGGATTCACACGCATAAATTTCCCGTCACCAAGGGACATTACAAGTCTTACTGGGCTTGCAGCACAATTTTGTCATTGAAAACAACGTTACGACAACGTTCTCTGTTGTGTTCATCAGGTAAAGTGACCTCCTATTTTAATTTAGGTAGTAATGTCTGATACAATTCTGTCTAACAGACGATAAAATACTCGAGTATTTAGAGTAAACAATTACTATGATGACAGTAATACTGGACAATTAACCAATTTTAATTTAAAATGTACGAGAATATACAGCGTAGTGGATTAGGTAATTGTAAAGTGAGGTATCTCAACTCGTTCAGTATTAATTTTTAAATTTTTTTATGCTTTGGCTACACAGAACTTGTGTCTTATAAAGCGGAAATAAGCAAAATAAATTAAAACAGAATCACATATATAAAAATTTTAAAGTTTGGTGACTCGCTATTCTATTATATATCCAGCAGCCAATGTTCCGTTAGGTTCCCTGAATCTGACTCAATCAATCAATCTGAATCAATGTGAATCTGAGTCACCAAGATTCGGCAACTGCTCTACCAGTCAAATACGGGCAGACTCAGTTCTCACCTAAACGCAGGTTGAATCAGCCTTGATTCAGTGTCGCACGTGATTCAGCTGACAGAATTTTCGTCTTTCAAGCAGTCATGAATCAACAACCCGACACGACGGATGTGGGAATTTTGATTATGAAAGTGAAAGAAAGTAGTGCGATTTATGAAGCGAGTGATAAAAAATGAAAAAAAAAACTATAAAACTTCTTCCCGTCGTTTTGAAAGTCAGGATGTAGATGAAAAACACCAAATCACGTTCTTTGTCGACTAATTTCATGGATCCACAACTTACACGTTTGTTTACGCATCTGTCTTCGACGAAACGTAACAGATTTGATTATAATGCTGGAACTCAAAAGCAACTGAGAGAAGATACTAGATAGGAAAAGAGAGAGAGGATTTGATTCGGATTGACTCGGCTGGAGTGAAGGTTTGAAGATCTCGAGTCAGATTCACCTTGATTCGCATTGATTCTGATTTAGTGTGAAGGAAGCCTTATTTTCTTCTGCCCTGTGCTAATCTATTCACCGGCTCAAACCATTCAAAAATATTCATTCAATTATTTTTTTAAAATACTAGAATCCATTAACCTATTGTAGTCATAAATCTCTGAAATTGTGACCCAAGACTTCATATCTTCTTTTCGTAACATTATTTTCCATAATATGTTCACAATTTCTAAAGTACTATTTTAAGATATTGGTGCCACTATGTATTGTCTCAGACTATCACCTTTATTTGTGTAGCATATGGTGGCAGCCCTGGTGACCAGTGGGTGGGTGCTTACTGATAACATCACCCACACACACTGCCGGGAATCAGCCGACCCGCCACAATCCACATTACTGCTGTAGCCGCGGGGTTCGCCTGATTGCAAACCTCTAATTGCAGGTAAGCGCGCAGGTGGGGGAGTCCAAATTGCTGCAGTTAGCGGCACCAGGTGTACACAGGTTTGTCATTAGGAGTCCATGCGTGTCCGACACAATTACTCCACTCGTGTCGTTTGCGGAGGAAAAGGCACACACGAGACATATATCCCTCACGAAAGTTTCCAATTAGGTTTGTGACGAGTAGTGCTCTATAGTTATATGCTAAAAAGTGACACCACTGTTGCCCACACAAATTATTAGCCCACATTTCATATGTCCAAAGTACGTTAATATGTAGATGTATTTCTGAACTACATATCATCGTTTACAAAGTACGTACCAGTAATTAATGTGTAGCGAAACGGCTGTATTCTGTTAATTTTTAAGAGTTTCTTACTATTCGCTAACAAAAATTAAAAAAGATCAACAAATTTATAGAGTCTGCGAATTTCTTCTAATCGCTTAATTTAATAACTATTATTACGAGGCCAGTTTACAAACAACACGCTCAAGGCTGACTTCAAGGCAGACATCAAGACCTGCAACTGCACCTGAAGATGGCGACGGAGAATAAAGTCGCCGAAATATTGTGCATTAATAACAATATTACTCGGTTTGTTTCCCGAGAAACGTTTATAAATAAACATCGCCGAGAAAAATTACATTCATTTATAGGAAGCAGATTGTTATATATATATATCAATCGATAACTTTGATTTTCAACTGAATTACTTTCCAGTTGCGGAAAAAATTAGATCATTCATGAGCTGTGAGAAAAAAAAAAAAAAAATCTCACCTTTCCTGCTTATACTGTTTTATTAATGTTTGGTAACATGTATCGCATATTCACAACAGTGACTTGTTGCTGGGCAGTTCCATAGATGCTGTCTTCCTTTTATGTGTTAATAACTGTATTAATTAACGGTAATTAGGCCAATTAAATGCAGCTCTGCTCGCTGTGGATTCTTTCTTTTAGCAGATCATCGTTAATAATTGTTGAATGTAGCTATTAAATGAGTAGGAACTATAGTCGTGCAAAAGCTGCCTAGGATCGCTCGGTTTGTCGCTACCAGCCCGACCTCTGCCGGCCAATTGCCGGAAATACAATTACAGAGGACCGGGCCTTGACGTAAGCACGACTAATACAATCGGAACAGTCATGAACTGCATCGCAGTCATAAAATCGCTAAACAGAAGAAAGGAGTAACTGAAAAATGAAGAGTGGAGAGTATATGTCTCCTTATTACTATTTTCTACCTTCTGTTCTGTGATTTTATATGATCGTTTCCGTTTACTTTCGGAAAATTCTGATATGTAAAGACTGGGGACAACTCTATGTTAATTAAAAAGTAAAAATCGGCAGATGGCACCACATTTAAACATTTCCATGCCGATGTTACGGCATTTAATGGAAACTGGAACATGTTAATGATCTTTTGGTTATTAACATTACTTATTAGAGTGATATCAGTTATATCATTAAAGTGAAATCAATTTTGTGCATTAATAGGTACAAATCCTTACAAGACATCACATATATTTGAAACCGTAATCAGGATGACCGCTATGCAGGTCCTGAACTCCTGCCCAATCCCGTTTCACTTTGCTCGCTGTCCCATTCCGTAATATTCAATGTCGATCAGTACCGGTAAATTCAGTGAATAGTCTTAATGTTTATATTGTCCTAATTCGTATTAACTTCTGTAAGTAAATTTAGTCTGAGTGGTTTGTGACCGTGAAGTTATCTCGATCGATATTTGCTGACCTTGGTTGTTGTATATGAGACTGGGTGATGGTTGTCCTTCTTCAGAGAAGCTAATAAGTTACAGAGCTCTATCAACCAAGAACGAGGGGACCTCATTCAAACCACAGCAGGCGTAGCGTCCCCATGACATAGCAGTCATAAAGTTATCAGCCGGCCATTATAGCTAAATTGGAGTGTCCTCATTGGTTGAGCCTCGAATGACAGATGGCAGTGACAGAGACAAAATATGTTGGGAAAGAAATATTAGAAAATAATAAATTGTTTGAATGCAGAGAGTTAGGGCGAATGAGAAACGATAAACTATTGGTATCCGGAAGGCAAAAACTGATTGAAGAGAATCGCGACTGGTGTGAGATATGTCCGACCTATTAGAAACTATTCCTGCGTTATCTAACAAATTGTTAATCCTTGTTGAAATGAGCTGGCCTATCGAAGATGGACGGAGAATCTACCTGCGACTTGAAGGGCGAATTGCGGCAGACAAGGTTCTCCGAGAGACTGCGACCATTGATCGTCAGGAGAGAGAAAATCCAGACTACTCCAGCAGATGACGCGTGGGTGGGCTCCTGCCCCCAGCTGATTGAGAAACCTCGCCTAATTGGGTCCGAGGTTAAGCGACACGCGGATGTCTGTCGACTCGTCTCTTCTCTTCCCTTCTTATCGGTAAACTAGCTCGTGCCCGCGTGGATTAAGAATTTTTTGCCAGAATTGAATATAGAAAGTTGTTGGTAACGAAGGATTGGTCCCAAACAACACCTCGTTGGCATAACATGACAGGAAAGCTATCACTATATCACTCTACCGTCGAACCAGTCTCTTGAAGAGAATCAATTACCAACATATTTCTGTCACCATTCGATAAGGTCTCAAAATTTCGTGACTACAACTATTAAACATACCGGAGAAAATGTCATGTGCCCTTCATACAGCCATTCATACAGATTTTCTTGTCAAATTCCATCAACATTGATATAGCCATTTGGTCGTCAAAACGTCCACTCTCTCTCTCTCTCTGACTGAGAACAACCCCTGAGGAATGATTATAACGTAAAAAAGTGTATACCTAAAGTTATGCAAGACTACCTACGATTTCTCTCGCATTGTACCCCTAGCTTTGTGATATCTACAGTTTAACATTTAATCCGAATAACCTACGGCCCAGGCGTGACTCTTACGATCAAAAATAATTTTTAAAAATCTTTGCCTCCACAGAGATTTGAACCGCAGACCACAGCCCAAATATTTATAAGCAAGTGCTTTAACCACTGAGCTGTCTGACCGATACACGAAAACAAGCAGTATACAGACGTCCATATCCAAAGCGTCTGTCTATCGCCATTCAGTAGTATTTCGAAATTATGAGACAACATGTATTATTTATACAGGTAATTTTTCAACCAAATGTAGACAGTATTTTTCTCCTTGTTTCAATGGATAAGTGTCCAAAGTTTCATCGAGATAGGATGAAAACCGTGGATTTTTATGAAGAACAAACAAACAAAACATACATACATTCATCTTCATATATTGGTAAATAATCCGCCGACTCCATCGCAAACAACAAGTGATGGACAAGCTCCTGATTACAGAAATCCATTGTCTTTTAGGAGACAACCACTGACCTCTGCTATTAATTGATTCAATTTCCGATAGGTAAAATAATGTTTTCCTTTTCATCAAGTGACTAAAGTCGATTTATGTTTTCTGCTCTCATTCATTTTTGACTTGCAATATGACAGTGCCGTTGATTTATGTTGATGACCAGTTCGGTTGCGAACCACATCAGCAATAAATTATTTATTAGTTAATTAATCAAACTGCTTGTTAAAGTAATAAATCACTAGAGGTACCCTTGCTCCCGAATGTACCACCGTCCTACAGAATGCAAGGCTGGGACGTTACCGCTCACCCGCCACGCTCGGTGTCTCCTTTCTGAATTGGGACATTCGATCAGCCAACCGTTACAAGGTCATAATAAAATCTCCATCCTCCTTCTTTCAGGGTGCTAAGCAAACTGTTAATGAAACTTTGCTTCTTCTAAAACCCATCATCTAGACAGATAAAAACTTAAATGCCGATTATGATTGTAGGGTGAGGATTTAATTGGTAGTTGAAGACTAGAAATGGATTTATCTCGGCGTAAAATATGATAACAAGCTCGGCTGGCAGGACACATTGTGCAGGTAGTAGGTTTCAAAATCTTTCAATTATTGGATATAGTGGTGAGGGTATGTACGGTTGATATATGAGGGTGTGGGTTTCAAAAAATCTTTGGTGGTTTTGTGTGGAACCCAATTTTTCGGTATGAAATACAGAAGTTGGAGGGGGTGCGAAGAAGGGCTGCTAGATTTATCTTTTGAAATTACTGCAGAAAACTGTCAACAGATGGTATGACAAAGATGCTTTAATGGAATTCATTGAAATATAGGAGGAAAGTGAAGAGAGTGCTGGGAGTGTACAAGGCGTATATTGGTGATGACCCGTTAAATTATATTGATGGAATAATTAAGAGTGGTGTATGGATGGGAAAAGATAACTATGACTCTGCTATCCCGGTTCAACACCGTCACATGCCCGGAAGAAGAGACGGAGGTAGAAAACCAGGCCAACTAGTGCTACCGCATAGCAGTGTTTTCGCCGCGGCAAATCAGAAGCGACTCGCCTAGTATAAATTCAGCCTCGCGGTCTCACTCAAAACAGTGCTGTGTATACTACTCAGTTCGCTTCCGTCTCTCTGTGCATCGCCTATTGGACTCTGACCAGAGCGCATCTCGGTTTACAGTCGATTACTCCTTTGGACACTGTGCATCGCATATTGGACTCGGATCAGTGCGCGTCTCGGTCTACGTTCGGTTTCTTCCTTGAACTCTGCGCAGCTCATCTTCTACTTTGCTTCGGTTCTCACTTGATCGTCTCCGGGCGACCGCCCGTCCGCCGTGTTGACATTTCGGCCGCCGTGCGGTCACAGCAATGACCACAAGCTAGCACTCGATTTCAGATATAGGAACAGTGTTTTTCTTTCATTGGTATGAGACTCAGGGTTTGGAATATATTAACAAGGGAAGTGATGAATAATTTACTAAAAATGCTAAATGAATAAAAAATTTAAATAAGTTGAAAAAGTATGCGGGAAAAAGAAAGAGGAAAAGTGGGTGTGTGGGGAAATTGACACCACGCGGAACGTGCATCCCATCGCAATTAAATTAATTATATCTCTGTAATGGAGTTACTAAGCTGTACATTATGAGACATTAAACTTTTTAACGATAAGTACCAATACAAACAGACTATAACTGATGAAATTCCAATCACTTATTCGAGACTGTATAACTAAAGTATCTAGCATAACAGTAATAAAGTATATTAGACTGCTGATTAAGCCGATAGAGCTTAGCGATTTTTACACAGTAAAACATCGACGAGACTAATGCTTATTCAAAAACAAAGTAATGGAATCATCCACGCGGAACGTGAGCTGGTTAAAATGTCTGTCCAAGTGCTGCGTCATACCTATTCAGGTAGCGTACTAATATCGAACGGGACGCTGGGATGAGAAGCTGTTGATAACAAATGAGCTTTGCAGCTTGTTACGTGCTGGGCTTTGTACGGAACATTGAATAAAACATGCCCAGCTTCGCTGCGCCAGTGTTCCCTTGTAGGCCCGAAGAGGACAGTCAGAAACGATGTGATTGATTGACTGTAAGGTGGCTCCACAGTCACAATTTGCAGAATCTACCCAGCCCCATTCAGACCTTACTGAGGGATCCTCAACTAGATTTTTATTGGCTACTGATGACTGTTCCCATTAAGTTGTCCACAGCATGTAGACGTTGAAAGAGGACTCTGTAAGGTTGATTGCTGTGCGCCATGGTGGTTTTCTTGATTTCAAGCGTTGGTGTTTTGCTTGAATAATGTCTTGATGTATATGCAGCTGAGGGCTCTTCAGGATATTTTTCCAGAATTTTAAGAGAGCTTCTGATCTTCTTAGTGCTGAGGGTGAAATGTTGCATAGCACTGGAAGCCTTATGGTGTTCGTACTGTGAATACATCCCGTAATTATCCTCATTGCCTGATTGAGTTGCACATCTATCTTGTTTGTATGGGCACTATTGATCCAGGATGGGCAGCAGTATTCAGCAACAGAGTATGACAGAGCTAAGGCTGTGGTTCTTAGAATGTGAGCACTGGCTCCCCATGAAGTACATGCAAAATTTTGGAGAATAATATTTCTCGTTTCGACTTTAGTAGCCACGTTTGAAAGATGCTT
>JARYHS010012519.1:198122376-198166383 GCA_031002005.1 Vandiemenella viatica
CTTCTCAATGTCATAAAAGATTGTGTTCCTTACTTAAAGCTCCGTGCCTTCCATTTTATTCGTAAGTAAGCATTTTGTAATGAAACTTATCCCTTCCTTTTGGTAGTAACAATGAAATGTTTCAATCCACTTCTTTCGACCTTGTGATCCAGTTATTGTTTTACTCATTTTTGAATGATGCTCTTATCTAATGATTCTAAGCTTAAATTCTGACATTATTAAAACAGTTTATGGAAGTATTATGACTTTTCTTTACACATGATTTTAATATTAACCATAAAGCGAGCATTATTTCCACAATATGATTTCTATACTGAATACATATTGGACGTCAGATAATATTTTTTATTTCCGTTGCTGTGATATTGGCAATTCTTTGTATTCTGTTTCGTAGTTTGTTTTTACTAGACCGAAACTCTCAAAAATTCTTTTATCATCCTTCTCCGAACACTTCATCACATTGGGTGGTAGATTTTTTCTGCCTTAATCCCATAATGAATATATGACCTTTTTGGAATACATTTTCTCTAATTTTCATCACCTTTGTTAGAATTTTTCATATATACTTGCACTATTTAAATAATTTAGTTGCTATAGAACGCACGCTACGGTGGCAATTTCCGTGCAATCACATTTTTCCACTTTCTTGTACCAGCCTTATTTTTCCTTAATGAATTTTAAACTCTAGCAGCGTTTTTGATAAATTATTCATCACTTACCTCGGTAATTTATTCCAATCCATGACTCCCTAGTTAGTTACGAAAGAAAATTTCCAGACGCCCTTATTGCGTTTTCCATCGTTTCCCCAAATCACTCCAGGTGAACGCTGGAATGCATCCTTCAAAAGGCCATGTCCTAATTCCTGCTCGTTCCTGGTTCACAGCTATATCCCACCTCTAATGATCTCAACATCTACGAGGCATAACGCCACAAGGGAAAAGAAAAAAAAAAAAAGCCTATTAACGTCAGAACGGTAATTTTCTTCGTGAATCTCGCTCAGCGAAAAAAAAAAAAAAAAAAATGTGTTAAATCTCTCAGTTTTCCGACATCACGTTAATATGAAATATACGCTATGTTGCCTTTTTGTTTGATGTCTTATTAATGGAGTTCTTGTGCTGGCGGAATATTGCCTCGCAGTGGCTAGTGAGAAGCTACGGATGTGCCAGCGGACTCAGACGTCGTAAACAGCGGTAGAGCTGGCTTTAGGGACTGTGAAGCAGTGGTCACGTAACCACCATCTGTTTGAGTTAGTACAGATGATGACGGTAGCGGTTTTCTTGAAGGGAATGCTTCTCGGAGAGATAGCGTTTATACTTCACTTTTGTTTAGTTTTCACATCCCCATTTCTTTGTATTATTTAAGGAACGTGAACCTACGAGTTGCGGACATCGTTTTCTGTTATCGTTTAAAGAAAACTACTGCAGAATCGCATAGAATGCCTGTCGAAGCTTACGGTGAACGTGCTCTTGGTAAATCCAATGTTTGGAGTATTTAAAAACTTCAAAAGCAGTGATTTTGATGTGAGAAATGAAGACCGCCGTGGAAGACCTCCGAAGAAGTTTGAAGACGGCGAGTTGCAAGCATTGTTTGATGAGGTTGATGCTATTGTTGGGTGAGGATGATGCTCAATCGCAACAACAACTCGCAAGAAGAGCCATCGCTCGCGCCGACAGGGATGACACCGGGCAATATGCTCGTTACATGCGCGAGCCCATCAGAGCTAGTGGCGGTTAAGAATTTCCTTGAGAGCCGCAGCAACCAATTCCAGTTCGTCCAGTACGGATGCGCAGGGCTTCCGACAACTGATGGCATCCCAAAAACCGCTCCACCAGAGGAAGCAACCAACCGAGGAACGGAGGTGACACGAGATGAAAGCCTCCCTCCACCTCCGGAACCCGAACTGTCAACGCCACCGTAAATTGAGGCTGTTGAGCCAGCTAATATCCAAGTCAAGAAACAAGATGGCCGGAAAACCAAGAAGAATCCTCGCAGGAATAAATCAACATTGTCAACAGTCGTCCAATGTTTCAGGTGCCAGGGATTCTGGCATCGTTCGAAGGATTGCCGGAACCAAGTTCGGTGCGTTTGCTGCGTGGAAAACCACGGCGTGCTGTCGTGCACAAGACCGCGTGATGCGACACCAACTTGCGCTTACTGCGCCGCGGACCACGCGGCCAGCTACGGGGGCTGCCCACTGAGGTGGAAGCTGCAAGCGGCCGTCAACAGGAGCCGTCCCCACACCAGCACAGCGAAGACACGACGCCACCAGCATCGAGAAAGGATAAGACCACCAACGACCACCTGAGCAATCATAACCACCTGACCATACACGATGAGCATCAATACAACAACATCCACCATGTCACTGCCAACCACATGAAAACCAACTAGGGATAGTCATACAACTGATCACGCAGTTGTTACCAAAGCTCATCCCCACCAGACAATAAGAATAATCAAGGCTTTCCCTCAAAGGTCATTATATAATTGCCAAAGCCGGTTTTTTTCTAATATTTACTTTAATGATCCCAATTCAGCCAATATAATGCCGTTGAGGCAGGGAAAAAAAAGATCAATTAAGTGTAACACAGCAAGCTGTACCAAACGTTTAAAAGCGTTGGGAAAGATTAAGAAGAAGGGAAAATGGGTTCCACATGAACTGAATGAAAGACGACAATAAAAACGAAAAACCACTTGTGAAACGCTGCTCATTAGGTATAAAAGAAAGTTATTTCTCCATCGAATTGTAACAGGTGATGAAAAGTGGATAAATTACGAGAACCTTAAGCGTAAAAGACCATGGCTAACTCCAGTTGAACCGTCAACATAAACTTCATAGGCAAAGGGAAAGAAGACAGTGCTCTGTGTTTGGTGCGATCAAAATGGTGTGATCTATTACGAGCTACTAAAACCTGGTGAAACTGTTAATACTGAACGTTGTCGACAGTAATACAGAATACCAGATAAGGCAACACAAAATGATTTTGCTTCATGACAATGCACCATCACATACAGTAAAACCAGTCAAGGAAATGATTGAGACGTTCAGTTGGAGATACTGACGCATGCGGCTTAGTCATCTGACTTAGCTCCGTGCTATTACTATCTCTTTACATCAATGGGACACGCACCCACTGAGCAGCGCTTCACTTCTTACGAAAATGTCTACATGACTGATTTGGTCAAAAGAACTTCTCTTTTTTTTTTTTTTCTTTTTTTTTTGTGTGGCATTCATTAATTACCAGAGAGGTGGGGAAAATGTATATCTAGTAATGGACAACATTTCGAATAAGGTACTTTGTATTATTTTTATACAATATATGTGTATTTTACTATGAAAAAATTCCGGTTTAATAATTACACACCTATTTAAATTTGAACATGTTAAAAGAATGAAGTATACAAAACTACGAAAGCATTATCTGTAAAAAGGATAACAAGGAAAAGTTCAGTTGGAAGACCAAGAAGAAGATGCATATACCAGCTGAATGAAGATATGAAAAAAAGGAGATGAAATTTGGAGGCTAATATGATCAACAAATTTTTTTAGAAATCAGTCAATGGAAATTGAATGTCCAAGACCATTAAAACAAGTAGACTAAAGAATTCGTAAGCTATAACCCAAAATATGAAGATCATGACAATAATTAAATTTACAGTAATCAACTGTTTGTTAGTTAACAGGTTACCTTAGTTAAAAGCCGCTATATATTTCTTTTATATAATTAAAGTTAAACATTTTAACTGCGAGAAAAAAATTCTGTTTTCTGAGCATGATTCACTCAGAATCAATGAGAAATTTTGGAAATTTGTTTGTGTCACTAAACACATATTCCGCGAAAACTGTGGTCAGATTTTCGTGAGATTACACTGTATAACCCAGAGTCCGAACAGTAAAATAGAACGAAATTATTTCATTTTTAAGTGACGTCAAAAAAGCTAAGAAATTTGAGATAAAAGCGTCCACAAAATAGTATCCATTCAAAGGGCAGTTATTTTTGGATAGTTAGGATGTTAACCATGATACGTTCCATGGCATTCGTAATATTTAGAGTTGATATTCAATATCATCAGTAGTTTAAGCCATTTATGAAACTGGTGATGCTATTGCATTTCTAACTATGTTACACTTTTTATGAAGGATTGACTCCAAATTAAGGAGTGAAATGGCGTTCTGGGTAAACTATGATAGAAACTGTGACTTCATTTCAAATCCTTTCTAAAATGAAATTTAAAAAAAAAGGTAAGGAATTTACGGGCAAGAGCTAGTAATAATCTTTTTATTTTCTGATCCACAAAAAACTTTAACTTTCCAGGATAAGAAGTTTGACTCAAATATGTCCTCGTAAGTTAAGGTTCAGTTTTGTTTTTCCTGCGTCTAAATAAATATAAAATTTAACGAATATAGTAGACAGTTGAAATAACGGATTATATTCTTTCGGAACGTTCCTAACCTGCTTCTAATTAAAGAAACGAGGCGTTTTCAGCTATTGCTGCTACTCCTGTTATTATTCTTAATGTTTTATTTTTTGTGATAGATGAAAGAAATTGCTCATGTTTTTATTATTTTTAGAGCATGTAACACAACTTGTATTAGAGACACAACTGCAGATAGGTGAAACCTGTTTTTCATTTATGGAGAAGTACTTTCCAGAGTCTTTTATAAATTTTCTGTTAATTTTAGAACAATTTATTTCAGCTAAAGTAATTTTTTTTGGCCTTGTCGACGTTAAGGCCATTAGAGATTAGAGGCGGGATGGGACTGGGGACAAGGAACGGGAAGGAACTCGGCCATGGCCTTTTTGAAGGAAGCATCCCGGCATTCGCCTGGAGTGATTTTGGGAAACCATGGGAAACCCAAATGTGTATGCCCGGACGGGGATCCGAACCCGCGTCCTCCCGAATGCGAGGCCAGAACGTTAACCGTTCACCCACCACGCTCGGTGGATAAAGTAAAGGAGTTGTGTTTCATCAATTAAGTGTGTTGATTAATAACCATAACTTATTCGATGAGAACTTTCTGAGTCGTTCTTAGCGTGCATCTTGTTAGAAATAGTTTGATTGGAATAGGTAAAGTCACGAGAGATTTATTATACAAACACAAACGCATAAAGAATGAGGATCCCGCTGGAGAAGGCGAATTAGTTTAAAGGTTAGTTGAGATGTTGTAACCGTTACATCAAGACACTTTCACGAGGAAGATTGGAATAGGTATTATTTCAGTAAAAGTGGCGTAGGAGAAATAAGAACCGGGTCGGTGGAAGGTTCACGGCTCTTTTCAGTGCCATGTTTTGTATTGTCTGTAGCCAGAGTATGTAGCTGTGAGCAGCGTATGCCCACACTGGACATGCATAATCAATAATAGTCCTTACTAAGGACGTGTAGATCTTAATGCCCGTGCTTGGGGCTCTGTTGAGAAGCGAGTAGAGGCTGGGTAGCCTCGCGCTTGCTTTTCTGTAGACGTCATTAATATGTGCTTTCCAGGTTAGTCTCCTGTCTAGCAGCACTACCAGTAGCTGACCAGGGTATGTCACCACCGTGAAGGTGAAGAACAGGATCCGGTTGACTTGGACGATCATTATTGCCTGACTCTTGGCAGGGTTAATGTCAATCCTCCAACTCCGAGCCCATGCCTCCGTTACCTGGAGGACTTGCTGGAGGCGGCGAGTGGCTAAAATTCTGCTGCGGCTGGCTGCGAGGTACGCTGTATCGTCAGCGTATGTTGCAATCAGAACTCCATTGGTTGTGGGTACATCATCAGTATATAATGAATATAAAGTCGGACCCAGAACTGAGCCTTGGGGAACTCCTGCTTTCACTTTTCTAACACTAGAGAAAGCTCTGTCGACTCGAACACTGAATGTGCGGTCGGTCAGGTATGATTTTATTAACTTCACGTATGGACCCGGGATATCTTGCACATAGAGCTTAAGAAAGAGACCCGAGTGCCTTACGGAATCAAATGCTCGGGAGATGTCGAGCATCACCATGGCACAGAATTGTTTGTGGTTGAACGCTTTAGTGACAGCTTCTGTTACCCTCCTCAGCAGCTGTGTAGTTGAGCAGCCGTGGCGAAATCCCAGCTGGTGATTAGGTAATGCATTAGTGTCCTCGATATGAGTGGACAGTCGTTTTAGTAGAAGCCTGTCAAATACCTTGCTGATGGCTGGAAGAAGCCTTATTGGCCTGCAGTTTTGAGGTTGGTGTGTGTTCTTCCCACTCTTATGGATTCCCACAACCACTGCATGTTTCCATCGTCTTGTGTACTGTTGTCGGCGCAGGATGGTTTTGAAGATTTCTGCGATGTAGGCTGAGGTCTCCGGTGGCAGGTGCCTTACTGTTACAAATCTCGTCATGGCCAGGAGCTTTGCGAGGGTAGAGATTTTGTAGGCTGCTAGTAACCTCTTGAGGAGTAATATCATTTATTTGGAATTCATCTTCTGCTTCCAGGTAAACCCTCAGCCGACGGTTGACTTCGATGAGGTGTGTAAGGTTGGCGTTTGTTTGCGACGGTCGGAATTTTGTTTCAAAGACATCGGCGAGGGCATTCTCCTTGTCTTCAGGAGTGACAGCTCAGCCATGGCTGCCGTGGAGAGGAGGAAGGCGCTTTCTTCGTCTGGTAAGCCTTCTAGTTTGAAGCCAGAGCGACCCATCCTCTGGGCTAAGCATGGAAGCTCTTGCATCTTATTTCGGTGATGCAGTAGGGAGGTTTTTATTTTCCTCTTTAGTCGGTTGAGCAGCCTTCTTGTTGCCTGGTTTCTCGTCAGCTTCAATTCTTTTGCAACCCTGCTTTTGTGTCGTATTTCAGCCATCAGTTGAGGGGGAAGCTGTGGAGTATGGACTGAACGAGGTAGCGTAACGGGTGTTGAAGCAGCAGTAGCCTCATTGACTGCAGTCTCGAAGAGTTCGAGGGCATTGTCGATGCTCGTAATATCCGGTTGGTTGGTAAGTTTGTTCTGGAGGATCTGCATTTCGGTGGACGGGCGTCACATTGCGGACCTGTTATTAACTCCGAAAGTATGCGTTTGCGACCCAATGTTTATAAGACATTTTTGCCTTATTTTGATTTATACTGTCACTTCCTAAAATATTTAATATTTTTTAACACCATGTATACAGTAGTTCTGTAATTTTTTTTTCTTTTTTAACTGTTTACATTAAATGATCCAAATTATGATCTTTGAAGAGCTCATGGTTCATACATTTTGCGCTTTAAATTTATTGATGTAACTACGTTCTACGGAAACCTTACACAGTCTCATAAAAGCGTAGCGTAAACTGATCTTAATCATAAGTAGTACTTTCTTTGCAGTCAATTTGCACATGTGCTAATATTATTCTATTACCAACACAAAAACCTATATTTTAATGCCCAAATTTCCTATTCACTCACGTTTTCTTCAGGAATAAGATGTTTCGTTTTTCTTTAAAATGCTAACATTTTATCCAAAAACTATATCGGCATGTGATTAGTTTTTTATGGCTGAACTGCAACATGGTAATTGTGTCACTGAGGAAGAAGTTCAGAAAGGATTTAAAGCATGATCTGAATTTCACCTGTTTAGCAGTCGAATGCTTTGAAGTGATATTTTTTTTTAGTCATTTTCATAAACGTTTGTTCGCAAGGCTTTAATCATTCTAGTTATAGCGTTTATGCCACTGTATTATCCAAGGCTTCTAATTCTCTATAAACGCATGCATACCAGAGCTCGTGTGAAAAAACAACGAGTTGAAATCATTCTGGTGAAACAACATAATAAGCTGTCCATTGATGATAGCACACACACACTAAACTGATGCACGGAAGTCTGACAGACTTGGCAACGGATATATCTCTTTAGTCTCAGCATAGTGTTTTTACTTCATAGTCAGTAACATCCTTTCATAATAAGAAAATGAGAGCGACCTCATTACCAACACTCTTTCTGGGAGCGGAGAGGCAATGTCACAGTGCTCTGAGAAAGGCTTTTTCACATCTGTAGAGATGGGAAAAATTCTTTTTGTGGGAGATAACCACAGAGGGGAGCTTTTACTAGACCCGGAGCTGCACGATGAGTCGTTCTCATTTTTGAATCTTTTGAATATTTAACGAGCAACAAACACAGAATTCTGTTTCGCAACACAAAGTGGGTCTATTGGGTCTGTGTGCAGCCTCGCACACAACAACCGCCGTGCCTTTTCGTACGCCCTCAAACCCAGCTAAAGGGGAGAGTATGAGATGTGCTAGTGTGCTCTGCTGATCTTGAATAGTTGCACTGAAGTCGGGATAGCACTGTTGTGACCTTCCGGGAACTGGCAGCTCAGTGGCTTCATAAAACATCAGCTGCTTTGGTATCAAGGTGTTCACACGTTAGGGAGCGTCCATAAACCACGTAGCTCCATGTTGTCCTCCTCTGAATCTCCCACCTACACACGTAGCCCGATGTGGCATTTGTCTCTACACCCCCCTCCCCCAGCAAGTAGTTTTTTCCCTAATGATTGCAGACGACATTTTGTAATGTGTTTTTCTTTTCAGGCTATCGTAAACTGCATACGGAGATAATTAAATGACGGAAATAAATATTTACATGCCATTGTGTGTTATGAACCTCATTTTAACTGTGACAAATAATATGAATGAAAAGCTACGTGGCCAGCGTAGCTTTGTAGCCAACCCCTCCCTCTCCTAGACCATGCCACGTAGTTTATGAACGCTTCCTTACAGGTAATTCTCATTTTTATAGTTTTCCTATAGACTAGGAGTCTGGCGACTCCTATTTACAAAGAGTCTAATCCAGAGACCTGTTGTTCACGTTCTCAAATACATTTGCTAAAAGCAACATGATGCAATATTCACTACCTGAAGAAGTTTCGATATCCTGCCGCGGAAACGTTTTCTACACCATCCACATCTATGGCTTAGTAAAATAAAACTGCACTGCGTAGCAACGGCCTGGAGCAGGCTGTCACTGTTATTGTGCTGTCAATTTTTATCGTGGGTATTTTTATGTGTCATACAAGTAATTTGGGGAATCTAAGTTCTTTCACTATAGTTTGATCGCGATATTTCTGATCATAAAGAAAATAATAGTTTACTAATTACTGATTTACAATATTACAATACAGCGTAAAATTTACGGTTCACGAAAAATGCCTAAACGTAGTATTTTATTTATGAATCTGTTAGATTTCAAGACATTCTTCAGCATATCTACTATCTTTTTCCTATGGAATATCAATGCCGCAGTCGTCACTAGCTGTTCTAATTTTGAGATATATATTAATTTTATTTCTTATGTCTATATCATAACTGCTTAGAATTTAAATTCATTTTTATTTTCTGTAAATACGTATGATCCACATGTATTTTTTGCTTAGAAACGTGGTGTGCAGAGGATGATACGACAATAATAATGAATTAAATAATTATTTCAGTTATGAACTAATCGCAAAGTTTACGTGATTAGGTATGGAAGTCCGAGCTTGAATCTTAGCATCAATGGAAGTAGTTGAGCAAGGGTGATTATAAACTGCATACAGCAGAGTTAACATTAATCAATACATCAGTGATCATAAGAAATAATCATAATCATAATCATAAGCAGTAAACAAGAAAAGTAACTAACGAACTTAGACGACAGTGAACACAACACCTGTAACAGCAATATTTACGGGCACGTTACGTCATATAAGCGACTACCAATCACCGAGCGTTTTCGGTCACGTGAGAACAGTTAAAATTATACTGAATTTTATTTTACGTTTTCATTATTAATAAACCTGGGAAAAAGAAGTGAAAGGAATAACCATTGGCAGGTTACTCAGAAATAAACTTCACCTGCGGTGTTTGGCTTCTGCAGATGATCTAGCAATTCTCTCCAACAATAGGCAAAAGGCAGTCCACACCCTTGAAAAACTGCATGAAATTTCAGGTAAATGTGGTCTCCAAATCTCATATGCTAAAACCCAATATATGGAAGGATCTTCACGGTACCAAGATGGACAACCCTTGAAGACTCGATTTGGCAATATCACTCACGTAACTATGTAAATTCAGATATCTTGTAGAAATTATTCAACCTGCAGGACTAAATCGTGAAGCAAACACGGGGAGAATAACTAAATTACAAAAAGCCTACAGAATCACCTGTATGTAACAGATACAACAAAAATTCAATATCCCGAAATGCCAAGTTAAGATACTATACCACTGTAATCATACCGGAGGCATTATACGCATCGGAAATTTTGATCATTGATTAAAGGTATTGAAAAGCAAGAAAGGAAAATTTCAAGGAAAATCTTTGGCCCAGTTTGTGCCGGTGGAATTTTGATGAAAATGAAGTCACACGAACTATATCAACATTCGGAAAAAATTTCAGACACATTCAGGAAAAGAAGAATTAAATTCTACGGCCATATTATCAGAATGAGTAAGAACAGAATAACAAAAAGAATTCTAAACCTGGCCATTTCAATGAAAATCAGAAACAACTGTCTAACTGAAATCGAAAAGGATCTCAAGGAAATTGGAATAACAGACTATATCATAGAGGACAGACACCGATTTAGTAGCATGGTCAATAACCACCAGTTTGCCAACAGCGAGTATATTAGAAGAAAGAACACTTGGACGGAAGAACGTAGGAAAGAGCATAGCGAAAGGATGAAGAGATTCTAGGAACAGAAGAAAAACACGTTTGCTGGTTAAAGTTCACTCGCGCTACTGAGTTGGGCAGAACGACGGTGAAAAAATAATAATTTTATCTTATTAAATTTATAAAAAATAGATTCCGTATGGATCAAAATATGCAAATAACATCAATGAAGGATACTTTTTTTTTTTTACTATTTCATTCGTCCCAGCTGAAGGCTGGGAGGCGAGCTGCTGGAGAGTCACGAAGACTCTTTTCAGCCAATCTACTCTACGGGGAGGGAGGGGGGATGGAAGGTCGGCCGTGGCCTTGTAGGGAACTATCCCAGCAGGTTTTTTAAGTAGGCGGTGAGTTATAGGATTTTTGTTTAGAAGGCTATTGATAGCATATTTTAGCCGGAGGGATTCTATGTGGATCAGTATGTGAGGAAAACGCATTCTGGTATAAAGCTGTTGGGTAGGAGAAGGTAGTCTTATTCGGTAGGCGATTCGGAGGGCGTGGCGTTCTATTATTTGGAGTCTATTGTAGAAGTGATCAGGGGCGGAGAACCATGAGAGGTGACCGTAAGTTAAGATGGGGCGAAGAAATGCTTTGTATGTATTTATGATGACCTGGCTATGTAGTCCCCAGGATGTTCCAGTAAGTAATTTTAAAAGATTTAGGCGGGTTTGGGCTTTGGAGTTGATGGTTCTAAGATGAGGTGTCCATGTAAGATGTCGGTCGAGGGTGATTCCTAGGTATGTAACTGTGGGTTGTAGCTGGATGGGATGATTGTATATGGTTATGTTAAAATCAGCGAGCCTGTATCTTTTACTAGTTTTTCCAAAAATAATGGCTTGTGTTTTATTGGGATTAATTATTAGTCGCCAGCGGTTGCACCATTTGACAAAGCAGTCTAGTATGATCTGTAGGGCTTTCTCCGACTGTTGAAGGGTTTTATGAACGGCGAGGTAGGCGGTGTCATCGGCGTACTTAAGGATATATGTAGGTGGTGCGGGAATGGGTATATCGGTTATGTACATGATGTATAAGAGGGGCGACAGGACAGACCCTTGGGGGACACCTGCGGTCATGGTGAAGATGCGGGAGAGAATGTTGTTTATGGAAACGAAAGAGGTACGGTTGGTGAGGAAGGAAGCTATTGTGCGCATGTAGGTGATAGGAAGGGCGAAGGTTTGCAATTTGAAAATGAGGCCAGCGTGCCATACTCGATCAAAAGCCTTTTCAATATCTAATAGTATAAGTATTAAGTATTGCTGATCTGTGGGTGTTGATGTGGGTGGTCAGAAGGTGCATAAGTCTGAGGAGTTGATCTTGGGTCGATAGGTTTGGACGGAAGCCACACTGGGCGGGGGATAGGAGAGAGTGTTGTGATAGATGTTTGTGGATACGTCGTGATAGTATGATTTCAAATGTTTTGCTGAAGACGGAGGTGAGGCTGATGGGGCGGTATGAGTTCGGATCTGATGTGGGTTTGTTAGGTTTGGGGAACATAAGGATTTTTGAAGGTTTCCATTTTGGGGGATAGATGCCAGAGTATAGTACGTTTGTATATAGATGAGCTAGAAGTTGATGGAAAGAGTGGGGTGCTTCTTTAATGTGGCGATAAGTGATTGAATCTGGGCCCGGGGCAGTATTTTTCTTCGTGCTGAGGACGGATAGGATGTCATTAGCTGTGATAGGGGTGTTAAGTCCAGTACGGCTGACGGTTTGAATGTAGTTGAAGTCGGGTAGGAGGGGAGGTGATGTAGGGTTGGCACGCTGTTCGATGATATGGGAGACTGTGTAGTCGAATTTGGGGTCGTTTGGGACAGTGTGGATGGTTTCAAGTAGGTTGGCGAAGAGGTTGGCTTTTTGAGTGTTGTCGGGGACAGGAAGGTTGTTGTGGAGGAGGGGGTAGTTGGGGGCGGGTTTGAGACCAGTTAAGCGGCGGAAGGTGGACCAGTATTGGGAGGAGTTTTGCGAATATTTTTGGCTTAGTTGGTTGCAGGTGTCCCTCCATGTGCGTCTTTTCTGAGTGGCGATACAGTTGCGGACTGTTCGCTGGAGTTGTCGGTGGAGGGTGAGTAGCTGACGGTCATGGGTTCTTAGGTAGGTGCGGAAGAGGCGACGTGAGATATGAAGAAGTTGAAGGGCTCGTCTGGATAGTGATGGTTTGTGAGGGGTGATAGGAGTCAAGGGGATATGAGCGGCAGTAGCGTCTGTGATTGTACGTTGGAGGTATTCGGCGGTTCTAAGTAGGCTGTCTGCGTCTATGATATTTGGGTTGTCTGTCGCTATCTGGTCGTCTATGTATTTCCTGTAGTCTTTCCAGTTGGTTTTATTGTAGTTTTGAATATATTTATGGGGTGTGGGGTTGGGTGGGTGCGGGGTGTGGGGGGCATTGTACTGGATGGAAAGCATAATGGGGAGGTGATCACTGCCGATTGGATCGAGGACATGAAGGGTGGAGCGGGTTAGTATATTGGGAGAAGCTATAACTACGTCAGGGGTTGTGTTTGATTCGGGACGTGTGGGTAATGATGTCACCTCTCATGGCGGTTAGGATGTTATGAAATTGATGAAGTTCTTGCTGGGTGCGGCTATGGATTTTGATATCTGCCATGATGATGTATGAGCTGTAATGTTTATCTATATATGATATAAAATTTAAAGGGAGGGGAACACCGGGTCGAATGTATATGGTGACAAGAGTGACTGTGAGGGATTTGAGAAAGACTGTGGCAATGATATGTTCAGATGGATGGTTGAGTCGTGGGTGTATTTTGATGGGGATATGATGCTTATAGCCAATGGCCACTCCCCCGCGTGCTATCGGCGCTGGGTTGTCGGTTCGGGTGAGCTTGTAGGGTGACATACGGATGTGATGGTGGGGTTGGAGGAAGGTTTCATTTAGCATAAAGCAATGGATGTCGTGTGTAGCGAGGGTATGCAGGAGGAGGTTTCTGTTCGTTGGGAGTGATCGGATATTATTGAAAAGTTGTGGGAAAGTGGCATATTAGGAATAGTTCTAGTTGTGGAGTTGGTGGGTTTAGACAAGGGATTCTAGGGTCAGAAATTGAAAGTGGGCGTTATTGTGAGAGTAGGTGGCATTTATTTGTATTCCAAATACTGCTTTTGCTGCAATTGAAATTTGCGCCAGGGTGTGTTCACGGGAGAAGGGATTTAGGTTTTGTAATGTGATTGTCATGAATCTTAGGATATCTTCTATGGTCGGTGGAGGACGGATGGAGTTGGTGGGTGGTGTGGGAGGATCAATGGGTAGGAGGGGTACTGTGAGTTCTGCTTTGGTAGGAGCTGGCTTTGATTTGCATTTAATGGAATAGGTAGGATGGTTTTGGTCACAAGTATTGCAGGTGGGAGTTTTCTGAAGGTTTGGGCAAGCTTTTAAGAAGTGGTTCTCTTTGCAGTGTGGACAGATAGGGGTGTTCTTGCAGTTTGCCGTTAGGTGGTCATTGTATTGTAGACAACGTGCACACAGTGTGGGTTGGGGGGAAGGGGTTTTTGATGGTTCCACTCTATGTTTTTGATGGTAGATTATGGCTTCATTTCTAAGCAGTTGATCAATTGTTGATGCGTCTTCAGTTAGTACTCTGATCATGTAAGTGGGTCCTAAGCTGTTCTTGATTCGGAGGGCTTTTCGAACTTGTAATTCGTCGTTCGAGTTGAGTTCGGCGACTACCTCTTCTGCAGTTATTGTTGGGTCGACTCCTCGGATCACTGCTGTGAGTGTAGGAGGTCTTCTAGGTGGGGTTGGTTGTTTTGGTGGGGATGAGGTGACAGTTGTTAAGTTGGCGTTGTCGCCAAATGAAGGTAGTCCAATTTTGTTTTTAAGTAATTTAGGGAAGTCTGGTTCATTACTCTTGATGATCATACCGTTTTTAGTGGGGATAAGTTGATGGATAGAAATATTGGGTATATGTCGTTTGATGAATTTGCTTAGGGTTTTACTGTTCATATATTCAGGGAAGGTCCCTTTTAGTAGGTATGTATGAATAGTCTGTGACGTGGATGGAGGTGATGATGAAGTGTCCATAACTTCGTATGCGGTTGTTGCACTATTGGATAAGGAGGTTTGTGGCGATGGTAATGAGCCACTTTTGATCTGTTCGTAGGGTTTTGCATTATTTCTGGCAGTTTGAAGATAGCTGGTGCCACGTGGTGGTTTCTGAACTATCTGTGGAAGATTTTGATGAATGCCTTCAGATGCAGCGGGGCAGATGATTGATGAGGAGGTGGTGGTGGTGCTGCTGATGGTGGTTGTAGTAATAACTGAAGATGTAGCCATGGTGTAGAAGTGGGGGCTAGTAGTGACAGTGGGTGGAAGGATGGTAGGGTTGGTGTCTGAAAGTTCCATAGCGTTACCGTACATTGGTGTGTCCGGTGGATGTGCAGCAGTTGGGGAGCAGGCGTTACCAGTTGGCGAAGTAGGCGAAGTCCGTGAGCAGGCGAAGTCCGTGAGCAGGCGAAGTCCGTGAGCAGGCGAAGTCGGTGAGCAGGCGAAGTCGGTGAGCAGGCGTAGTCGGTGAGCACGCGAAGTCGGTGAGCAGGCGAAGTCCGTGGGCACGCGAAGTCCGTGGGCACGCGAAGTCAGTGGGCAGGCGAAGCCCCAGGGCACGTAAAGCCCGAGGGCAGGTGAAGTCCGATGTCAGGCGAAGTCCGAGGTCAGGCAGAGTCCGTGGGCAGGGGGTGTCCGCCAGTAGGCGAAATCCGTTGGCCGGCAGGAGGCAACTTTTGCCTCAGATGTGTAAAACACACTACGGAAAACCTAGTCTTTTTCCGCGACGTCTCACAATACGTAATTCACTAATTGTTCTAGATAACAGTCTGACTACTACGAATGTGTCACAACAATAGCGAATAAACAATAAATTCTCACAACAATATCAACAACGATGCGCAAATGTTTTAGATGTCATCAATGACGTATGATACAAGTTGAATACAATCAAATAGCCTAATGGCAATAACTTGACTGCGAGAGAATGCCATAGCAATAGTTTACAATATGTTGTTGGCCTATTCTCAGGATACTTGTGAATGTGACAAAGGGATTTGTACTGCAAGTACGATTTATTACTGAAAGAAACAACGTTCCTTGTAAAACTGCTTTGAATTGCAGAACCGACGGCTTTTAAGGATAATACTAAGTTAAAAATGCAGAACTGCTACTTTTTTTATTTGTGCGAATAAAATGCTTGAAGAAAAAAGCCCTTGTAAAAAGTGTATTTTTTTTTATCAATGCGACTATGTTGACACTTGGTCTACGCCAAGACTGCCCAACGAATTTTGGAGATGGGCCACAATTTCGATTCTAAGTTATCCTCGGGGTCACAGTTTTGATTCTAAGTTAACCTGCGGGCCACATAGTACTTGCATAAAGCTACAATAGATATTTGAATATAATAAAGATAGAAGTAAAACAGTTTAATTACTTTGGTGGGCTAATTCCAATGCGCTGGCGGGACACTTCGTGGCCCGCTGTCCTTGGGTCTACGCCAACCACGTAATTTTTTTTACTGAATTTTAGCAGCAGAGTAGCCAGTCATTGCCATATCTTCATGGCAGAGTATGGTGGAGTCTGTTGTCTTTCGACATTTACTCCAGATGCAGTTAGATGTGGTTTGACTTCACGGTAGATTGTCTTCTTGAGTGGCTTCTTCTAGTGTCTTCTTTGACGGCAGCTGCGGTACAGCAGCCGCACTGGTGGAGCAGGCGAATAGTTGCGCAAGCAGCTCGACGACCTTGAGAAGCTGTGGCCCCCATCCGGGCCCGTCCGCGCCACGCCCACAGCATGTGTGTGGGGGGGTGGGGCGGGCTGTCAGGAGGAGGTCGCGGCGGCGGAGTCCTAGCTTGCGGATGGCGTTGGTTGCTTGCTCTAGGCTCGGCAGCAGGGTTGGCAGTCTGACTATACTTTGCTTTTGTTTTTTTGCCACCCTGCTCCCCAGAAGTGGGCTTTGCCCGCTGATGTTTCTTCATCTTCTTGTTTTGCTGCAACCTGCTGGGACACGCACGGTGGCACGCAGCATGTGGTCCCCCACAGTTGCAGAAAATCGGGTCCTCCCTCGGCCTTGGGCATGCCGAGTGCAGGTGCTCTCCGCCACACCGAACGCACTTCTGCTTGGCAGTGCATTGGCTGGCGTAGTGGTTAAATCCCTGGCAGTTGAAGCACTGAGCTTTTTCTAGCGTCAGCGGCTTCCTGCCAGGGGTCTTGGTCTGCGTGGCGGTAGTCCTTGTTGTCGCCTCAATAACTTGCGCTTTAGCGGGCGAAAGTATCAGAGGGGCAGCAAGGGTGAAGTTTATTTCTTCTTCTCGCAGTATCTCGAGGATTGCATTGTAGTCTTGTATGCAATTTGCGTAGAAGTAGAGTCCCGACGTCATCGGGTCCGCAAACACCGGCAGAATCGCGCTGCGCTGTAGGCGCCCGAGTAGCGCGACGATACCATCGGTCGTGAATGTGAGGATTGCTGGGGTAGGCCCCTCCTCCAACAGATGGTCTGACGTGTCCATCTTGTTGGAGTCCTCTCGCGGCGTAGTCGGCAAGCTGGTTGCCGCCTGGCTAGCTGCAGGCTTCTTCAGACAACCAGACGTCAGTGACTGGGAAAGCGGTGGTCCCAGGTTGTGGGGAAGGATGTGCGCTGGAGCGCATCTCCTTTCAGTTTGCTAGTTTGGTTGACATGTTCGGTGTGTCATAATCAGGTTGTTCCTACCCGGTGTGTTATTTCTTTACTGGTGGTCAAGTATTTTCTTTGGCCACCTTATTCTGTCATTATAGGTGGGTTCAGCTCCCAATGCTGAGATCAAAGGGTTATTTGTTTTCTGCGCATTTTCGTAGAACTGCGTAGCCAGTTGTTGGAATCTGACTCGAAGTTTGGGCAAACCACTCAGTCGATGAAGGTGATCTGTCCTCGTGTCCCTGGGTAGGTGATGAGCGAATCTGATGGCTCTATTCTGGATAGTTTGCAGTAGCTGAAGGTATGCGTGCGCCGTGTTGCCCCACACAACCGCAGCGTACTCCAATATAGGTCTAACTAGGGCGGTGTATAGGCGGATTCCAAGGTCCGGTCTTAGTTTAGATGAAGGATTCAGAACTGGATAGAGTGAACTTAGTCTCCCAGATGCTTTGGCACGAACGTTGGTGACGTGAGGTTTCCACGTCATTCCCATATCAAGTTTGACACCTAGGTAAGTTGCCGTCCTCGTCCATGTTATGTGTTCTCCGAAGAGCACTAAAGGAGGTAACAGAGGAACTTTCTTCCTGGTAATGATAATTGCCTGGCTTTTGGAAGCGTTGTAGGCAAGCCTCCATTTAGTGCCCCATTGCTGGATGTTGTCGCAGGCCTGCTGTAGCCTTCTGCGTAGGAGGTGAACATTCAGGCTCTTCGCATAATAGGCGGTGTCATCAGCATATAACGCTTTCTTTACGCGAACTGTGGATGGAGTATCCGCCATGTACAAGCTGTACAGGACTGGGCCAATAACTGACCCTTGTGGGACACCCGCGGAGATGTTCTTTATTGCTGAGATGCCACCGTCCATCACAACTCTGAAAGTCCTTCCCTCGAGGTAGTTTTTCAGAAGCTTAACATGAGAGAGTGGTACTCCTTGTGTGAGCAGTTTGTATATGAGACCCTGATGCCAGACGGAATCAAAGGCACGGCTGACATCAAGCAGTACTGCGCCGAAATATTCCCGACGTTCGAAGGCAGAGAAGGCCTCTTCTGTGAGACGGAGCAGTTGTTGGGGTGTTGCGTGATGTCTGCGAAAACCGAACTGTTCATCAGGCAACAGCCCCTCACTGTCGATGACGGCGCGTAGTCTCTTGAGGTAGAGTCGCTCGAAAACTTTGGAAAGAGTCGGCAGAAGACTAATTGGCCTGTAGGACTTGGGGGATCTTCTGTCCTTGCCCGCCTTCGGAATGGGTATGATGTCAGCATGCTTCCAAGTAGTTGGATATTCACCCGTTAGGAGAATTTGATTGAAGGCGTCTGTTACAAACTGAACGGCGATTGGGGTCAGTTGACGAAGGATACCTCCACCAATGCCATCGTGTCCTGCAGCTCTCTTTACAATGAGGCTCGAGAGCATGGACGCAACCTCTTGTGTCGTTATCTCGTCAATGCGATCCTCTTCTGGGGGGACGGCTTCAAGGAATCGCCGCAGTCTTTCTTCGACCAGACGAATATGGTCGTCGTCTTTAGGCTCATTGACTGGCTGAAAATTTGCCTCGAAGTTTACGGCCAGAGCTTCTGCCTTTTCTTCAGGCTCACTTCTTCTTGCTCCGTTCCATCTCTTGTAGATTCGCGGCGACGGCTCAATACGAGGCCCGGCAGCTGGTGTATAGCTAGTTAAGCGTCCTCGCTGGTCCCTCAACTACCACCAATCACGCTCTTTGGTGAGCCCATCCCATGGACACAAACTGCCACTTATCTAGGAGTCACACTTGAGAGATGATTAACATGGAAGCAGCATGTACCTAAATTGAGAGCAAAAGTGGAGGGCAGGATGAAATCATTCTATTCTGTCCTAAATCCATCGTCGACACTCAAGCCCAACCAGGCCATCAGGTTGTACACTGCTCTAGTGCGACCAGTTCTAGATTATGCTGCAGTGGTTTGGGGCAATGCCGCCTCCAACCACATTGATGGAATCCAGACGATCCAAAACAGAGCGATTCGTTTTGCATTCAAGCTACCAAGGGATACGCCGTCTGCCGCCCTTCACGAAATCAGTGGTCTCGAGTCACTAAGAATAAGATTCGCCAAACTCGCTAGCCAATTTTACAAAAATTGCTCACAATCAGCCAACCCGCTGATTGAGCAACTTGGCAGCACTGCCAGAGCTAATGATAACATTAGGTGGCCTGTCCACCTATTTTTTTATTTTTTATTTTATTTTTATTATTATTATGTAACAAATTTTTGTGAAATTTGATAAGTTTATGCCTGTCTACCTAGCACGACAATGAAAACCGGAAATGAGACTCCAGTAAGGCCACATCGATCATGACAACCCACTTGAAAATGGAAGGAGATAAAGTACTTCTGTAAGAACTTCCCTACACTCCGGGAAAAATGTAACCTGGACGAATAAGTCAGCTGTGTGTGTGTGTGCTGGCTGCTGGCAGCCGAGTGAATGAATTTTAGCTTCCCGTCATGTAATTAGGTAATGTCTGAAGCGAGCCCATGCGGAAACCCAAGGTGGGTTGAAGTGCAGAACAACGGGTGTGAACGGCTTATTGATTATGTAATTGCCTCATAACATGCTCGTGAGGAATTTGATAAGTGGGCTCAGTTACGTTGGTATTTTGGCTGATCGGATGTCACCGCATCAATGTTGAGAATTCCGAAATTACCATAGCCATACTGCGATCTTTTACTTGAATAGTTCTGTGTCATCCACGGGTGTTGTGTGTGCTTATACGCCTGTTACCGGTAACTGTCGAGTCAGTTCAATCGATCTGGCCAATCAGGATGCCCGATCCGTCACGTGTTTCATGGGTCACATGTGGCGCGGCGCGGCCAGGAATGGTGAGGGGTTACGTGCGGCCTGCTCCATCAGCACCATTGAACACCATGCGTCGCGACGCATTGCTTATTTTATCTGGGCGCTTGGCGATCTCCAATCCTTCCTTCCCTCTTCTTGGCTACCATTTCTCACAATATTTGTCTAAAAGTTTCTAAAATCAGATTCTATAAGGAGATAGAGGATTGAGGACAATTGTCGTATCTGCATCTGTTAGTAATAAAAATAAACAGGAATTTGGAAAAAAAAGGTCATTTTGATTAATTTTCAGCGCATGATGCTACTGAATATACAGTTTGAAAATCTCTCTCAAAGATTAATAACTGCTACCTGCCATATACAAATACGTAGGGCGTAAAATGCCTGTGTGTAGCAATCTGGGACTGGTTTTTTTCTACTCTCACTAACCACACCACATTATTTACCAAAAAAATTCGAGGAAGAACATATTTCTTAAACGACGCTCCTATTCTAAACTGGGAACGATAATATATCGTCTCTCCACCATCAATAAGTTGTGAAATATTTTAAAGATAGTTTGATGACAATGTTGTGCGACATAAATTGGTACAAATTGCAAAGGTGGAAAAAATTATTTTCTTAAATTTTTTGTTGTTAATGAGAAAGCCGCCGGAATATTTGAGACAATCCATTAAAAAAGTATGTAAATAGAAAATAATGTAATTTGAATTGAGTTTTTTATGTTATTATGTAAATAAATGACTAATAAAAAATTAAAACTGAGCTCGGATTTCCACATTTCTCGCATTACTTCTTAGGTATAAAGACAAAAGCAGTTGTGATTGTTGCACATATGAACAGTAAACCAAAACTTCGTTATATTTACTAATAATAATTACTAATATCTGTATAAATTACATTCGGCTCATTGTAACTAACATTATTACGTACACATGTGTATGTATCACTGGGCAATATGCATCAATTTCCACAAAATTTAAATAAAACGGCTGCAGGCGATGGTAGATTGTGTAAAGTTAATGAGTTATTCAGATAGTAATTTTTGTATGGTACTGAGTGTGAAAAAATTCTATTAGTCTTATATACCGAGGATATATGACAGCACTTAAACAAATAGATATTTTTAAAGTAACGGAGGCATGTACAGTGTGATCCGCGTGTTTGAACTGGTGCATCAGGAAACAGACTGTTAATGAGCAAGTAGCAGTTTGAATATGCGGTAGAGGCGACAGAAGGCGCGAAATTAGATTGTCTTTGTCCTGACTGTGTCGGACGTTTGCTCGTAATACGCACAATTAATTTCGGAGAATGTCTTTCTTCTATGTCTGCTAGTAATGTCGGCCAATTACATAAACGACGAGGCTAGCGGGTGGCAGTGTAAAGTTTCACGCCGACTCTGGCCAGTTATCCCCGCCACAACTCAACTTGGTGGTTCTGACGTCCTGCAGCCTCTAATTGGTGCGGAATAGGGCGAAATTACCGCAACTTCTGCAAGCATTCAGGCCACATCGGCGCAAGACACCGAAAAAGAAAAATACATAATACGGTAATGCAAGTTCGTACTAACCGCTACTGTGTCTGGGAAATCACTGACCATTTCAGTAATACTCACTATTAGTCAAGAGTTACATACAAGCAGGAGTTCTATTGTTAACTCATGCACAGGAGCTTAGGATGGAACAATAGGTGAGATTCAATGAAGGACTCAAGAAGCAATATAATGACCTCTAATTTCCAGGGTAGCAATTAGTCTCACATGTGATGTACCTCGGTATTCAATTCTTGGGCAGCTGTTCTTCACTTACATCAATGATCTCCCAAGCGAATTAGGTCAAATGGTCATTTGGTGCTTTCCGGGATGCTTCCTTCAAAAAGACCATGGCCGAATTCATTCTCGTTCCTTATCCCCAGTCCCATACCGCCTCTAATAACCTCGACGTCGACGAGGCGTAATAACATACGTAAAAATAAAATGTTAGCAATGTATTGAGCAACTTCTTAAAAATCTTAACTCTGCAACATGTTAATTGAGGATAATAACTACAATTGCTGATATAGTAACAAGTTGGAAGTACTTTTGTCCTGCCTGAATTCAAAGCGTGTTTGTTACACCTGTCGTTTTAAACTGCGGGAGTAAAGTCTGTGGAACGTATAACTTTTTTGTGTTGATGTATGATAAGTGCATTTTTATTTGGAAAAGCGTAATTTTTGAGGCGGGAGTTGCGACCCGTCGCATCAAACGCCTGGGTGACTGCCGAAAACCACCTAAAAACCACAATCAGGACTCGAATCTGATCCCGTTGTAACTCCAGGCGGCTTATCGGACTACGCCACACTGGCCGGTATTCTAAGTACCGTTATTATTTAATTTACACAGTTTGACGACGTTTCGGCAACCTACTCGGTTGTCATCATCAGGTCTATTTCAGATATTATTACTGCTTTTTGATTTCAAGTAATAATATCTGAAATAGACCTTATGATGACAGCCGAGCAGGTTGTCGAAACGTCGTCATTTTTCGACACTATCCGGCTAAATTCCCGTGAAGAATTCACTGCAAGAAAGTAGTTGTCGTTGCTAAGATATGTTGTGGTGACTATTCATTGATTGTATAAACATACTTGTTAATGTTCTAAATAAATAAAAACGGTAGTAAAATATCATCATAGTACTTTAAACTCGGATCAGAGTCTGATGTTTTATGTTAACGCTGACAGATGGCTTATCCCTCTCGAGAGATTTGAACGTTTGTGGACGGTAGAGAACATTAATAAATAACAGCGAGGAAGTGAAATTAGTTATGATGTGACATATTTAATTTTCATGAAGGATTTAAATTACAAGCGAAGTATAAAATGCTGCTAATTTATCTTACCAATTACAGAAAAAAATTAAGGACGAAAATTTAATTAGGTGAAAGTACACAGATTGTATTTAGGCAGATAATTATTAAAGAAAATTAATCTATTTTATTCGTTTATTCCTTTTATTTTTTAGCAGGCTGTAGATAGAAAACCCCAACCCAGGAGGTTGGCATTTCATCTTTCTGTTAAACATTTAAATAAACCTGTTTCGGTGGAAGAGAATTCGGCTCTGGTCTATTCCCTAAGTGATATGCTATCAGAATAAAAAAAATCAATAATTTCGATGGAGCATAAAACCTCATCAACAAATGTCACGTCTTCATAGTATTACATTTAATGTAAGTCATATTTTTTAATCAAATACCTACCTATTTATGTCATACGCAAAACGATTGCCATCGTAAATAAAAATAGATTAAAGAACGTGAATTTCATTTTGCTGCAGACCGAAATAAGTAATAGTACAGTATTAATTTGCTTTAGCTTCGATTGAAAAAGAGAAAACCCAAGGTAGGACAAAATTTAATAATGTCAAATGAGCCAAGAATCAGTGGGCATTGTTTAATGGAAAAAAGATCCCTCACTATTTAAGTTGCAACTATGAAGTTTGGTTTTCCACTTGCAGCGAAAATATATCCAACAAAACTCGAAAGCGTTTAATCCGCTAAAACATTGACTTCATTAATTGGGAGTACAATGTGGCACAGTTGTCTAAACACTAATCCCAGAGCAATGCCTCTGGATAACGTAGTTGTTTATTGAGTCTTCAGCTAAAAATATCATCGGGCAGATTCACATAATATGTGGTATTCAGCTGTTACTCTCTCCCTATGCAGAAACATAATAGTAATAATATAAATGTCCATTATCTCAGTAATTAAATCAACATCTAGTTTCAATTACGTCAGGGTAATTACAAACGTTTTCAGTATAGTTCAATACACAAACTTTACTGTCATTGGTACAAAAGGGAGTTAATTATTCTTTGACATATCTCTTCAATATGATTGCTAAAATATAAAACAGTTTGTCGACGATAAAGGCGTATTTAAAGAAAAGCGGAGAGATTGTCTTATTGGTAACTCCATGTAAGACTCAGTGCAAAAGAATCTCTCTTGTATAATTTAGTTGTAGAACTACTGTTTATTTTATTTATTTGTTTGTAACGTATAATACTTTCTCATTATGATTATTATTCATATTGTATGTATTAATGTTTGCCATGTTGTGTTCGATATCCCAGAGGACCTTTCACAGCAAAGTAACAAATAAATAAGTGCGCGGAACATCGGCGGATTGAAATGTAAAAAACGGTACTCCGCTGGAATGCAAGACTCTTTCCCCCTTTGCAGCCTATTTTACCAGTCTCAATATTCATTGTTTTTTCTTCATTTTGATATAATTTAGAATAAAATTCGTTGTAATTAGTGTAAATTTCCCCGTACCACTGGCTGGTACATTACAATGTTAGTCTTTTAACTCTCTCTCAAATTTAAAGTTCTTTCAGTACATGATTATATCGCGTTAACCATCCTAGTAAATTACGTCTCTCCTCGAATATCTATCTTTACAACACGGATATTGTAACTGCTATTTTTGGATATGTTTATGAGAAATGATTGTATTGAAACAGTGGGACAATATTTAAAGAAGAGTGACTTTTCAATTGTGAGATCGCAAAGTAGTTTTTATCTTATTTTGAGTGGAACTTATTGGTCGTCTACGACACTCTTATTAGCAAGTAAGAGACAATATAAACAGGAATAAGGAGCGAAATCGAAAATAACATGCCCTTAATTCACATGCAGTTATTTGTTAAATTGAAATCAGGATCGCTGACAGGTGACAGAACCCACGCTTTTTCGAATGTTGCTCTCTGTTGCATACGCGACTAAGGCATTACTGACTAAATGTCTTGAGGTTCTGGTAAATGAGTACTAGGACAATTAATCAATTTTTTTCGTTTTTGTCCTAAGTTACTGAAAATAAAAAAAAAATAGTATCAATTCTTTTGGAAACTCATATTTAAACCGTTTCATTAAGCCATTTGCATCATAGTTTTTAAACAATGTGGTTACTTTATAAAATACGGAGGCTGCAGCATCTTAATCTATTGAATACCGCCAATATCAAGGAAAATCGGTTTGTTGGAAGAGTAACTACTAATTAAAGAAAAGAAAATGTAGGTTACTTATGTGGTGTCAGCCTCATAAAACTTACGCCACTAATACGGTACGACCTAGACCGTTTCATGTCGCGTATTCGATCACAGCATTGGAAAAACGGTACACTGCTTTGATAATTTTGATGCTCTTATAAACTATTTTTAATCGTGTTACGGAATTTATTAAAATTAATGTTATAATCAAGCATGATAATGTAATGGAAGGTCTTACGCGTTGATGGAACCATAAGTGGAATTTGATACGGTTGACCAGCAATTTTCCTAGATAGGGTTACTCCACTCAGGTGTGAGCCATCAAAAGAATAAAAAAAGTGTAACGTTCAGACTCTTGGAAAAAATATATGCCAGGAAGGTTACGGGTGACTATAAATAACATTAATGTATAAGCAACATGCAGAGAGTAACAAAATTGAACTCTGATAGGAAATAAACTTACACCTTGATGATAATAAGTTGCTAGAAGCATATGGATATCTGTAACACTAGTTTCAGCTGAAAATTAATAACGCCGAAAACAGTAGACACCTATACTTACTCATAATGACTTTGGTCGTCGTGAATCTCAATAGTAATTTATAAGTAAACATATACCAAATTACTTGTTCGTTTAGTTATGGTGTCTGCTTTAAAATTTCCAAAACACTTACTAGATTAAATAAGTAGTCCTTTAAGTATTTATATACAGGAAAGCTATTCAAATTTAAATTCGACCTTACAGGTTAGTAGAAACGAAAATATTCAAAAGTTGCAGGACTTCAAAGTACACGAAAAGAACTTCTAGGTTAATACAATCACCCATCTACCAGCTTGAAATATTACCTGATCATTACTAAACCTTTAACGGTGGAAATGGGTAGTCCAAAGCTCTAAAGGATCTTCTTACACGGATAACATAAGGAATCATAAAACCATCAGACATTTGTGAATTATAATCTGGTAACTAAATGATTCAAAGTTTTTGAAAGCTAAAGCAAAATAATCTCACTTTCGGCGTCCTAAATCATTGTATGCATTATTTTTTTCTATGTAATAAGTAAGATGTTAGAATGTAGGTTCATTAGAAAGTTGATTTATTATAAAGTTGCTGAATGAAGATTTATGATAACTTGTTTTATTATGATACTTCCCAATAAATCTACTATATAATTTCGTACGCTCACTCATTCAGTCACCTCGATAGCTATTGGCTGGAGAACGGTGTCACGTGTCAGCCTTCGCTCGCAAAACAGCGACCAGAGATACCATTAGAAGGAATTCGTGGTTATGTCCACAATTTAATAGATAAGAAACTGCTACCAAATTAATTGCCATAATACATTCATTAAGTTCACTTTTCGTAGCGTTTCATAGTTAAAAAAATATCGACACACTTTACGTGGATCTGCTTTACAGTAACATATTGCTAATGAAAGCAACTTAAAAGACTTTTAAAAATTAAATTACTCATGGTCTCTGCTGTAACCACCAATGTCAATTGTCATTCCGGGTTAGGATAAATTTGAAATTAATTAAAAGTTTCAAAAACGTTGTTGCTTGACCAAAGTTTATGCATTACGGTTTATTTGTTTTTTAGGTATTTTACTGACAACTTTCATTAATGGTCTTTCTTCATGCTCGCTGTACGTAAGTTTTTAGGTTATTTTAAGTGGACATCAGACCAAATATGATACTGAATCAACTTTTCTGGCATTTCATTTCTTCGGATTTGCTCAACTGTTAAATAATATGGAATGAGTATTAAGTTCTCTGGACGTTACAGATACAATGAACAATGATTATGAGTGTTTTACCATTCTCAAATAACAAAAAAAAAAAAAAAAAAAAACCAACGTGATGCTTTCGAAGAAAAGAGGAATTTTTTAAGGTTCAAATACAAGTTTGTATTTAAGCAGTTATACGATTGCGCTACCGTCCCTGTCAGAGATTTTATTTACCATGAAACACAAGTCAAGTTTATATTTGGACGCATCAGATTAACCTGTCATAATCTTTCATTCTAAAAACTGGAAATATTCTAGACCCGTGACGATACGTAAAAAGCGGTCACGGCTTACACTAGTACTAAAATAAAACACTCTATTGCTTTCAAGTTTATTGCAATATAAGACAATTTAAGTGAACTGAGCAATTATTCGTCATGTAAGTACCGAAGTATAATTGTATAAACATTGTGGTTTAGAAATGAAGACCCGCCGGTGTGGGTCAGTGTGCTGGTTTCTGGAGGTACAAAGGGATCATGCACGCGTCCAGGCTCCCGCGGACCAGCTGCCCTGACTGCTGTTTTTAGGCTGTTTTCTGCAGCCATCATATAGTGACCGCCACGGCGGTTCCTAAACTCCACCTCATAAACTAGTTATATCACATAGTTACATGTGTGGCAGGCAGAAGGAAACACTTCAAGTCTCCCATTAGTACGTAGTACGATCTAGCACTAAGTATAAAATGTATTGTGTCAGCAGGTGCAAATTAGAGCTCCCAGTTTGACAGTGCAACTACAAGCGAAACTCATCTACCACAGCAGACCACAAAATACTAGGTAAAACATTGTGAAGAAGAAGAAGAATAGCTTAGAAATAAAGTGGTCACGTGTAGAAAAAATAATGGTATCTTCTTCTTTGTTAATTCATAGGAATAATTTAGATATTACTACATTTACTGTATGTTAGCCAAGTGTTATATTACAAACATCAATCTACTGACACAAAAAGAGTTCTTTAGAGGACGTAAAGGTAGTGTCTATTTAAAACCACGGACGGAATATTTTACAAGGTTACATTTGTTTCTCATAGTTTATATGCTGTGATATATAATAAAATAATACTATTGCACTTATAAACACTACATTATTGACCCTGCGACCTACAGTGTAAAGCGTTAAAGCTAAATAATTAACCTATCATCGCAGCATTCTGTTTCGATTAATGGGATCTGTTTTTGCAGTTCAGCCGAACCAGAACACATCATTCATCTGACAAGGTGTAGCGAAACTCCCACTATTCCAATTTTTTAATTTTTTTTATGGCTCTACGCCTCATTGAAGTCAATAGAGGCGGGGAAGGAATTCGGCCAGGGAATTTTGAACGAAGTATCCCTGAATTCGCCTGGAGATGTTTTGGGAAACCATGGATAACCCAAATCTGGATGCCCCGACGGAGATTCAAACCGGCGTCCTCCCTAATGTAAGGCCAAAACGTTACCGCTCACCCATCACGCTTGGTCAAAATTTTGGCGTTATCGCAATAGGTACCAACTGGAAATTAAAATGGTAACTGAAGTTTCTAATATGGAACTTTATATTCAGAGATAGACAGTGCTAAATTTGATGTAATTTGCAGGGATTATGCTCAGTATTACAGTTTAAATATTCTTATAAAACGGAGAAAAATTTACAGCAAGTAGGGCAGATAAAAATTTACATGTAAATGAAAAATCATAAAACTGCAAGGAAATTACTAAATGTATGCATTTCTCAGGCATATCATACGCTTTTGTAGTGTCTATTGAAGGGAAAAACAGCGTGTTCATCTAGTGAAACTGGCTGCTATAAGAGATAATTAGAACTGCTACCAGCAACATTCATATCTCGAAATGACCGCGAAAATAAGATAAGAGAAATCAGGGCCAGAACCGATTCATTTCTGTACTCATTTTTCCCACGAGCGATTAGGGAATGGAATAGAAAGGATTTACCGGGCGAGTAAACTTAAAATCCGACAGGAGTAGCTTTCGATAAAGCACTTCTGCCATCCTGATCTGGGTTTTCCATGGATTTCCCAGATCACTCCACGCGAATGCGGGGATGGTTCCTCACAATAGCCCATGGGCGCCTCCTGCCATATCCCTTATAACCCTTCCAAACCATAACCCTTTTAGATAGGTGCAATGCACCCTCCGCCACACACTTTTAGTGAACCGCGGAGTAATAATAATAATAATAATAATAATAATAACATTTTGAGTGCACTTGGCAATGTAAGTTGATAGTTTAATTTATTTTTGTGCTTCCACTTGATGTCTGAGCCAGACTGCGAGTTCGCTGATTTTTTTTTTTTTTTTGTACGAGCTGGTTCTTTTATGACGCTTTGCAGATCCATTACATGCGACCTAAATACAATTCAGATACCCACTCTAGGTCCTCGAGTGGTAAAATGTTGATTTTCTACTGTTTATATTTTATTATCTACGTTTTAATAAAAAAAATTAATTGAAATATGTTAATGGCTATTTATTTTAATTAAAACTATGGTTAAAAATGGCTTTTTGTACGGTTTATCTATTTCACGTGTCCAGTACGGAATCCCTTGAGAAAATTTAAATATTCGGGGGACTTAAGATAGTAAACCATAGCGAAATAAACCGTTGGAATGAACATATATTATATTTCGCATGGTGTCTGAGATAAAACACTTTTAATGTTAGTATGCATGAAACAGTTGTGTCACATCCCGCTATGTTGCTTCGTGCTAATTGTAAAGCGTAGCGTCACTAAGAAAGACTGTATTTTGGGAAAGTAGAATATTCAGATGTGATTCGAGTATCGCCTCTACTACAGGCAAAGAATGGGGACACCGCTATGCTACTCGTCGGATTCCAAATCATAGAATCTCTCGTACATTCACCGAGCGTGGTGGGTGAGTGGTTAACGCTCTGGCCTCGCATTCGGGAGGACGCGGGTTCGAATCCCGGGCCGGGCAACCAGATTTGGGTTTTCCATGGTTTCCCAAATCACTCCAGGCGAATGCCGGGATGCTTCCTTAAAAGAGACCATGACCGAATTCCTTCCCATTCCTTGCCCCAGTCTCATTCCGCCTCTAATGACCTCGACGTAGACGAGGCGTAAAGCCACAAATAAAAAATAAAAAATCTGTGTTCGTTTTATGGACACGCCTCGCAGTGTTTGACGTAGGATAAAGTTCTAGTTATATCGACTTTTTTCAAACATCATTTGATAACCGTGAAACATTGACATGCGTGTTGTTTACTGATCAAGGCAAACTGAAACTTCAATGGAAAGAGACAAATGCATTGAAGATAATGATAGAATATTTATTGTAAACTATTCTCTCTGCAAACGTACTCTGCAGTGGAATTTTCGCGTGAGCCATGTAGAATTTTCAGCCCATTTTTTTTATCAACACCTATTTTTCACGCATATAAATTACTATTACACCCTGTATCCCCTTATTTTTTTGTTTTTTTAAATCGTGGCATCCGATAATTATACGCACGCCTGCATTGACGTTTAAGCCAGGAATTCTAGTCTAAAACATATTATTCAATGCATTTTACAATTTCGCTTATCAATTCTTTAGTGAATAAGCTTACAAATATGCTTTATAAATGGCTTATAGACATTAAGTTTTATTGTAATATTGTCGCCCGTTAATTCTTAAGCTTTGGCTACGTCTGTTAGCGAAGCAGTGAAATTACGGATAGATAATAATAATAATAATTGATATCAAGAAAAGGCGAATGAAATTCTTTGGTCACCTTAAGAGATTACCAGAAAGTCGATTGACAAAAAAGATTACGTAAGTTCACTTAAAAATCCAACACCTTGGATGAATGAGATTCGGAAGGACCTTAAAAGTGTAAGCATGGGAGTAACAGACATCTTAGAAAGAGACACCTTCAGACACAAAGCAGACAAATGAGAAGTTATAACAGAGCAACCAAAACAAAAGCAATACAGACCAAAGTGGTCGGAAGAACGCAAACAAGCTTTCTCTGAAAGAATGAAAGCCTATTGGAACAATAAGAAGAACTCGAAGAAAACTTGATTCCTTCATTTGCTTACCGTCTTCGATTTATTGGGAGAATTCGCCAATAATAATAATAAATAAGTTAGATGAGTTGTAACAAAATTAAAAGATTACAGTTTTACGAAAATATACAGTTCAAATTACTATTATCTAGAGATTCAAGCTAGTTGTGAAAATGAAGTAAGTATTATTTTGATAAAGCTTACATCAGTTATTTTTTATCGGGTTTTATACCTCGTCGACGTACATGTCTTTAGACTGAGGTGGAGAGGATGGGAGCAAGGAACGGGAAGGAATTTGGTCTTGGCCCTAAAAGAAGCTACCATCCCTGAATTTTCCTCAATCGTTTCGTGGAACCATGGATTACAGCAGTCAAGATGGTTTCGGAGTAACGAAGTAAGACTCATCTAAGATTTTGAGTTACACCAAATTCAGACTGTGAAATTAAATTCCGTTTATCATATTTTTTACGATAGGTGAAAAACACATGAATATACACAAGCAGCCATATAAAAACACAAACGCAACATAATAAATTAGCTTCAGAGAATTTCAAATAATCAATCCCAATCATTTTTTTAAAATAAAAAATCTTCAGTATATAGGAGCAGCTTTGTTACAAAGAGATTCCCACAGCACAGAACTAAAAAGCTGTAACACTCCCTAAATGAAATTCATAATGTGATGCCGTGAAACAGTGTTGTGAGATTACGTATAAACTGCTGAGCTATTCAGCGGTGAGATGACTCCCATGCAGATGTGCCAACTTATTACACCGATAGTTGTTATTGTCTCTGAGTACGAAATGAAGCAGGATCATAATTATCTAATAAAAAATTTAATTATACCTTTAGGAGCAAACGGGTTATGAATTTTTTTATTGCGTCGCTGGAAATATGAACCAGTCTATTGATCACATCTGACTTATACTTCCTGGCGAAAATTAACTCTGATATGGATGCGGATCTATAGTCTCGCAGTAATTTCTTGGCTTTCACGTATCTGATAATGTCAACGAAATTTCAACAATCTTACCAAGGGGGGACCGAGTGTGGTGGCTGAGCGATAACGCTCTGACTAACATTCGGGAGGACACAGGTTTGAATCCCCATCGATCCATCGAGATTACAGTTTTCCATGGTTTCGCCAAATCAGCCGATTGCAGGGATACATCCATCATGGCCGAATTCCTTCCCGTTCCTTCCCTCCAGTCCTTTCTCACTTCTAATGACCTCAACGTCTACAAAGCTTCAAATTAGTAAAACAAAATATATATAAAATAGACGTGTGTTTCCTTATATTTCACATTTCAGCCGCCACTACCTAGCACAGATCACTGGTGTTTGTATGTGGTAGAAGCATGGACGTGCACAACGTTGGCCGAATGCCGGTAGCTGTAGGAGTGTGGGAGATATAGTGGTTAAAAGTGATCGATATAGGGCATTTTCATACTTCGATCAAAGACTTGTGTGTCCCTATACTTCTCGTTCCTGCCACAACTACATAGCGCAGACATTTGGTGTTTGTGTGTGGTAGTAGCATCGAGTCTCCCATCGAGCACTATGGTGATTACATGTCGGTATCTATGGGAGTGTGGGAGATATGGTGGTTGAAAGTGGTCGATCTGGGGCACTTTAATATTTCGACCAAAGATATATGAGTCCCTATATTTCACTTTTAAGCCAAAACTATATAGCGCAGATTACTGGTGTTCGTGTGTGGTAGTGGCACTGTGTCACCGATCGTGCACAACGTTGGCCGAATTTCGGTAGTTGTGGGGATGTGGGATTGAAACTGTTCGGCGGAGTGAAGTTTCATATTTCGACCAAAGACATGTATGTACCTATATTTCTCTTGGCAGCGATATATACCCAGCGGTGTGGTATTAGCCTCTAGTCTCCCATCGTGCACTATGGTGGTTACATGTTGGTAGCTGTTAATTAAAATTCGTTACAATCACAAACGAAGTAGTGGGCACCAGTAAGTAAAATCCAAGGTGGATAGAAAATGGTTGGTATATATCTCATGTCAAAGATATCTATTGGATATAGTTCTCAACCTCCCAAGTCAGCTCCAAAATTTTCAGGATGTACCAAGTAAATTACCTGGAAGAGAATTATATGGCGAAGCTCTATTTTTCTTGGAACAAGTTACATGCATTTACATATTCTGCTTTAAAAAACTTTTGGTATTCAATGTCTTTATGCACTGGAATAAATTACCGGATCTTCAGTAAGCTGGAATGAACCTACAGCCATAACTGGTGTTTAATTGTGAATAGTACATGGATATTTAAGCTTGGCTTTACTTGTTGTACCAATTAATCACTTAGCTGCGAAAATTACTCTTGATCCAGGATACAACACGTGTAGTCAGTCTAAATTGTTCAGCACTTACGTAATTACGTGTATAGCACGAATGTACAGTTCATGCATTAGTGATGTGCCACTTGTTATCAGATGCGACATGCGTCGTTCTACATGGCGTGAAGCGTGCTGATAGCGTGTAATGACAATGGGGACATATGTTTCAACACTGTGTAATAGTGTTCGTGCCGCACTAATACACGCACTTTAACAGGGTAGCATGGAATTAGGATTTTCGTTAAATTATAAAATATCACACAGGACTTCGTAATAAATACAACATCACTGCAGGAAAATTTCCGTGATAACTAAACGTGGTCAGAGGGATGAGTTCATCTGATAGTATGCAGTGATTCTTAAAGATCTATGGAAAGGAATTAAACAAATTCTCGACTTTATAAATAGTAATAAAAAAGAAATCCGTTACTAAACAAAGTAAAGATAATGAAAATGCCAAGAAGGGAAGAAATTAATATCTCTAGCGTGAAGCTTTAAATTTTGATTTTGAGGCAGTGAATCGATTTTCAATTGTATTGACGGACAGAGAACATACGAACCAGTAATACTATGCAAAATTTTGAGTGGAAGCCGAGATAATACGATTTTCAAAAGAAGAAATCCCTCTGTGGTTTATAAAACTTCGACTATGAAATAACGTATTTCATGCTGTTGTATTGGATATCTGCAAACCAAATATTTAATGTCATACCGAAAAATGCAAAACTTCAAATTCGGTGACGATCGTTTAAGGAACCTTCCAAGCTTTCGTCTGTTGTGATTTCAGGAAACCGTGGAAAGTAAAAATCGGAATGGCGGGATGGGAATTAGAATCCGTGTTCCCACGAATGATGGGTTTAAGTGAACCGTGGTGGATAAAGAATTCTGAATGTCTATACAGAGTGTCCCCGAATGCTGTGTACAAAATTGAAGGGGAGGTGTAGAACATAGTGAGGAGGTATAATTACATCGGAAGCGATAGGTGGAGTTGTACGCGAGCTCGCAAGGTCGGAACGTTTGATGTCCCGCACCTGTTCAGCGCCGCGTGTGGTTTCAACAGGACGGGGTGTCATCTCATTATGGAAGGTGTATACGTGACCATTTGGACCGGACATTTCCCAACTGGTGACTTGGGCGTCGTGGTCCCGTCGCTTGGCCTGATTTATCTCCTCTGGATTTTTTCTCTGGTGTGCCATGAAGAGCCTTGTGTATGACACGCCCGTCAATTATGAAATGGACCTGGTGGCACGAATACCCATTGCTGCTGTTACGATCCCTGAAACGTCAATCCGTATCGCGTAGGTGTCGTGTTTGCATACAAGCCAATGGTAGCAATTTCGAACACCTGCTATGTTGCTTTTATGACATACTTTTTTGTGCAATAATGCGTTTTACACTACATTATGTGTTGTGCCCTTACTGTCTTTGAGCCTCTTTATCTCATTAGGGTTATGTTTCCAGCCATGCTTTCTGATGTAATTATCGCTCCTCACGATGTTTCCTACCTCCCCTCCAAATTTGTACATGACATTCGGGGACACCCTGTGTTAAGCAGTTTTATTAAAAGCCGCAGAACGTGTTATTTATTCAACGTTAACGACATACGAGCAATGAAGAGAACGTTAAAAAAATACTGTTCCGACAATAATCTCGTAATGCCTACACTTACCAGTAGGTGGTTATCACTACACTTTGGTGAGCGACAGCTCTGACATAGTGTGTTTTTTTTTATTTTTTTATTTCTTAATAGCATGACCTGTAACAGCCATACCCGTGAGGATCAACTTCAACCTATTTAAAAGTAATATTCACTTAGAGCAGGCGTAAGTGTTACTACCAGAAAATAGATATCACAACAACATCCGTCTGGAACTATATGGGTCGCGAGGCTGCAGAAATGGCTGCCTGTGGCTGCTGATTCTTCCAGTGTCTCAGCCACCTGTTGCTGCAGAATCAGCGGAAGTTGTGTTGTAACCGCATAATGGTGCTAGTAAGTTGTGCCGCAACATTCCGTTTGGCTGCTAAAGCGTTTGAATTTGCTACTCCTCCATCTATATTGGATAATTTCTTGCTGGTCGGGTTTTCATTCTTCTGTCACTGACAAAGTGTACTTGCTTAAAGAGCAGCTTTAGGAAACGTTGTCGACATTGAAGAGAGATCAAGACAGTAGTGTTGGTCTGAAATACTGAACGGTAAAAATTTCAAGCATAATGCAGCTTCTTATAGAATTCACTTATACATATAACTTTCATCTAAAATTCTGCTACCATTACAAGGGCTTCCGCGGAATCAGTTTTATTGCGAGCGGCTAAGACTTTGTAGCTAACAAGCGCAAAAGTTCAGTGATGAGGAGACTTATTGGTTTTAGCGTTTCAGTCGAATCTTAAATACCAAGGCTGCTATGTGAACATTAACACTAGTAAGTATGTAGTTTCCGTTTTTATTGTTATCCAAAATCATTCCAGACGAAAGCAGGGATATTTCTTAAAAACGTTATTGCCGAATTCCTTTACTATTCCACGTCTCCAGTCTCTCCCACCTTTAAGGACTTCACGTAAAATCATAAGACAAAAAATCAAACTATAAAACTCAATAGATAGTTTGGCGATATTTCTGTTAATGTTTCTATTAATGTTTGGGGTCTGTGAGGTTTATGTCTTGTCTATATTCTTCGGATCGTGGGTAAGAAATGAAAGAAAATAAAGGGCGAAACCAGACAAAAGCCCATTCAGGTCTATTTATCCAAAATACACTTTAGATACCGAGTTTATAGCCCACAATAGACGAACGAATCGCGAAGAAATTTGATATTATGCCAGTTCTTTCGTATATGATGCGGTGATTAATAATGGCGCACCACCATTGGTACTACCACTATTGTCCACTTCCGAATGATAAAGATTCCTTCCATTCCGGAGGTCGAAGCAGCTATGTTTACTATATTTAATAATCAAAGGTGTTTAGTGTAAATTTTACTATGGACACTTTCAAGTTCACTTCGCTCTATTTATGCTTCGAAGTGGTGTTTTTTTATTATTATTTTTTAAATGTAGTTGTTGTTGAACTCCACCTTCAAATAAACGTACTAAATATTAAATTTTTAATGTTAACCAATACAAAATCTTGTAGTACTTCTGTGGCTTACAGTAAGGTAATTTTTTATTATTTTTATCTAAAATGTCATAAACAAGCGGTGTGGAGATAACAGAGGGGCCCACATTCCTGTAGGTTTAGATTCATCTGAATTATTAATGTTACAGGTATGTTATGTATTTTTCTTAAATTTATCTTTAAAGCCGAAACGTTGTAGTGGATGAAAACGGACTTGCTGGGTGAAGGAAAACTTAAAATTTTGGAATATTTAATGCAGGAAGAAAAATTAGAAGTGCCAGAGCGTAGGATATTAGGACTATTGAGAGTAATTGTTCTTTTACATTGCTGTGTCAATGTTTTGCAGTCAGCAGTTAGATTGTTTTTAGATTAAAAAAAAAAAAAAAAGATTCTTGTGGCCTTGCGACAGAGTATAGATTTGGCGCGCATTCCGCTGCTGTCGGGGCTGAACCTACAGTTTATCGTGAATTCCAAACCAAGTTACGCGGTGGCATAACTCATATGATTAAGCAGAAACTTTAAAAATTAGTGGCAGCACCGCTATTTGAACCCGATAACCTGACTTCTCACAGCAAGCAGCGTAACTTATAAGCTACCGAAATAATGTTACGTATCAGGATTAACAGTGTAAAGGGGCATGAACAGCTAGGAGGGAGGGAGAGGGGGAAATTTCATAGTATACCTACCGTGAACAAGGATTGAAAACAAAAGACAAGAAGAGTTAGTTTACTCAGTTCATAAAAATTGTATGATTTTAGGGTGGGAAAAGGAATTAAGACCTTATTTGTAAATATCTTGGTATAACGTTTGATAGTAAAATCAATTGGGTGGGGCACATTGACAGCCGATAGGGATTGATTTCAAATTCATTTATTTATTGGACAGGTTGACGATGGGAAGTGGGTTATAAACCTTTTGTCAGACCGTTGTTCGTATATGGTGGTGAAGCATGGAATTCAAATTTTTTGTATCAAATTCATGAGTTGGAGGGGCAGGAAAAGAAGGCAACAAGATTTGTTTACGGAAATTATCGCAGAACACAGTCAGTAACTGATCATAAAAGAACTTGGTTGACAATCATTTAAGGACGGAAGGCGGGTAAAGAGAGTGCTTGCAGAGTACAAGACTTAAAATGACGCTGATGATTGGATGGATATTGGTACAAGGATTAGGAGTAGTACATGGAAAGTAAAATATTACCATTGACCATGACCTGAACCAGGCACTTGGTATTAGACGTAAAGAAGTAAAAAAAATTCTATTGAAGATATGGTAGTGAGAGAATGGTCTGAATAACCATGGAAAGTGCTGAGCATTTAACAAAAAATGTTTAAAATTAAAATTCTTAAAGGGAAATAACTGGTCGATGGACGTTCGTATAAAAGTTGCCACCTTAACATTTGCTCCATTACAATTTAATAAACTACAATAAAAAAAACATCTACAGGAATTTCATAGAAGCGTGTGTCGAAGAAAACTGAAACCTAAGGAACAAATCTGCAGAGACCGAATGCCTGCTATTTATGTTAGCTGCCCGGTTTAATGGCCTGCGCAGCTATTGTAGAAGCCATTGTTTGGAACAAAGTGACTACAACATTTATTTAGAGACTGAGTTGTTTGAATAACCATGACGACAACAGTAAACAAACACAAACGAGGTGCAGCGGAGTGGAGAAGGTATGCGCACGTGTCGACAGCAGCTTAGCTCCGTATCATGCCTCTTTTCAGTAAATAGCAAATTAAGTCTGTACTAGTATATTTGTGGTACAGTATTAACGGGGAAGAAAGCGACGACAGAAACCTGTCTGGAATTCTATACAGTACAGGCGGCGGGTGCCAACGCTGGTTGTATGGTTCAAAATGTTCGACACTTAATCTCTTACGAGACAAACTGAGATGGCAAAGATTAAATTCTTAATATCTGAAGCAGAACATTCTCTGTTGAATAAAATGAAAACTTTTGCAGTGAATTTAAGATATTCAAGTTAACTAACAAAATCGATGAATGTATATAACCAATTTGCATCAACATCTATTAATAATGACCAAAGAAATGATCTCTCTCTCTCTTTCTTTCTCTCTCTCTCCCTCTTTTTTCAATCTATAGACCTCGGGGAAAGAGATGACCCACTAGGTTTTGGAAACAACAGTTATATTTTTTTAATTGGAATCGGAACCGAATCAAAATGTCCTAAACCTTGCAGATAGCTGATGATTATGTGCTCTTAACTGAGCGTTCATTGTATGCTAATACACCTATAGCAAATTTTACTGCAACATAGAGACTGCAGTAGCGATTCGAGCGGCAACATTGTGTGGTGTTAGGATCTGTGGAGTAGAGTCTGCACCCTAATCTGAAAACGTGTCAAATATTGATTTTTATACGAAGCGATTACCTGCGGGAATAGAAAACGTTATTTATGTTGTGTTATGTTAATACTTCATAGTGTGATAAAAGTGATGTATGTAGCAGTGTATATGAAGTGTCACAGAAATGTTTTATGTTGTCGATTGTTTTTTAAGAGGAAGATCTTATAAGAGAATTTCAGATATAGTACAAAGGTTTATTTCAGATAACAAAAAGAAAGATAGCAAAATTATAGCTGGATTGGCGAGTGTTAAAATCTGTCTAATGAGACGGTATGAAACGATTTGTTTCCAGGTAGGAAATCTTAAGGAGCACAAGCTAAAAGAAAATAGCGTAAATTTACTTATAAACATCGTTGAATGATGTGAGCTAGGATTTGAATTTTGATTAATATAAGAGAGCTAAATAGTGTTAGTATATGTAGAAGATTCCCATAGGGCAGGAAGGGTATGTTATAACCCTTATGCGGTCATTTACGCTTAGATTAGCACTTATCAGTTACTGAAGCTTCATGACAGCCATTGCTGCTGTTTACATAGTAGAACTGCTTATCATCAGTAACCGATACTGATGCCCATCTTTTTTATATATATGCAAAAATCAATACAGTTCTCTTTCTGTAGCTGAATGATTCAATTTTACTAATTATGCTTCAAAAAGGTGCGAGAATTTCTTTGTTTCAGACCCGATATAAAGAAATAGTGATGAGTATCTATCTATAAAAGGTTTTATATTCAACCACTAGTTGATTAATTTTCTAATGAATCAGAAGATTCGACTTTTGTTTGTACAAACTCATTTTCACTCTTCTTGAAAGGACTATCGTAACAAACTATTTTTGTTTCAAACAATACCTCAAAATGAACAAAAGATAAATTTGTGAAATTCTTGAAACGGAATTTTGAGTAAATGATAAAGCATGAAGTCCAATAGGAACTTAGCACGAGTGGTATATGAAGCTAGTAATGATCGTTACTCATACGTAATTCATATATACAATTCCTGTCTGTGATTTAAAATTGGAAATCGAACACTACGTTACCGTGGATTACTAGCTTTAAGTTCCACAACCCTGCTGCTTCAAATAAACAATGTTTCTCTTTAGCATCTCAGTTTAAATAATTTCACAGGCATTTTATTTCTTTAACTTATGGGATAAACATAAATATCACAGCTTACTTGATTTATCAGGTTTGACTTTGGGGTCTAAGAAGGAAAATGAATGAAGACTGTATGCAGATGAAATAAAAATTTTCAGTAATATATCCGTTAACGTCTTAAATGAATTAGTGCAACCACCTGCTTCACATAATATTTATCAATAGTCATGAAATCTGAATAGACCAGAGAGGTGGTGTGAAATCGAAGACATGAACTAATTATATCTTCTTATAGTTTTTATTCCCGCGTTCTGAAAATTTGACACGCCAATAAAATATCATATTGTTATATCGTGGGACATTAATCTTTTGGGTCAAAACATTTTTCATTATTCCACTAATGCTATGCGTATAATATCTCAATTACAATATTCTCCTTAAATACGATAAGGACATTTTAATATTCGACAAAACATTTTGATCTGTTTATGCCTGATAAACATTTTCAACCCTAGTTTCTGAAATGTTTTCAAAGAATAATTTGTTACTGTTGTGAGGTATTCGTGTAATTTATTATTAAAGGTTTTTTTTGAGGTAATTAATCTCATATATATTAACTTCAGAATTATAGTTTTTCAAGGTCAGAGGAAATCAAACCAGACCGAATAAAGTGAAGGAGCATCTCTGGTTACTAAAAGAAGTTGAGAATTTGAAACTTATAAGACGATCCAATCCTGGCGAAATGGATAAATAGTTATAAAATGGATATTCAACACAATAAGACCGAGGGAACGAAGAAGGAATAATATAAATGAATTTCAGTGCTTAAATTTTGAATCATCATCATCATCAACTTTTCCCAGCCTCTGGCCGGGTCTGCTTCATGCACAAGCCTCTCCATTTCCTTCTTTCATCCCACCATCTCTCTGTCACCACTTTGTTCCAGTCCTCTCCTCTCTTCCGTACACACTCCTCCTTTCAGCCATCCATCTCTTGGTCGTTAACCATGCATCTTAATTTCATGGAGTTTTGTTGGGATTCTCTGCGCCTCCATTCTCTTTACATGTCCATACCATCTCAGTCTGGTCCTCTCTACTCTTTCCTGTAGAGGTTCCACTTTTATTGTGCGCCTAATCACTTCAATCCTTATTCTGTCCATTTTATTGACTCCCATTCTACCTCTTGAATAGAATAGTATTTTTTAAATGGAACAGTACAATTAGTAAATGATAATTGCTTTCTTTTTTGAAAGTTAATAAACCTTGTGTGTTGATCTTAGAGAAATACTTTTACTTTAGTCAAAAGAAAATATAATTTCAGAAATGGTATTAAACCCAGTATTTGGTATGGAGATAAATAAAAAGCCTACAATACTAAACCCAAAAACAGAAACTGGGATATATACAATACTAAATGAAAAACCAGACATTTGGGTATATAATTTTTTTTTTTAAATAAATAAGTAAGCAGTTGGACCATTACATAGTTTTTATCGTAACTGAAATCTACAATCGATTCCATCCATTTAAACAACATAAAACATGTAACGCTGTCTGCGGTATAAAAAACATTATACGAAAAACGCTATGAACTCTACATACAAAAAAACATTTATCATTAGAAACGTATCTCACTATTGCGTGTTTTTCGTCATATTCCCATTTGTGGTTGCCGAATAGCAAAAATGGTTATAAAATATTTGTATTAAAGGATATGAAATACTTTAGAGAAATAACTTGTTAATTTCATTCAAAAAAGTGTTTTCTAACCCGTTCTGTCTTCAGAAATTTTCATAAAAATGCTTGGCATGAAATTTGTGATGTGGTGGAACACTGCATGTTTCATTGGACATCTACCATTGAACCAGATTCAGTTAATCATTACTTCTATGAAACGTAACTCTATAGGCAACTATCCACAGACCAGTCAATGGAATAGAATATTTTTGCTACCGCCGGGCAGTTAGTTCCTATAGTACTGTTCGCTTGAGAATGCGCCTTATGAATCCACGTACTCCGTATATCAAGAGTATTACGCCGATGTGAGCCTCCATCCCCCTTGGTGTCATTGTGTCACTTTGTATGCAAGCTGGCGGCAGATATTGCGGAAATTGCTGTCCTCGCAGGCAGCGCTGTTGACCTCATAACGTGGCCGAGGCTGCCCATGGTAGGCTGCCCGCACAACAACGTTGGAATGGTGGATGTCTCTATACATAGGAAACTCTATGTTACGCCATTTTCGCTGAGATTGATAGATAAATGTAATTTATGAGATTCAACTCAAACTATGTGCGTTATTTTTATATTTAATTTTTCCACATGTGCCTCTGGCTTGTTTCTATCATATCTCAACCCACACAATAACAGACCGGAATACGAAACGACGAGCAACACTAAATCTGGATCAATGAAGGAGCACCATGCAATCACTAATCTGTTACGGAAATCAATGTAAAAAACTAAAAAATATTTTATTTTCCTTATCTCTTAACGCCTCTTCAATGTCAATATCATTAGAAGCGGGAAAGCACTGGGGAAAGGAAAGAGAAGGAATGCGGCTGGGACCTTTTGTAGGAACCATCCCAGCATTCACCTGTAATGGTTTGGAGAAACCATTTAAAACAGAAATCTGGAAGTTAGGGCGGGGATTTGACCCGTGTCCTCCCGAATGCGAGGCAAAAAAAGAAATAAAGCCTTAACCGTGTGAGAACAGAAACCCACTTTGTTCTGTGAGTTATGTGAAACAACAATCTACGATAGTGTGCAGCTAAAGGACGTATCATGGAATTTATCTTCATAGCAACGCCTTAGACATAGTAAGTGGGTTAGACAAATGATTTACGCAATTTGAAGCCAGATGCTGTTGGGTGACTGGATTCTGGAGTTGAAATCTGTAAAAAATTAGGTCCGTATATAAATAAACAGCAGACTTAGTTTCTGTCTTCTTCCAGGTTGTATGTAATCACTGACATAATTTTTCATACCTGATTTTTTTAATATTATTATTTTAAACACAAATCTATGTGAAATAAATAATTAGATTTGCGATTGTACGACTTTTTTAACATTAAATTTATCACATTCTGCTGCATCACGTTTAACATCTAAATATTTTCTGTAGCAGGCTGAGACAAGAAAGTTAGTAGAAAGCCTCCATGATTCGTGGAAAACGGCTTCCATTACTCGGTAGATTAGCGAACAGAGGTTGAGACCAATGTTTACGTAAAAGGGCTGTGTTTGTACGTAGTTAATTATCTACATTGCTAACCTAATATTTGTATTCATCCACAGCTTTCCCTCGCGCCGTATATCGTGTAAACAATGGCATGATTTTCACTTTACGTGACTTGAATACTCATATTGTGCGACTCAAATGTTTTGTTACTTATTATATATTTCTCAAAAAGCGATAAAGCAAGAAAAACATTCTGGAACTTCTTTATATGTGTCTTTCTTAAATAGAGACCTGGACACGTCACACTTGTTAAATCATAAATTATCATTAATCTCAGATCCCACCTTCCCTAGTATTGCTTTTCTAGAAACAATGCATACACACTTCGATCTATTCATTTTTTCCCTTCTTGCTTTACGCCTCGTCGACGTCGAGATCTTTAGAGGTGAGAAGGCACTGCTGGTAAGGAACGGGAAGGCATTCGGCCATGGCTTTTTCGCTGAAACATCCTGGCATTCGTATGGAGTGATTTTGGGGAAAAAAATTTGGCACGCCCAGGCGCGGATTTAAACCCGCTTCCTCCCGAATGCGAGACCAAAGAGGATCCAATCGTATTGGAGGAAGTTCTTTTTTCAGTCAGGTTAATGTTCTAGTTCGGAAATGTTTGTCTCATTCACAGCAAATTCTGTTGTAATCCCGCTACTGACTATATCTGTTTCTGCCAAATCAGTAGGTTTAACTTGGAGCAATAGTTCTTCCCATCTGTCCGTGAATGGTGATCACTCTGTTCTGCGAGTTACATGATAATCTCCTCACCAATCATTCACAGAAACAGTATCCACCATTTCATGTGGGAAATTTGATTTGGCGACCATTTACCTTCCCGTGTGTTGTTTAGTGTCACTCTAACTAGCTCTTTTGGGATTATTCGAAAATAG
>JARYHS010012519.1:198167383-198346741 GCA_031002005.1 Vandiemenella viatica
GAAACGAGCATATCAACGAATTGTTGTTGTTGATGTTTGGGGTCTGGAGAGCGTCAATGCAGAAGTAATTAACAGACCAACACAGCTGCACGAGGTTAAAGCAATCGCCACCTCATCAAACATACAGAGGATAAAATCGGTCGCTCAAATTAAAAATACAAGATAGAAAATTGTCGGAAAAACATGTACACACTTTGACAATAAATTTTTCCGCCGCTGAAAAATTCAATCACTCTTATTTTGCACAATCTGACATCAATGTCATTCTAAGACACAGTAACGCAATACTGGCTTGCCAGTATTGCATTACTGTTTCCTGGGATGACACTGATGTCAGATTGTGCAAAATAATAGTGATAGAATTTTTCAGCGGCGGCCAAATTTGTTGACAAAGTGTGTACGTATTGGAAGGCATCAGACTTGTAAGGCGTTAGACTTCGTGTGGTTGGGTGAAAACTACCATTTCCTCTTCTACGTTGACTTGTAGTAATCCGAGAAAAAGTCGCGTGTAGAAACTTTGGATTCGTTCTATCTGACTCCTTCCTAGGTAAGTTTTACCCCAGATATGGTTTTTGTGGTCGAAGAGTCACTGTCACTTCTGCTTAGTGCCAGCTAAGTGAACATGAATTAAATTAGGCAGTGAAATCACAAAGGAAAAGTAAAGTTTGTCTTAACGAAATCAAATGAAGTATTATTTTATTATTATTATTGATTAAGTTGAAAATGGAGCCAACACTCCGGTGGCCATTTTCCTAATCTAACTACAACTTTTATATATATATATATTTACAATTTTTTATAATTGGAATGTTAAATTCCACCCCATTTTCTATTCTGATTTTCAAGTTTTAATTTTAAATTCCTTATGCGTTTTTTCGAAAATTATTCATCACTACAATTTGTACTTTGTTCCAAACCCTGACACCCTTACCAACCAGAGAATATTTTTCCACTCCCTTATGCATGAGCGTCATGGTAGCCGTTCCCGTTCCATGCATTATTCCTAATTCTTTGACCAATATCCATCCAAGTCTCATCACCAACATATACCCTGTAAATTCCCAACACTAGCTTTACCCTCCTCCATTCCTCCAATGAGTTCCAATCCAGCTCCTTTATCATATCAGTTACTGACTGGGTCCTGCGATAATTTATACAAACAAATCTAGCTGGTCTTCTTTGCATACCTTCCAACTCATATATTTGATAGCCAAAATGTGGCTCCCAAACTCCACCACCATATTCAACCAATAGCCTGATCAACGTTTTGTGCCCAACTCCCTAACTTCTCTAATACATCCTCTCATCAGCCACTCCAGTAAATGAAGGATTTTGTAACCCTTTCCTACCACCTGGCCAATGTGCTCTGCCCAATTGAGTTTGTTATCAAACGTTATGCCAAGATATTTACACTTGAAGCTTTCAACAAGTAATTCCGACCCCACCCTATAATCATAATTAACCATTAGTTTTTTTATATGTGTATCTTATACGCTGACTCTTCTTGGCATTTATCTTCATTCCATGCTGACCTATACTTTTAGATATTCTAACCAGGTCACCCTGCAGCTGTTCACAGTCTTCACTTGTTTTGATCCTATTGTATACCATTATATCATCTGCAAAATACATAGATTTTGACCGTAACCCAACAACACAGTCATTCATTAGAATAATGAACGGCAACGGTCCCAATACACTACCGTGTGGGACTCCAATATTTACTTCCACCTCTTTTGATAATGTATTTCCTACTCTAACACTTTGCTTACTGGCTTTTAAGAATTTCTTCACCTATTGTAAAATTTTATAATTTTGAACTATCTTTATTGACATTTATTAATTTCTTAGAAGATTGAAGTTTAGTTATATTTTATTGGCATATTTTGCCCTCTGTGAATATTAACTTTAAATTATTTCAGCGTTTTATGTAAATTATTTTATCATTTCTCCTAGTAATTTGTTACAGTTTCTGACCACCCTACCCACAAAAAAGACATTGCATTGCTATTTTATTTGAAAGTTCTTATGTTGATATTAAAATTAAATACGCGTCTCTGTACGCCATAACGAGCACCCAATAAATAAACAACATATGGCATTTCTAATGATAAAAAGGAAATGTAAAGTTTTCATCCTTCCCAACCAACCATCCACTACAATATAAAATCATATCAAACTAACAAAAACATATACATTTAAAAAAAAAAAAAAAAAACGCGCCCACTTACGAAACAAACGGAAGACAGAATAATAAACTGCCTGTAGACCGGCCGTTGGTATAAAATATACTGTGCAGTGTAAGTTTAGTTGTGCACCCAAAAAGAAATGAAATATCACTGCTGCTGAAAATGAATTATAAATAAACTGTAAGTAGATTATACGCGTATATAAAAACTTCAATACTCAAAATATAAAACATAACCATATTGTAACATGTATACGCCATCAACAGGAGAAACCACTGAAGGTTCTTCTATAAATGAAGTGAAAAACAAATAAACAAACAAACATTCAGTTGATTTGACACTATTTGTTTATCTATAATCAGTTGTCATTTACAGTTAGATGTGAGTTCTTTTTGGTTTGGATTCACTAGTTTATATGATCTGACAATGAACTACCAGTTTTCAGAATTAGAACTATATTACGAATGATACTGTATTTTTTTTTTTTCAAAACTCAAATTTATGTTTATCCTTGGCCTATTTAATTTAATTGCGATGGAGCGTACGCTCCTGTGGCAATTTCCACTCTTATAAATTTTCCCCTTTATTGAACCCGCATACTTTTGCCTTCTGTGAATATCAAATTTAAATTCTTTAGTTTTTTGGTAAATTGTTTTATCATTTCCGCCAGTAATTTATTACAATTCCTGACTCCCTTAGCTAAGAAGAAAATTTTCGCACACCCTTGTGCCTAAAATCGAGTGCCAACTTGTGGTCATGGTCATCTTTTCCCTTCGACGCTCCTCTTTTAATTCTTCCACCCAATACCTATCTACTCCTCATCACCAATATACGTCTAGTAAATTTCCACCCCTCTCTTTGCCCTCATCTTGTTTTCCACTGCATCCCTTTCCAGCTCCTTTATTATATCGGTTACTCATTGTGTTCTTTATCTGAATGCAGGATTGGCTAGGAGGAATTCATAGTAAAAATAAAGTATGATAACAAAAACATAAAATAATGAAGTATCATACGTACACACTCATAAACTCGCGCGCGCGCACACACACACACACACACGTACACACTCTAACAAACATCTCAGACACACATATACAATCACGCATACATCCACACACAAAGCGTATCAAAACAAAAACAGTACACAAACCGAAAATTAAGATTTTTATTTTTTTTAAGTGTTGGTTTCTTATTTATTTTAATTGTAAAACTTAGTGGTAAAAAAACTACGTTTAGCTTGACTTAAATAAAAGAAAATTTTGTTTATTGTAATGTAGGTAATGATTGGCTGGAAATTTAACAAATGAAGCCAGACTGAAGAACTTAAGTTACATCTGGCAGTGAAAGCACCACAAAATACAGTTTCTACGTTTACTGCGTTGTTATCTTCAACTGCTTCCATTCCAAGTTCTGCTTGTGAATTGCACAGTGAAGAGATATTCTTATTACAAATTCATTTAAGAGCCGCCACTTGCATTTCGCTCTATTGCTATTACGGAGATAACGCTGAATGTGTAATCAGTTGCAATCTTCCGGCACGGGAATTCGACTCTAGTTCTGTGGTTGGGGGTGGCTGCTGCCGGGAAAATAGAGGATCCTGGCTAAAACACGAGACACCAGCACCGGTATTAACATTCCAGTTCTCAGCCCTGTGTCTCACAGAAACATTTCCGCACAAAACAATTTCGTTGCCGCCAACTGTTTTCTGCGTCGTAATGGCCGTATCTCAACTTATTACATTTCCTCAAAGTAGCGTTTCAGTCGGAACGAATAACGGCTGTTTATCATTCATTTAAACATTCTATTTCTATGTGTAATCCATCTTGTTGGGAAGTATATTAAGTAGCATTTTCTTCTTCTAGGGAAAGTGTGTTCGGCAGATTTACCAACATAATATGCGGAAAGTTATTTTATTTTTTTTATTAAAGCTGAATAATGCTATTATATAATGAAACTATGCCGCTCTCATGCCTTCAGAAAACGGCTACATACATTCTATCCTTTGTCTTCATCTAGAGTTTTTTTCCTTCGGCTGTTCCGTCCCGGCACGTGTTAAAATGTGGCCCACAATCTTATCACGTGAGACTGTTCCAAAAACTACTTACCTCGTTAGTCACTTTCATTTCATACTTTTTGTCCATTTAATTGTCAGTATAACCGCCACATTTCAAATATTACAATTTTTCTACTTTCTGGTATCCCTAAAGGCTGTCCAAGATAAATTTGAAACTTATAGATTTTTTTTCTTTTTTTTCCGCTGGTGCTATTCTGCTTCTAACATTATTTATGCTTCAGCCGTCATTCGGAATTTTAGTATCAAAATAACATAATTTATTTGCTTCTCTTTTTGCATTGGAATCTATTTTGTTTTCGCTCTACCATCATTGTCATCAATACTGCTGCATTTTATTGCCCTTGTCTTGCTTTCGTGTATACTCAGCCATAACCCCTCAGTATTTCCTCCATTACATTCAGCAGTTTCTCAACAGTCCTCTGAACTGCTAATAAGAATACGATCTACATATCTGACTTTTTCTAAATGAAAAATATTCTTTTACTTCTTCTATTGGTTCTTCTACATACAAGCTGAACATTAATGGGGACACACTAGAGCTGTCTCTCACTCCTTTATTTGCTCAGGCTTCTTTCACATGGTTATCCTCTTTTATTATAACCATCTGGTTTTTATATGGATCATATTCTTCAATCTCTAAATTTTAGATCTGACTTCCATAAATTTCGAATATCTTCTCCTACCTAACGTTATTTAAAGCTTTCCGAGTGCAGAAATACATTTTCGTTTAGTTCCGCCCATCTAATATCAATTTTAAAGTCAGAATTTTTCTTCTTGTAGACCCTGTAACATAACCGTTGAAATTACGGATATAATTTTAGTATGAATTGTGATCTGAGAAGTAAATGTAATGTCTTTGGTGTTGAGCGATTACTTAGCGCGCTTTGAAACAGTCTTGTATTGGCGACGTTAGAGTAAGCTACGGTCAGCGAGAGCTTATATGCCGCGGCCGGGAGCATGTGTGTGTGCGTGTCGCTTAACCGAGGCTCAGAGTTGTAAGACATTGTGTGGACATTCTGAAGGTATTTTTGTGGACTATGAAGGTTATTTTGAATGAACTGGTTTCCCATAAACTGTGTATGTTGAACTGCTATTGATTTGGATCACATCGATTGTGTAATAGTTAATTACGGGGCTTGTACTGAATGTTACAATCCTTGATTATCCTCGAACCTGCATTCTTTGGAGAAGAAGTTTAGTTTTAAGTATCTGCTGGCTTGCTAGATATTTGTAGTTTCGGAGGAATAAATGTGAGTGAACTGTGAAAGCTGAATTGCTGTGTATTTCTCAGTACTGGCTTACTTGTTTTCTCTGACTACAATTCTAGTTTATCTAACTAATAAAGATCAGCAGATTGGCGACCGCACGGCTGACCGAACATTTTTATTTATAATTGATAAGTGATAATTAATCTAAAGCCCCAACAAGTACTACGACAAGACGACTGTGAGCTTGCATGGCGCCTCAGTGACAGGACGTGTGGTTAAATAGGCATCTGGAGGAGAAATTAACCTTCAATTCCAGAGCATACACACGAGGATAAAGAGGACAAAGGATAAATTACGGCGAAGTGAGAATAAAGTGACAATTAGGCGCGAAGACGACAATAGCCAAAGTGGAAGATATAACACTACGACGACACGAGGCAGTGAGTCAAAGACGGCGAGCGAAGATAATCTACTCTGAGACCAGGGAGGTGGCGCATGAACTCGACGAGCATTTCCGAGCGGAGCCGAGAGCAACCGAAGGGAGCCGAGCCGGAGCAGCCGACACGAGCGGAGCCGAGACCAGCCGAAGGAATCCGAGCCGGAGCAGCTGATTCGAGCCAACCTGCCACCAGCCGAGCTGAGCCGAGCAGACCCGAGTGAAGACACCAAAGCTAAGTGCGCGTGTTGCTGCTAGCGAGCTGCTGCGAAGCGTCTTTTCCTATCTGTTCCGTTCCGTTAATATTTTTCCATAATTTCGAGTCACGCATAGGAAGGAAAACCGAGTTGAGTTTTTCTCTCCTTTTTGCCCATTCCTTTGTCATTCTGGTGACACTTACCGCATGTTGACGCAGCACAAGTAGTTGGTTTCAGTTTGCATGCATTTAATTCTGATATGTTGACTGAGTTTCATGAATAGCGGCGTGGTATTGGTTTTGTTTGCTGTGAATTGAAAGGGGGGTGAAGTAAAGCAACTGAGTTATTGTCATAATTGGATTTTCCCGTCGTATTTGTAATATAAACTTACTGAAATGGGGGAAGAGACGAAGCCAAAATTGGTTGAAATGTTGGCCAGGTTTGAGGAAACCCTTAGGGACTCTTATGATGAACTTATTTCCAAATTTCAAACCCTAAATAATAAATTTGATGTCCAATTTGAAACCCTTAAGGACTCTTATGATAAACTTAATTCTAAACTTGATTCCAAATTTGATTCCCTTGCTAATAAACTTGATTCCAAATTTGATTCCCTAATTAATAATTCTGATAAACTTCATTCTAAATTTGAATCTCTTAATGGTAAGCTCGACATGATGGAAAAGAACGCAGAAGTTCATCACGATAGCTTAGTTAAAATGCAGAAATTGCGCATGGAAGAGTTAGGAAGAAAATTTGACGATTATGGTAATTTGTGGATCGGGCAGTTGGATAAGGTGTCCTCTCAAATTTCCGAGGGAACAGAACGGATTAAGAGGCCAAATGCAGAAGTAATTTCACAGACTGGGAGCGGAGGATTGAGAAAGAAGAAAATTCAGGAAGAAGTTTTTATTTTTGACACTATATTAGGTAATGTTTTAAAGGATGAAGTTGAAGTAAATTGTAAAAGTATTATGGCTGCGGAAACAGACGTTCAAGGGTGTCAGGAGGAATTTGTGGAAGACGATATAAAAGAGAAATCTTTTGAAGTGGAGGGATTTTTATCTGTGAATACGGGAGAAGTAAAGTTGGATAGAATCAAAGCAGTACGACAGCCATATGGCTTTGACAATTGTGACTGGAGCGGGAGCAGTGGCCGACAGTCGGCGCGTACTAGCATATACCGGAGCACTGTTGGAACCTGTGCCACAAAAGTTTTGACCGCCGCAACACGGGCGAGCGCAGAAAAGCAGGCGGGCAAGTTGTGTTACGCCCGGGAACGTAATAATTTAACTGAATCAGTCATTTTCGATAGCGGAAGATATGAAGAAGTAACTGGTAGACAAAAACCTTTTCAATTTGTAGATGAAGAAATTAAAGTCGACAGAAAATCTATACGGTGGAAAATAAATGAAGAAAATAAAATTGACAGAAAGTCTATAAGGTGGAAGACGGAGGAAGGTGGTCGAACAAGTAGCAATTTACCCGATTGTGACCAGACTAAGAAAACAAGTAATCCTGTCCTGTTATTTTCATATTTTATTTCTTATGTTTTTTTTCAATTATCAGTCCTTTTTCTGAGAGAAAATCTCTGTATCACTATAAACCCTACTTTCCCTTTACCTTCGAAGACGCGAGCAGTAATGTAGTAGCACGAAGAAGTGTGGTAAAGTGAGTGAAGTGACGCGTGTGATGTGATGCTTAAAGCAGAAAGGTGCACAGGTCATTGACCTGTGTGTAGCTGGTGTTTACATTGAAAGCAATGTTTCTGACAACAAGCTGTCAACTTGCTATTGAATACTAATTCATGTCCTTTTTTCTATTTTGTGTTCTGTGGGTTTTTTTCTTTTCTTATGTTTACTGTTCCTGATATGTCTGGTGTGTAATATTTTTCTTGTATGTTTGTTGAACTGAATATGTGTTTGCTTCTGTTATTGTAAGTGTAAGCAAGCAGCCACGCAGACTTAGCGTTATGTTTGACAATATGTATTGGTATGTACCCCATGTTTCTATGTAAATGTTAACAGAAGTGGTCTGTAATGACGAAAGTTGATACCTTTTTCAATGCCAACTTTCGCCACATTCCAACCGGGGGAGTGTGACATAACAGTTTTTTTTTTTTGATAATTGATCAATTTTATCTGGAACCAGATCAATTATCACAAGGTTGTTAGTTAGGGAGTGTAACATAACCGTTGAAATTACGGATATAATTTTAGTATGAATTGTGATCTGAGAAGTAAATGTAATGTCTTTGGTGTTGAGCGATTACTTAGCGCGCTTTGAAACAGTCTTGTATTGGCGACGTTAGAGTAAGCTACGGTCAGCGAGAGCTTATATGCCGCGGCCGGGAGCATGTGTGTGTGCGTGTCGCTTAACCGAGGCTCAGAGTTGTAAGACATTGTGTGGACATTCTGAAGGTATTTTTGTGGACTATGAAGGTTATTTTGAATGAACTGGTTTCCCATAAACTGTGTATGTTGAACTGCTATTGATTTGGATCACATCGATTGTGTAATAGTTAATTACGGGGCTTGTACTGAATGTTACAATCCTTGATTATCCTCGAACCTGCATTCTTTGGAGAAGAAGTTTAGTTTTTAAGTATCTGCTGGCTTGCTTAGATATTTGTAGTTTCGGAGGAATAAATGTGAGTGAACTGTGAAGCTGAATTGCTGTGTATTTCTCAGTACTGGCTTACTTGTTTTCTCTGACTACAATTCTAGTTTATCTAACTAATAAAGATCAGCAGATTGGCGACCGCACGGCTGACCGAACATTTTTATTTATAATTGATAAGTGATAATTAATCTAAAGCCCCAACAAGTACTACGACAAGACGACTGTGAGCTTGCAACCCGTTTCTAATTAACAAAAATTAATATTCATCCAGCAATTCTTCTACTTCTTTTTTCAGTCTCCTACATATTATTCAAGTCAATAATTTTGAAGTACGATATTATAGTACGATAATGTCGAATTGGACAGTTTATGTTTTCTTCAGGTGTATGAATATAACACTATTATTAAAATCAATTGAATTCCCTTGTGTTTCATAACTGTATAAAATGTACTTAAATAATCTGTGGATACCTTCTCCTCCTAGAGATTTTATAAGTTCCGCAGGATTCTCATAAATTCCAACTGCCTTATTTGACTTCAAATCTTTTAAAGCTTCTCAACTCCCTTCACTTTTCAGCACACTGTTGTTCAGCCCATCCCTATCACTACAGTATCTCTTCGTATTCTTTCCACTGGCAAGGTCAAACTTTGCTGTTGAGAAAAGTTTCCATTTAGCACCTTTCATTATATTCACAAAAATCTGTTTTATCTTCCTACAGGCCTCACCTGCTTTACCTACGACCCATACTTTTTAACCTCTTCCCTGTTTTCTTTACTTTCTTTGATTTTATGTTTATTTGGTTTAAAAGGAATCTATACTACTCGCATCCAAATTAATCATGGACATTTTTTTGCTTTCTCCATTAAACTATCAAAGGAAAATAAAAAATAAAAAAAATCTGGTATCTGAGGTTTACGTGAGTGAAGTTAGATTCACCAACCATTCATAAAAAGAACTACTTTCTACCGTTTCTTTCCTTAACATGTTTCTACAGTTACCTTGTTGCTTCGTTGCACCCATTTGCAACTGGATTTCCCCATTGACGTTCACGGTAATCACTTATACCCCCGGTGTAAGGTAAACACATAAATCAGCAATAGTCTTCATCCTATTTCAGCGAAAAAAGTTTAGGCATCTCGATGAATAGCTTGCAGGCGTGACAAACAGCTTTCACGCGGTGTTGGGTTTGGGAACCTTTTGAAGAAAGGCGGATGATTTACGAAATCGCTCATTTATCATTCTACCTATATGTCCATACGTTACAGCTTTTAATTTACGAACTTTTTAACCTAAGAATTTACAATTACTCACAATTTTTATTAAAACTAATCTTAGCACAGTTATAACGTAAATCATATCAGGAATGTGAAAATAACTAAAGCGTTTTTGTGCGAGTAGGGTGAAATGATTTCTCTTAGATAATCTTCGTGGGTATCAAATGAAAGCTAGAAACCAACTAACTCTTAAAATGTTTGTAATTTCCATTTTATTTCTCGATTTGTATGGTTATTAGCGAAAAACATCTAAATCTAATCACCACTTAATTTCAAAAACTACTTAACAGAAAATACTTTCGAAACTCAAGGTATAATAAAAAAACACAGCAAAAGATCAGCGATCTTTCTTATGGGTTACTGTTTTTTTTTAATTAATTTAATGAAATATTTAAAAAAAAATACTTCAGCAGATAACGTTTCCCGAAAAAAATCTCTTATACCATTTGACATAGAAATTTGTTAACCAGATGCGAAATAAGTTGCGTAAATTTATTTTTCTTAATAAATGTTTTCTAAGCCATGGTAAAATGTTTATTAGGAACTTATGTATACCATTGGAAAGATTATTTCACAAAACAGTAATGAACTGAATTTAAAAACTCTTAGTATTATTTTTTATTATTATAATGAATTTTTTTATTTATTATATTATTATGTTTTTTTGCAAATACAAAATTGTGAACAACTCATAAATATTTACACCTGTGTTACAGGTTCACATTTCCATCACTGTATAGAAAAATTTAAAATAGTCAGCAACTAGAAGGCTTTAACTCTGTTTATGGCGTTTCACGCAGGCCTGCGACAATAGCATGGGATTGGTATCTTCTTGTAATGCAATTTTTCCGACAAAGTAGACGCACTTGCGAAATAACCTTTGGCATTTATAACACCGGACTTGATCCGTAATAAGGAACATGACAAAGCTTCTTCTAACCTTGATTGGAAATTCATAGCTCATGATGGCAGTTGGTTCCTTTCTCACAATAATGCATCAGTTCTACTCTCAACGTCTTTCGTTCTGAAAACATTTTCAATTTCTCAAGCTGGAGTTTCTGTTGGACGGACGCTTATTTCAAGATAAAGAAAATGAACAAAGGGTTGTTAGGTCGAGATTTCAGTGGAAGGCACAAAACAGGCGATCAACGGTAAACTTAATATGTGTTAGTTTGTGGCATGTATCGCTTGATACATGCCAGAGAGTTTTAGTATGAATAAAACGTAGAATCCATTCAAGTCTTTTGTTTCAAGTCGACCCTGCAAAATCAGTTCCCTACTTCTTCCTCTTCTTTTCGTTATGGTCAGCTAGGCACCATGGGCAATTTCAATTCCTCTCCTGTTGTTTTTTCTTCCATTACTCCTCCATTATTGCACTGTGTTTCCTCTTTCTCTCTTCAGACCATTTTGCAACCGTTTATTCTCCTCTATAACTTGGAATCCTGCTATATTCAAAATCTTCTGCTTTCGGAAATTTTCTCTTTCCATAGCGTGCTGTTCGCTGATATTATTTACTTTAAAATCTTTCTTAATCTTTTGAATCCAGGTTATAATCCATTTTCTCTCCCAAAAAAAATGGAATATCTTTTCTGTTAGCCTGGTGTCATCCATGCGATAGATGTGTCTGATTGATTCTGTTATTTATTCAATGTTGTGATGTATTTTCGTATTAGTTCTCAACTTCCCTTGTGCTGTATTTTTCAATGGACCCAAAATTATAATTCTCCTTTTCAATACTTCCAATGCTCAGTACTCTTCATTGTTTTTTTATTATTTTTATTAATTTTGATTGCGTTGGAGCTAACTCTCCGGTACCAATTCCACTTGTCATTAAATCAGCCACCCTTTCTCTTTTTTTTTAAATTATTCATCAACCTTACAAAAGAAATTTTTACCACTCTTCTCAAGTGGGAATACAGCAATATCTAACAACTATCTGTGCTGTAAAATATATACGTTGTTGTGTACTGCATACGCAGGGACACTCCATTATAAATTAAATACATTTGCGTGAAGCCAGACGTGTAGCTCGCACAATAGCTGGCTGGCTGGCGGCGGAAAGGTATGCGGGTGCGGGACTGCGGACGGTCGCGTGATAGCAAGTAAAGAGTGGTTCGGTGAGCCTGGAGGGAAAATGTGTATGTGCGGCGGCTAGCTCTTGTGTGGTTTTTGTTTCTCTTGCGTTCCTTGGTGGAAGCTGAGTAGACCTGTTGGAATGTTATTCTTCAACGACAAGTATTTTAAATGGAGGCATCCGTAGGCCGACTTCAGGCAGCGCAGTCAGCGAAATATCTTCAAAATGGTAATCATGCCTACACTGTGATCGCCGCAAATGACTGTAACAATGTTACTTTTGTAGTAAATGTCATTTGCTGTCCAACTGTAGGTTTAACGGCGTTGTTAATGTGCAAAAAGTAACATCCCGATCCCTCCCATCATTAATTTGCATTATTCGTAATTTATACAAAACAAAACGTAATTTAATTTATCACAAGGGAGAACATTTCAGTGTAGAAAACTCGTGTACTGAATGATTTTCTCTTAGGCCGAAACTGTGAAAGCTTCTGTTCATAGCCAGGTAACAAGCTCGTGTATCGAGGCGCCTGCGTTAATGGAATTCCTCCAGCTGTTCTGATAGAATTCCAAGCTTTCGCTGCAAGTATGAGGTACGGCCCTGTGTGGCTCCCTACCTCTATAGATTGGCTGCCATTACCGTTCATTGTTTGGTGCTACACAGGCAGTTGGTACGGACAATGTGTGTCGTGTGAGGTGCAAGAGAATCGATTAGAAACTTACTACAAAGGGGAAACACAGCGAAAAGAAGAGCGTCACACATAGTATTGTGAGTAAGTCATGTTTAAATTGCTAAGAACTTAACTACACCTCAATACTTCCAGAATTTCTTCTATGAGTCGGGTGCTCAGAATCAAAAATCTAACAATGAACCTGGTGATAACTATGGATAATATCGCATTTAATTAGAGATACTGCGTGTTTTACATCAAGAGGCTATTCCAGTCAATCAGGTACGTACAAAACTTTACTGAACACTTCAAAGATTTTCAGTAATTAAAATACGGAAAAATTAAAACAAGTAGAAATGGTTCCATACTCAGGGAAACATATGTGTGTTTTTCGCCGTAAATATATTTGAGGTGAAACTAATAACCGAAAACACAGAGGATAGATTAGGCTTGTTGGTAGAAACGTCTCAAGACTCCTATGAAACTACTTATATAATTTTTTGTAGTAACAAATAAAGGCGTAACTATATATTTGCTGCGTTAGGTACAAGCTCTGATAGCTGCTTTAATAAAGCTGGGAGCGTAGTAACAGCATTAATTAGACCACTTTCTACACCTTCTCTATGTATTTGTTTAGCTAATTACAATGCTACCTTAAAAATGTGTCAAATAAGAATATTGTAAAATACATTGTATGATTTGTCTGAATAAATTGGTTCTCATCTGCACTGGATCTCGAGAAATCTGTACAAGAAAAAGTTTTGTTTTAAATTCTGCATAAATAGCAGCAGTTCAGCCAAAGTACGGGAGCAGTCGCACGGAAATTTCCAGGATGTAGAACTGGACAGAGATATTTCAGTACATTTCATTGTTAATGCCACGGGATACCGGGGTGCTGTTAGCTTCTTATTGGTTTTGTTTCGTTCGGAAGAGAAATACCTTCCTTCTCAGAGATATTGTCCATTGTTTAATCTTACTCGCTGCTCTCGTGCAGTACGGGAAGGCCATCGTTCCTGCAATTTTCTTTTATTTTAATAAATTTTAGTTTTAGTACAAGAATGGTATTTGGTTCTTGACGTTTATGTTGATTGTTTTTAGGATTGACTTTTATTACGAAGCTTTTAACGAAACGACCTGGGTGAATAAAACCAGTGGTTTGTAGTGAGCTGTATTTAACCTTTATGTCGTGGATATTGTCTTACTCGACGAAAATAGATTGTTTAAAGAGACTACACTAATAGTTGCATACAGCCCTAAACTATCGATACTAATCTTTATATATAAAGATGAATGTATGTTTGTTTGTTTGTTCTTCATACAAATCCACAGTTTTCATCCGATCTCGATGAAACTTTGCACAATTATCCTTTGAAACAAGGAGAAAAATACTGTCTACATTTGGTTGAAAAATTATCTGTATAAATAACACATTTTGTCTTTTTGTCTCATAACTTCGAAATATGGCGATAGACAGACACGTTGAATATGGACGTATCCGTTTTTTTTTTTGTTTTTTTTAACCGTTTAACGTCCCTTTTTAACAACGTGGTCTTTAGAGACGGTAAAGGATGGGGGCAAGGAATGGGAAGGAATTCGGCCATGGCCTTTTGAAGGAAGCATCCCGGCATTCACCTGGGGTGATTTGGGGAAACCATGGAAAACCCAAATCTGGATGCCCGGACGGGGATTCGAACCGCCATCTTCCCGAATGCGAGGCCAGAACGCTATCCGTTACACCACCACGCTCGGTGGACGTCTCCGTGCCGTGTTTCCGCGAAGTAGGCTAGCAGCTCAGGGGCTAAAGCGCTTGCTTGCGAACGTCGTGGTCTCCGGTTAAAATCTACGTGGAGGCTAAGGTTTTTAAAATTGTTTTTGATCGTAAGAGTCACGGTTGGGCCGTCGGTTATTTGGTTTTATTTTTAAACTGTAGATATCACAAAGGTAGGGGTGCAATTTGAGGCAATTCGTAGGTAGTGTTGCAATACAGTAGATGTACACTTTTTTACGTTATATTGATCCATCAGGGGTGATTCGTAGTCAGTGTGTGTGTCATCTGCAGTAGGAATACTATAAATGCGGAAGTAAGTCTCTGTCTTATGTTACGTTTTGACAATTAAATGCTTACACCGATATTGACGTAATTTGACGAGAAAATCTGTAGGGAGGGCACTGGACTTTGTTTGTTCTTCATACAAATCAACAGTTTTCATCCTATCTCGATGAAACTTTGCACACTTATCCTTTGAAACAAGGAGAAAAATACTGTCTACATTTGGTTGAAAAATTATCTTATAAATAACACATTTTGTCTCATAACTTCGAAATACGGCGATAGACAGACACGTTGGATATGGACGTCTCCGTACCGTGTTTCCGTGTAGTGGACTGGCGGCTCAGTGGTTAAAGCGCTTGCTTACGAACGTCGTGGTCTCCGGTTAAAATCTCCGTGGAGGCTAAGATTTTTAAAAATTGTTTTTCATCGTAAGAGTCAGGCCTGGGCCGTAGGTTATTCGGATTGAATGTTAAACTGTAGATATTAAAATGTTAGGGGTGCAATGCGAGGCAAATCGTAGGTAGTCTTGCAATGTTGTAGGTGTACACTTTTTTACGTTATTATGATCCCTCAGGTGTTGTTCGCAGTTAGTCAGTGTGTGTTATTATAAATACGGAAGTAAGTCTCTGTCTTTTTGTTACGTTTTGACGACTAAATGGCTATATCGATATTGATGGAATTTGATAAGAAAATCTGTATGAAGGGCGCAGGATATTTTTTCCAGTATGATTAACAGTTGTAGTCACGAAATTTTGAGACCTTATCGAATCGTGACAGAAACATGTTGGAAATTGATTCTCTTCAAGAGACAGGTTCGACGGTACAATTTTATAGTGATAGCTTTCCTGTCATATTATTCCGACTCGAAATTGTTTGGGACAAATCCTTCGTTACCAACAACTTTCTATATATAATTCTGGCAAAAAAATTCTTAATCCACGCGGGTACGGGCTAGTATTATAAATACGAGAATAACTCTGTCTCTCTGCTTGTCTATTTGTTATGTTTTCAGGGCTAAAAGGCTAATCCCATCGTCATGAAATTAGACAAGAAGGTGCTAATTGTCTTGAGGAAGGACATAGGATACTATTTTCTGTATAGATAATACATATTGTCATGGAAACTAACCGAAACTAGCTGAACGGTGAAAGACAGATGCATAGGATATATACTTCTCCGTAACCTTCCCAATATATTGGGCGTCTAGTGCAGTGTAAAAGGCGCTTGCTTTCTAAAGCTTCCTGTGTGGTCTCCGGATCACAAACCACTGGAAGCAAAACATTTTAAGAACTTTTTTTTTATCGTATGAGGCATGCCTGAAGTTCCATCGTGGGGCCACGTTACAATGTAGGTCTCATAAATTCAGGGGTGGAATGCGTGGCAACTCGTAGGCGGCTGAACATTGTAGTAATCACATACTTTATTTACACTCTACTGATCCCCTCGGCTTTGTTTCTCTAGCAGGCAATTTGTGTGTGATCTACACTAATAATGTTACAAATACGAAAGTAAGTCTCTTTCTTTTTGTTACGTATTAACGACTGAATGGCTATACCGATTTTAATGGAATTTGAGAAGTAATACTTTGAATTTTTAGGAAGGACACAGGATACATTTTTCCGGTATAAATAACAGTTTTAGTTATGAACTTATTGAATGGCGCGTGTGTTGCTCTGTAAGGTAAAATCGGTTGCTCAGGCTCTGATTCTCTTGCAGTCAGTTATTTCATGATATATTAATAAATATTATTCACAGTCCAAACTTGTTATCTAGTATAGATTTCGATTTGCGGTGCAATGTGCTATTACTTTCCGTCTGCCTAAAAGTTTCTGACATCAGTCTATTTTGTCTTCTTTTCTGACATAAACCAGACCTTAGGTGTAGCTCTAGCAGAGCACGAACTGCTAAAGTTATTTGAAACCAAGAATCTGATGCACATGCTGAAGAAAGAAGAGAAAACAAAGCAGCAATTGACGCTGCCCTAAGATAATCGCCCCTCCCCCCACCTAAAATTCCCCGCACCTTCATTTTTTTTAAACATGTTGGAGATTATATAAGACTGGAGGATTTATCAGCGTTGCAAATTAATAAAATTTTCTCTGGTAACTAGCAGAGTTAGTCCATCGATTAAACACGACATTTCGGCTGTCACAATATCTGCCGCCATTTTCTCGGAAGCTATCTAAATCCGTATCTCGAAGGACCTCGTTAACAGAGATACTGGATTTTAGTTAAGTAAGGTCTGGAGCCCAGTAATCCAGAAAATGAGACTGCAGCAGGACTTCTGGAAAGCTCGCACGTCTCTTGCGCGCCAACAATCAACGTTACCTGCTGAAATGATCTCTATACTTCGACTTTTCCTTCTTTTTACCTTGGTGTCTGAATTCAGTAATGCTTAGATTTGACAGGAGATGATTCAATCCCAATACCCCGGAACTAAGAAGTTGTTCAAAAAGAAACCCTGTAAACTGAAATAGATATAGTTGGACACAATGTGGCTTAATAACACAACTACCAACGTTTCATAAACATGTAGAGACGTTAATGTTGTCAAAGTATTCATAAATTAAATGAAGAGTAAAATGAGGCCTTATTGATCTGTTGGCTGTCCGGGTGAAGCCAAATAATCATGTAAAATGCTAATGTTTTGGTCGTCAATCTGACGTCTTTTTCCTTGTCAGCACTAAGATTTCAACCAGTCCTGTATGCTCCAATATTCTCGCTCACCGTCTAGAATATTTAGTCTACTTGGCTATTCAGTATATCTGAACCGCCACGTGCTTCGCTGGCATGGTAGGGCTGGTTGAGTGCCTGTCCTGTCGGGGCCACGAGTCATGATGCCTAAGCCGTGCTGTCTGGGCGCTTGCCAACGTCTAGTGCTTGCTTTATCTTCCTCAGCCCTGATTTATACTATCGGAAAATTAGTCCCTTGTTTTCAGAGTGAATGGTATTACTTTTCGTAGCATCTTATGTGCCTTTAAACGTGTGTGACTATACAGAGGCCACAACATGCGAGTATATGAGTGAGATGGAGTCTGTGGTTGTCTGTGTGATGATGTCTAAATATGTGTGAGTGTATATGTGCCTTTGAAGTAAGTGAGGTACGTGAATTTGAGGAATTAAACATGACATAGTTTCATTAGCAGACAGACTGAATGACGTGAACAGAATAATCAGTAATGAATTTGAACCCAGTAATTCAGCGATTTTAGTATGACAGCGTCATCCTCCAATGAATATATAGATATATTCATATTTATTATTCAGATTATATATAATTATTCATTAAATGTAAATGTATTAGGGCTATTCAAATCATAGATAGTTTGTTTATCATAAGCCCGGGCGTCCAAGTTGTTATTTGTATTTTATTAATGTAAAATTGTTAATGTAAAGGAGCAAACGATGTAAAACGCTAGCGTTCAGTGGAAAGTTTGGATCATTCAAATAGCAGACAAAGCCTGCCTGGCTACGTCGGTCAAAGGGGGGACAATATCAGGTCCAGTGGAGAACGGAAACATCCCGTTAGCCGGAGCAAGGGCAACGCACCCTCGGCTCGGACGCTAGGGGAGGCGAGGTCAGCCACGCTGCGTGGAAAAACAAGCGACGAATAACCGGCGCTTGCCCACCCACGTGATTTTTGCGTACGCTGATCCACCAATCGTATACCGCTACGGCGTGCGCAAATGTTAAAGCAAAGCCTCTTTTCCATGTCACGCGAGCGCAGCACTAGGAAGACCCGTAAGCGATTGCTGAGAGTAGGATCTCTGCTCCAACTTTGAAATGTTCTTGAGCCAGCTGGCATTTCATTTTCATCTAAAAATTGAGATTTAAAATCTTTTTTTCATTTTCAACTTGATTCCAATAATGTTATTTTAATTTTGATTGGCGCCCGGGGAATTTTTATATTTTGTTTAATGTCTATTTGCTGGCCTGCGATGCCACGATTTGCACATTCATACTTGTAATACTTGTATTACTTGAGATATTTAATTTCATTTGATGTTTTGCATTTATCAGGCAAATTGTAAGGTCTGGGTATTGCTTGCTTGGTTTGCATATTAAATTTAAATATAGCCAGCAATGTAAAAGCCATAAGACCCAATAAATTCAATATTTTATTATCCTGTAATTTACAACATTTTGAGATTCTGGCTAACCAGATAAACAGAATTAATATCCATTTCGATAAATTAAAAGTAGTGGTGGTCTCTCCTGCCCCCTTCCTCAACCAAGGTACTACCACGTGATGTACTGTAATATCGCTTCATGTTGCCTTTATCGTATGATGGCAGAGTTTCTTACCATCTGCGCAATATGGGTCTATCGTGGCCGCCTATCTCAACACAGTAATCCAGCCGCGAATAAGTGATTCTAAAGTTATCGTGTTGTCTGAACCACGGAAATATCATAGAGTCCTTCATATAGCCTACACAAAGGAAACTGTCCCAAGGGAAGGAAATTTTAGGGATTATTGAAAATTCAGGCCAAGAACTGAGGCTTTTCGGTGGCCAGTTAGACAAGTTAACCATTGAGCCATCAGACCCTTCTCCGAAAGGCAGTAAAAATAAATTGAAAGTGAAACGTAAATGAATTAAATCTAGTCCTATCAACTATTGACATTTTTGAGGAGTATGTCACGTCAGTTCCAGATGGTGCGCGCAGGTGATAACGCTATTGTTCATAAGCTTTTCGTAATAATAAAGATACTTGGGTGCCAACAATAGAGGAGAAATCATGACGAGTAATTGTATTGTTATTTGAGAAATAAATACAGTTTTTTTTTTTAATGTCATTTGGCAACTGAGGCTTTACAGCCAGTTCAATCTGATTATCATAGCTTCCAGTGAGTCAGTCATCCAGTATATATATATATATATATATATTGTAGCTTCTAACTATGGACACCACAGGACGGACAAGATATTCACACAGACACAAAACACTTGAACACCCATGCCCTCTGCCGGACTCGAACTGGCGACCTTAGCCCCCACGCTACCGAGGTCAGCCTACAAATTTAGTTTAAAGAAAAGGTGGTCCTTATGCTGCAAAGGGTTGATCAAAACTGAGCCAATAAGTTCACATCTTCCAGGTAATTCATCTTAAATTTGTTTGGTTCCTTGTAAAGTACGCAGTTCTTGTCGGTATGTCATTTTGACATAAGAAATGTCATTTTCAAGAGTTTTTGTGTGTTTGCCATTTTTTCGGTCGTTTATGCCACAATTTCTTGATAAAGTAATATTTCCCCACACATGTGATAACATCTGACAGCTGTCAAACTGGCAAGTTAGCGTGGAGTGCACATGGTACCCAGAAAATTTGAGCAGGTTTTCGTAACGCAGGCGAGTGGTGTATCTTGATGATGTTAAAAGAGGATAGTGAGTTAGAACCACTAGTACCTTCCTAATGTTGTAGTGTAACCTCGGTAACGATAAAAGACACATGATCAACCTGCGTAAGTTACAGAATCACATCTCTACTTGTGACGGTAGTGGAGGGTCTGAAACACATCTCAGTGCCAGAAGAAGGACGAAGCAGATCGGCTGAAACGTTGGTATTCACTGTGACGTGGCCACTCTGAATGCTTGGTAGCCACATATATCTCTTTTTACAACCTTTTGTTCAAATCGATAGTACTATTAATTGCGACGAAGCTCTTCTATATGTAGCTATTTGTCTATTCACCGACATGAATTTTACGAGCTTTCTTCATTTTAAGCTGTTTTTCTAGTTTAGTCTTATTTAATCTCTTCTACCTTGTTTACAAAAGAGAAACTTTCTTACTTCTCTATGTCTGAAATCGAATGATAGTGTGATGAGAACTACTAACTGTTGCGCCGAGCATGGTGGATGAGCCCTAACGCTCTGGCCTTGCATACGGGAGGACGCCTGTTCGAATCCCCGTCCGGGCATGCAGATTTGGGTTTTCCGTGGTTTCTCCAAACCACTCTAGGCGAGTACCGGGATGCTTCCTAAAAAAAAAGGGCATGGACGTATTCCTTCCTGTTCCTTGTCCCCAGTCATTTACCGCCTCTAATGTTGCCTACGAGGTGTAAAACCATAAGCAAAAAAAAAAAAAAAAAAAAGGTTTTGTACGATTCTTGAATACGTCTAATGCAATACCTACTTATATTAATCTGTTCCTATTCTTCTTGTTAGTGATTCTGGGACATCTGTATCTTGTAATTTAAATTATGTTGAGATATTTGATGATGCTGGAAAAAATGTCATAGCAATCATTGGTATAAGATTAACTCGTATGAGTATAAGTAATGCAATTGATGTTTGCATTTATCCTTTAACTGAATGTTGTCTGTATCATCATGCAAATCACTTCTAGCGGACGATATGGCCAAGCGACATAAATGAATTTTTTGAAAGCAGAAATATCGATGGAAAAGGTACGACTTCATTTCCCTTTACTGCAACCAATCGTACAGGAACCAATATCGCCTGCAAAATTACGTTGAGCAATTGTGAAGTAGATTATACTAGCTGAAGGGGATGCAACGAGAATCCTTTGCCAGGACGAAACTCTCCCCTTCCTCGTCCGGTTTGATTAGCTCATTTGTACTACACAATCAGATTGCAGAATTTCATTATGGTCTGTAAAAGCGACGCTTCAATCATACGCAAACAAGGCAGGAACTCGCTTCGGAGGCTACAATTCTCTAGAGAAAAGTTTGAACCAACAGACGAAATCAGGAATCTAGAATCGTTGAAATAAATCGAAATTACCTTCTTTCCGGTTAATTTTTGACACATTCACAACGTTATTAAATATTTTTATCATATCAATGGTTTAATCACAAAATATATCTGTTTGTTATTTTAGGCCAATCAATAGCCACAGAGTTTTCTGTTTTGTTAATTTATTCATCTATATTTTATGCGCAAATATTTAATTTCCTTTTTAAATTCCTTTAAATCTAAATATAGATAGTAATCAATTTCTCGGATAGGATTTAGTGGTGAATACAAGCACAAATCATAACAGCAGGTTTTTCATCAACAATCGACTTATTTTTATGTACGCTGTCAGTTATTCGTACATATTAAATTTCATTTGTTTAACGAAATCCAGTATTTTCATTATTTTTCTGTCAACTCAGATCGTGAAGTATTACTAAAGGTTCTATGGCCAAATTAAATAGCCAAAATATTTCGATTTCACTAACACGTTTCTAGATCTTCACCCATTTTCAAAATCTGTTTTGTGTCAAGACCTTTAATAATTTTAAAAACCACTAATAAACATATTTCCGTAATATTATGCTAGCAATAAAAACAGTTTTTGCCGTAAAAATCAAAATATTTCAGGAATGTATTTTTCGGTAAGAATCTTGGTTATCTTCGACAACAAATGTTAATTACAATAAAAAAAAAATTAAACAAGGAAAACAACTTTCACTCTGTTTTTTTATGTGTGTTGTATATATTCTTGGAGAGCATATGGCACGGCAGATTTTTTGTAATTAGGATTTTAAGTTTTAATAATCTTATCTCTAGTGATGTAGGGCCTATCTACGTGTAATAAGTTAACAAATAATTCGTACAAGTAGCAAAGGACTCCGCTGAAAGGCTTCAGTTTCTGGTCTTTCTCTGAGTATCATACAACTGCTGCCTAATGTTAATTTATTTAATTAAAATCATATATTTGGCAAACATATTTCAATTTAACGGTCACGATATCATTTGTCTTTTTTCACCCATCCTGTTGGCCCTGCAGTAATGTTTGGGACTATCATTTTGGTGATCTCGTGTTCGATTCCAGGTTTTAGTTTTCCATAAAACGAAATCACCCTATAATCTTTACTAAAGATCTTGACCGATTTTCTTCCATATATTTTTCCTTATTCCACTTAAAATATAGTGACCTTGAACTTGAAGCGTCGTAAAACCGTAATTATCTTCTCAGCCTCAAATGCGGGTCTCCCACTCCATAAATCGTTATGATGCTCAGTTCTCAAAAAATGCAATTATCCCAGTTCTGTTTTTCCCCATGCACATGAAAATTTATCTCCAGCGCCACTGATGCATTTTCACCACAGCAAAAATATGTAATCCCAATTAAAAAAAAAATGGACGAATTCAGCAATGCTGCAATTAGATGTTAGTGAACGATCAGTGTGCCTTTTAGATAGTTAGGTATTAGAAATTTTAGCGTAAATTAAATTATCTGGAAACGACCTCTAAGATGACAAAATTTATTTTTATATACAATTTTCTATCCCCAATGAAAATGTAACAATACAAACACTAAACAACACGATAGATATTACCTAGTTCAAACACACTGACTAGGATCATATTCAAAACAATATAAAATAAAGTGTAAGACATGTTTAAAAAACTGTAGGATAGGGTCAAGAGAAACAATCCTAGAGTTTAATATTTAGACTGCCACTAACAATTTTCAACTTTATCTCAAAAGAAACAACCGAGGAAGCAAAAAGGAGAAACAATAATTACGCTTAGTTTTCTGAGATTTGCTGATGTTATTGTCCTACATATAGAGAGAATGAATTTGTTATTAAATTACTAATTTGTGAGAGTGTGATGTTGTAATGTTGTTTGGAACAAAAATAGAACCAATTCAGGACAAACATCATACTACATAGCACAAAATATAATTATTACAGCAGATAGGTATAATTGCGGCAACAGTTGTATTAAACCAAGGATATCCAACCAACTTCAGAGATGGGCCACAATTTCGATTCTAGGTTAGCCTTCGGGCCACACAATACTTCCCTATAATTACAGAAGATATTTAAATATAACAAAGGTATAAGTACATCGTTTAATTGAATTAAAAAGAAAAACCATTAATGAAATCTTTGTAGAAGTTTTTTATTTAAATTATAATCAAGCAGCAAAAATAATCAGAGGTTTTTGTGCTAGCACATTCTACACCGCTGCTATTGGCGGGAAAATTCAAATGAGGTTGAACAGCCTTGGATTAGACGAATGAACTGAATTCTGTTGTTTAAAACTAACAGCTGAGCTAATAACGATATCCGAAGGAGAGCAATAATGAAAATATTTCTTTTAACTTCAAAAAATTGATCTTGAACTCAGAAATTTTTTTTAAACCGTTATGAACTGAGCACAATACTTTACAACAACAATTTTTACAGTATAGGAACACCAAAAAGAAATGAAATTGAAGCATTGGAATGAAGAAAATTAAGAAAACAAATTTGAAGTAAATATTTTCTAGAAATGATGAGCTAGAAAAGAAGAGTCAAAGACACTTAGGAGAAAAACTAGGTTATCTATTAAGATTTGGTTGGCTCCTTAATTTGTAAACGGAGAGAATAGTTGAAGGTAAGAACTAAACAGAACTTCAGAGATTGCAGTGTACGATGCACATCATTTTGTATCTAGATCGCAGTACATACATGAAACGGAAAGATTATCTCAGGAAAATATTGCACCAGTAGAGAGAGAGGATAAAACGCAATTATGTTCAGTTTGTTCGTTTGCCATTATCAATCTTTCTTTGTCTATGATGTTGTTATCGTTTTATACCATAACAAGTAAGAAATGAAGTTATCTACGTCAGATATTAGCACAACAGATTCGAAAAGGACTGCATAGATTTAGGTACAAAAGACCAGCAGACTTCGCACAGGTTTGCACCTCAATGAATAGGAAATGTGACGTACGTATCCTGGCTGCTCAGTGAATTTAAACGTACGATGTTTCGACATGAAATAAAGAACGAATATCCGATATGTTTTATTTTTTTTACTTTTTTGCTGATTGCTTTACGTTTTGTCGACGCTGAGGTCATTAGAGGCGGGGAAGGACGGGGAACAAGCAACGGGAAGAAATTCGCCTGGAGTGATTTGGAAAAAAAATTTATTTATTATTTTTTCCCATATACAACATAGCCCAGCACCTAGTATCTAATCTCGGCCCTTATTTCCATTATTTTACATGTATATATATTTATATCTTATATATATAACGTATTGACTTTATAAACAACGGAGGCAAGAAAATATTGATTCAAGTTCCACTATCTCTATTACTTCTACTGAAATTAAACAGAGTGGGTACCACCACCACTACTACATCTACTACTACTGCTATTGTTCCTAACAGTATTACTAACATTATTACTACTACGACTAATACCACTACTAGTACTAATACCACTATTACTACGACCAATTGTCACAGCCACACTCCGGTTCCACTGATGTTCATTTTTTCTTTGTGTTGTTTATTTCCCTCAAAAGGTAGAATCTCCCGGAACCGGCAGCGAAGTCAGCCACCCAGGCCATCAAGAGTTGACCTCCTGGAATACCAAGACGGCCCCAGCTGTCGCTCAGAAGACGGCCTCTCTGGAGCACACTGAAGTTCCTCCGACGATTGATGTTGCTCATTGTCGTAGGATATGTTCCGTCAATCCGGTGTTGTAAAAGCCAGACATCAATCATCATTGTTTCCCTCTGCAGTTGTTTCTGGAATTAGCTTCCACTATTCCGCTAGTTGTAATCCTAATCAACTCTTCTGCTATCTGTGGCCTTTGATTTCGGTCGGCATTTTTCCTTTCTATAAATTTCTCCTTCCAAAAATTAGAGGCTAGATCAGCTGCCTCGTCCAGCAAATGCCTCAAACTTTCGCCGCGTAGTATGTCGAATATTCTCCTCCCTTCCAGCCGAGCTTGTTGGTTTTCTCTCAAACTGGCTGTTATTTCACATTCCCATACCACGTGCTCCAGCGTACTCTCTTCACCACATTCGCACCTTCTTGAAACCACAATATTTCGATTTCGGAGCCAGCTATTTTATGACCAGTGACCTGTAATGTGTACCAAACCGGGAGAGGATTGAAAGTACTTCAAATTTAACCTGATTTGGGGAAACCATGTAAAACCCAAATCTAGATGCCCGGATGAGGATTCGAGCCCGCGTCCTCTCACATGCGAGTACGAATATCCATGCCATGCGGCACTGTTCTATGTTAACTATCATGACTCCAGTCTCGAATCTCAGTTGCCTAGGTCAGCTTGAGTGAACTTCGGTCTTGCAGAAGATTCTTTTCAGCATTTGTAAGCCACTAATTATACTGGGAATTGGTCAACCAAATGTTAGTTAACCACTCCTTTAGTGTATTACGGCGTATTATTTAAATAAGAACGACCCATTTCTCCTCTCTCTACACATGCAAGCCATTAGCTCCGACAAACAAACTGAAAGATAGTTTTACATGGTCTGTAAATGAAATAAAACAAAAACTCATTGTTCTGTTTAATAATTAAATTAATACCGTTCATGGACAAATGTTTTTAGATCCTTATGTTACATTGAAAAAAGTTTCCCATACACTTCACCAGCTATTTTAACTTGTGTACAGAGAGCCTGCTAACGGTCATGCTCGCATTCGGGAGGACGGCGGTTCGAATCCCCATCCGGGCATCCAGATTTGGGTTTTCCGTGGTTTCCCAAATCACTCCAGGCAAATGCCGGGATGCTTCCTTCAAAAGGGCATGGCCGAATTCCTTCCCATTCCTTGCCCCCCTCCCCCTATCCTTTCCCGTCTCTAAAGACCTCGCTGTTAGAGAGACGTTAAGCAGATAAAAAAAAAAACCGGTCTTGCTACAATCAGGCAGCCTGCACAGCTGTTCCGCGAGGTCAAAGATTGTTACTTGAATAGCATAACACTATGCTACCACGGTTACTAAACAAACTACAGTCTGTGGAACCCAACGATATTACAAATCATGTTATAAACATTCACACAATTATTCAGTATACTTATAATGAATAAATGCGACATAATTCAATATTAATAATAATAGTAAATTAACAATAAAAATGATTGGAGTTAGTAGTAACGTTACACGTACCTCAGTGATCGTCGCTAATACTAGCACTGGCTGCATTTCACATATAGACATGGCAGGTTTGGTTGGCAGCCGACAGTTCAGTGGTTGTTGATTACTCTGACTAGGGTTGTTAAGCTGTCTCTGGGTTCAAAACCTCGTCTGGACATCCAAGAAATTACTCCAGAAAAATTTCCTCCCGTTCCTTGCTTCCAGTACCTCCTCGCCTCTGATAATCTAGACGTCGACGAGGCGTAAAGCCCTAAGCAAAAAGATGACAAACTATTTGGTTCAAAATGTAATTCTGTTATACATTTTGTTGAAAATAAAGAAAAGAAAAAAAACTAAGCTAGAAAATATGAAGTAGATCTCCCTGCGCAGACCAGAATTTCATTATGATGAAATGTTCAATAAGTCAACCTCTTTTCCAGAATAATTTTTAGTATATTATTCTTTACTGAGCGTGTTGGGTGACGGTAACGCTCTGGCCCAACATTCGGGAGGACGCTGGTTCGAATCCCCGTCCGGGCATCCAAACTTGGGTTTTCCATGGTTTCCCCAAATCACATGCCATGGCCGAATTCCTTCTGTTACTTCTACCCAATCCCACCCTGCCTCTAATGACCTCGATTTTGACGAAATGTAAAGCCGTAAAAAAATAAACCTCCATCATTTACAATTGCCCTACTAATTTAGATGAATACATGAATGAAACCCACAAAAAGTTAATACTTAATTTACTAAATTTCATAGAAATCGGCCATGGCAAATTAACACACGCCAAAAATGATTCAATTTAACTGTTGGTACAAATTCACAAAGTGTTTATGCAAACAGTAGCGGCTATTAACATTGTCTTCACTCTCTTATAACTCCAAAACATTGCCGAAAGTGACACACCGGAATGAGCTCGCCTGTGTTCCCACGACGTAGTGGTTGTGACCTGTGCCACAGCGCTGCACTTCAGTGTTTGTGTGTGTCCCCAAATGCCGTCGCTGCTGTTGCCACTGCCGCACACCTGTTTGTTTGCAGAGCTCTACAAACCACTCGCGACAGATCTCGAGTGCCTCAGTTGATGAGTAAACCCCAGCTGCCTAAAGAGAAGGGGAAGGTTTGACAACATTACGCGCCCCGGATGCACAATTAACGTTATCTTCTCCCACTATTATATTTATTGCTATCTCTTTTTATTCATTTGCCGTGTATTTTATAGGTGAGAGATGAAGAGGTTATTTTTCTCACTTTGACCGCTCAAACTGTAAGAGTGTGCTGCGTGTTTGTCGCTAAATCTCAATTCCGAAACGAAAGATGTACTTTTAATAGAATTCCATTTTTTCTGCTCTATAGTCCATATTAAGTAATTAATTTTATTTGTTTTGTTCCAGTTTGTAATGTTGTGTCCTGGACACTAGAAACAAATAAATAAAATAGCAGACTGCGTCTACTTTTAAGTTACTAAGGCCAACTTAACCTACACAAACCGAATAATGAAACCGAGTTATTACTCATTAATTACTGATATTATTAATTAATTACCTCTTTCATTCACTGAAATGCATGACGAAAGATGCTAAGTTATTATCCTCATGTCAGGGTGCAGTTTGAAGGTAATGTTATGCGCATAACTACTTTTAGATAATGATTCCCAAATGATTAATTGAGCTGAATCATCGCAGCAAACTATACTTACAACCAGGAATAAGATGACAAATAGTAATTTTTTTTTTAACTGCTTATCGTCTCTCAACAGCGAGGTCTTTAGAGGCGGGAAAGGATGAGTGCAAGGAATGGCCTTTTGAAGGAAGAATCCCAGCATTTGCCTGGAGTGATTTGGGAAACCATGGAAAACCCAAATCTCGATGCCCGGACGGGGATTCGAACCACCGGCCTCCCGACGAATAGTAAACAGTATCAGTGATTCTTAACCTAGAAAGTTTACACGAAATGAAAACGTGACTGGATATACAGATAACTCGGTTTATTTGAAAAACCTAACTTCGATTTTGGTCGGAATGAGTTTACGATTGCATGAAAAAATCACACACTATTTGAGGCGACTAGATTTATGGTAAACTCTTTAACACAGATTCCAATATATAGGTTTTGTCTAATAATAGAAAATTATTCTAGCATGAGGAAACGAGCTAGTAGAAGAACTGTGTTACTTGTGATGAAAGCCTGAATGTTCTGTATGTACTACATCTATCTGGCTGCACGGGACAACACAGAATAAAGAACGAAGGAAGGCAATATGACAAAAGGCTCTTTTATAGCGACGTGATCTGTATGCAAGGCTTGTGACGTCTTTAAGGTAGTTACCTTCAGCGTTACGTAAGATTCACGCACTGGTGAAATTATGCGCAGAAGCAGCACAGAAATTTCCATGTAGCACCGGCTGCAACAAACTAACAAATACGATCTCATGATTCTCATGGGGATGCCTCCATGTGCTATTTTCTGTTTGCTACGCATTCGGGAAAACACAGGTTCGAATCCTGGTCCAGCCATTAAGAGTTTGGTTTTCCATGGTTTCCAAAATAGATTCGGGGTGAATGCCTGGATAGTTCCTTTGAAACACCATGGCCTAACTCCTTCCCTTTCGTTGCCCCCAGTTGCTTCCCTCATTTAATGATCTCGTCGTCGACGAAACGTAAATGCATAAAAAAATAAATAAATCAGAAAGCGTTTCCAGTCCTGGCACTGTACCTTCAAACACGAATTCTTAGCGAGAGTAGAATGTGAATAAAGTAACAAAAAATCCCTGATTCCATAATAAACAGTTCGATTGCTTACAGTACTTAATTTATTTGATGGCAAGCTTTCTTTCTTATTGAAACAAAACTGTGCGGACCTTGGTAGAAGTGTTAGTTCCTCCAAACGTTAGGGATTGGAATGCACAGCAAAGAGATTAGCTTTGGTGCTGAGCACCCTCTGCCACCCACAATTTTGTGAATTGCAGAGTATATATGTAGATGTAGATGAACACTCTATGACATGATTATAAATATGGTATATGGAAACTAGGGGAAAATTTGTATCAGTAACAGTCCTAGATAGGGTAGCCATGTAGCAACTATCACCAGGACAGTTAAGAAGTTACGTAAAGGGAAACGAGCGACCTGTTGGTTAAGGCGTTTGACTAGAGATCAAATGGTCCGCAGTTCGAATCCCTTTCCCAGCTGGAATTTTCATAGACCCTTAATACGACCTTCACTCTGGCGCAGCTTGTTGTGTAATGCGAAGTACGCCAGAACACGTCCATGGTTGGGATTCTACCTTAAACTGTAGTTTCCATTTACCTGGTTGGATTACCGGCTTACACTCGACGGTTATAATAGGGGCGAATTTTTAGCCGATTAGAAATCCTGTCACCAGGTCATTACGACCACATGAATTTCCTGTTATTGAAATAAACTGTTAGGAATAAACGCAGCAACGTTCAGTACCAGGAAAGGCTGGCAGCCAAGTTAATACATAGTTCTAGTTGGTGGATGAACTGAATTACATAGGCTCTGTGTGATTAGGAACTGCGAACCGCCAACCATATCGTTGGAAAAGATGTAAATAACCTTGACAGATATTCTGACTTATGCCAGCTATTTAAACTCTCTATGGGTGGTGCCGTTTATTACTGTGTTTATTTTGAATGTTACACTGAAGTATAATAATGATTTCTATTAACATAATTTTTTGTTTGTGCCTGTCTATAGCCATTTTACTGCAGCACATTTGTGACTGGCTTTGAGAAGAACATTCGTCAGGATCCAAATCGCAGGGACCTATATCTTTGATTTACAGTATTGCCACATGTTTGTAAAGAAAAAAAAAGATAAATACCGTGATTTATGTATCGATTCAATATTTCAAAAAAAAAAAAAAAAAAAATATAGATCTGCTACTAATAAATACCAAAAACATATTTTTACTTCGTGTAAATATATTCGCTAGATAAAAGCTGCGTCACAATGTTCCTCCTTCTTCCCGACGTTTCGACCAAGATCATCTTCAGGGGACTAACCTCCTGCCGATACTACCAGAGTCTAGCAGAAGCAGCAGGAGGCTATTTCCCTGAGGACGACGTCAAGCTTGGCGCCATCTGGCAAACTCGGGGAATTTTTAGTGATATTTCGGTCTAAATTTCTTTTGTATCATCATTTTCCTGCAGGGCTTGCTTAATGTTTGGCGTATTTGTAATAGGCCTGTCAATATTTGATGATTTGCTCTCTTTTCTAGTAGAATAAACATCTTCCGTTTTCTTTCTTGAAGCAGCGAAGCTCCTGTTGTGGTATGATGGTCGGTGGTGGGCAATCGGATGCAGTAATGTTCCTTCAAATTCATGTCAGGCCATCAAGATTTAGGTTTTCCATTGTTTCTCAAAATCAGTGCAGGCACTTGTCGGGATAGTTCCTTCAAAAGGCCACGACCGAATTCATTAGCCCTTTACCTACCCCATTAATAACTTTGACATCGATGAGTCAAAAAACCGGAAGCAAAAAAAAAAGAAAAAAACTTAAAACTTTATTCTGCAACATATTCAGGTAGCCTTGACATACGCAATCTCCTATACTGTGAATACATACTACATGCAGGACACACCAGAATTTAGTATGAATATTTGACACCCGTCGTTATTGCATTTCCGTGGGAAGGTCACATATTACATATACCGCTAACCAGAAGGGCGTATGTTGCTTTTTAATTCCCTATCAGTTTCTCGTGAAGGGCAAGGGTTGTATCACTTTTAATTTGGTTTATCTTTACAGCTGCTCTTTATTCTCTTTACGTCGTATCAGTATTGGCAAAGGCCTTTTGTGTTTATCGGAAGTTGTATCGTATTTTTCTTGTAATGACTACGTCGTGTTTGGTTGATTTTAATTTCCTGATCATACTGTACTGGATACCATGCAGCAAACCTTTTTGCATTGATTACAATTATTCGTGATTTTAATCCACATAACTCATCATTTAGGAATTTCAAGGGAAAAAATTTAAAATCAGTTCACAATATCTATTTGACAAAGGATCTAAATGATTCACATTTATTGTTTCATTAAATTTGTCTTCCAGTAACAAAAACGGTTTGAAAGTACAGTTAATTGATTGGCCCGTCTAAATTCTGAATGGAAAGCATGGGTGCATGGGTGGAGAATGATCGCAAAAAGTCTTTCACTGGTGAGTGTAGATTTACCGCGTTGTTCACTAAATCCGACAAGTGTCGATACAACACTGTCCGTCCCAGGTAACGGCAGTCGACCGGCCTCCTCAAAGATACGGCCACCCAAGCTCTTTAACCAGAGCAGATGTCTCTAGTATGGTAGTCCAGTTTTCTCCGTTTGTTTCACATCCCGCAACGAAGACTGTTGACTATTCACCACTATTTGCCACGCTATGCTTCTTATTCTTGTTATAGGCCGACAGGTGGGAATCGGTAAACATCTTTAACCGACGGTGTGGTGTAATAGAGCCATTTATCTTGGCCGTCTTAGCTTAAGAGCTATTTTCGAAACGCAGGCCGCCGTTTTCGTGACCACCATTTTTCGGCAATACATTCCTTTTGGCGGTCACACAACAGAATGCACCGTATATCTTTCCCCAGTCATAGGACATCGAAAATGACACATATGCTTCGAAAAACGTATTTCATGAGTCATTCTGCTATGATGACATTGCAGCGTATACTAGGTCTTAAGTGGTTCGTTAATTAGCTATTAAGGGAGTTCGCAAATTCAACTGCTGATCAAAAACATTTTGATTGAAGAAATGGAAGATCACACACACATGGCACCTTCTCTGCCTTAGGTCACAGGCAGGTGGGGGTGGAGTATTTGTCCGAAGACATTGTCTCCAGCGTCACGAAGGGGTTACAATGCCCTTAACTTTCGCTGTGTCTTCTAGTTGGGTGTCAGTTTGCTAAGAGACTGAGCGGTCTTTTATGCCTATCGTCGCCATTTTCGTAGCGTCCAAGCGAGTTGACCACCGGGTTGTTGCATTGTCTGGTATTTTCATAAAATGTTTCCGCAATCTGGCGGAATCTGTCCTTCAATTTAGGTATGCCGGCGGCCTCATGGAATGCATCCGTGGGGAACCGGCACGGGAGGTGGAGGGCTCTCTTTAGGTCCCTATTTTGAATAACCTGGAGCATTATGATTTTCCTGTCACTGGCGTATGCCCATACAGGACATGCATATTCCATAATGGGGCGTATGAGCGATGTATATATCTTGACTTCAGTGGAAGGTGGTAGCTTGCTGTCCTTATTTAGAATAAAGACTGTGGAACCTTGTGCTTGCTCTCCGATGGACTTCATTTATGTGGCTACACCAGTTCAATCTCTTGTCTAGAGTCACCCCAGGTAGCGTACCGTGATGGACCATGGGATTTCTCTACCATACAGGCGAAGTGTTGGGTCAGGATGAGTTGGTTGACGGACTCCAAGTCGCTTGGTTAGTATAATGGCTTGGGTCTTGGTGGGATTTATGTCAATACGCCACCTCCTACCCCAGGCCTCAGTTACTTGGAGAACTTCCTGTAGTCGTCGGGTGGGTAGTGCTCTACTGCGGCTGGAGGCCAAGTACGCAGTGTCGTCGGCCTAGGTAGCTGTTAGAACACCATTGCTAGTTGGTACGTCAGCGGTGTAAAGGGAGTATAGCACTGGCCCAAGCACAGAGCCCTGCGGGACACCTGCCTCGATGTTCCTGATAGAGGAGTAAGCCTTGTCCACCTTGACGCTTAAGGTCCGGCCGTTGAGGTAGGATTTTAGTAGCTTCACGTATGGCCCCAGGATACCCTGTTCGTAGAGCTTGAGCAGGAGCCCCGGATGCCACAAGGAATCAAAGGCACGCGAGATGTCGAGGAGTACCATAGCACTATAGTGCTTGAACTTGAAAGCGTGGGTCACCGCTTCTGCTACCCGCATCAGCTGCTGGGTGGTGGAGTGACCCCGTCGAAATCCTAGCTGGCGATCTGGGATAACATTGGCGTCATCGATGAATGCAGACAGGCGTTTTAGTAGCTGCCGTTCGAACACCTTGCTAATGGCTGGGAGCAAACTTATGAGCCTATAGTTCTGAGGTAGGTGTTTGTCTTTCCCGGTCTTGTGAATACCCACAATTATAGCGTGTTTCCACAATTGAGGGTAATGCTGACGTCTCAAGATGGCATTGAAGATAGCGGCGAGGTGGACAGAGGCCTCTGGTGGTAGGTGCCTGACGAGAGTGTTGCTAATCTCGTCACGCCCTGGTGTTTTGTGTGGGTGCAGTTTCGACAGGTAGCTGGCTACCTCCTCCGGGATGATGTCGTCTATTTGATGGTCATTTCGGCGTCGAGATAGACTCTCAGGCTTTGACGAACTGCAGTGAGGTGGGTGGGGTCCACGTTTGTTTGCAAAGGCCGAAAATTCTTCACAAAGACATCAGCCAGTCCGTTGGCCTTTTCCTCCGGGGTGACGGCTAGGCCTCTTTCGCCGTGCAGTGGGGGGGGGGGGGAGCCGCTGCCTTCTCCTGATGAATCTTCTTGTTTGTATCCATAGAGACAACTGTAATTGACCATTGAGGTTCGCAGACTGGGTTTCAGCAAAGTCTCTGACACCAGACATATGTCATCATTTTGGTCTCGAAGGAACTGCCTAAACTCAGGCAGTTGGTTGAACATGCTATTAGCATTCCAAACACAGAAAGATAAGGATTTGGTTTGTGGCTGTCTATCCATTGTGGTTGCAGTGTGCGCATTTTGGGGCAGCCAAGGCCTTCGTCATTGCTGTGGTTAAATTTCCCAACCGCTCAGTAAGAGTACACATCATTTTCGTGATGGTCTCTAGCATGTTAGTAAGCCTCTCGAAGCTTCCGTGCACCATGCCCTCTGCGTCATTTTGGTTTTACTTCTGGTTAGGAAATTGAGTTCTTCTCTGCCTGGTGGTCATTCCATCAAGCGGTGCTGAGTCCGTTTGGTCGGCGGTATTCACAGATGCCGTGGCCTGGTTGTCACCTGGGGTTTCAGGTGGCCCAGCAGGGCTCGCAGTTGTTGTGTGCTGGTTCTCACCTGAGGCTACCGGTAGCGATTTCCCGGTTGTAAGTGGTGACTTTCCATCGTTTCGATTTTGCGTTTATATCCTTCCTGTTTTACGTTTCTTCGAGGTTTCTTATTGGGCTGCGTCTTGGTGGTATTGGGCAGGATCTTGGTAGTCTTCTCTTTGGAGCTCTCAGTAGATTGGACTTGTTCCAGAGTCTGTTCTTCAACGGTTGCTGGCAAGGATTTAGATGGTGCTCCATTTTGGGATGGATTTTGGGTTTGGTTGGAGGGCAACTTATCCTTCTCCATCGCGAGACCCCTCTGCCTTTCTCGGGCCCTCTTGTAGGCCGTGCAGCCTTTATAGCTGGCAATATAGCCACCTCTACAATTGGAACATTCGGCAACGTCTCTTCCTTTCTGCGTGTTGCACAGATTGGAGTCGTCTTGTCCCGCGCACTTCACACAGATGGGAGGCATTTTGTATTTTTTCGCCTGGTGGCCGAAACGCTGGCAGTTGAAGCATTGTGTTGCATTTCGAACTCAACTCACTGGCATTCGCGTACGTGTGCATTGAGATCTGCTAACGCTAACAACTTAGTGCTCGCTTATGCGGGCTCCGTGTGCTTATAGAGAGGAATATTCTGAGCTTGCTTCTTCTTCTTTGGGGATTCCGTTGGCCCTCCCTCCCCTTAGGATAGGGATTTACCAGCACACGACCCACTCCTGAGGGAGTGGAACCCCCTGGCGCAAGGTTTAGGGTTGCTTCTGGTCCTGGCAAACCTTACAGTGACAACAAGGGACCAGAGCAACATCCCTCCTTGTTAGTTTATCACAGCAGCAGGACATGTCTTCAGCGGCTGAAGTTCTCCGCACCACTACAGCGGTCGACATCACTGACTGCCCACGCTCGCCCTCCCCAGTAATAGCTGACCTACAGGATGCAGCACCAAGTAGACATCCCCACAACATTTCTTAAGACGATCACGAAGACACCAATGTGGAGGTAACATCTTCAAAACACAGTGCACCAATTCCTATCACGGGAAAAGACCACACGAAGAAGATGGTCCAAGCCTGTATGAGGAAGAGGTCTACACGGCAGTCAAAAGAATCATCTAAAAAGACTAGGGGCTGGACGGCACTAAGGGCTAACGTACCCCAAAATCAGAGTCTTCATACAGCCGATCCTGCTGGTGCCACTGGGACGACGGGATCTGATACACGATGATGAACAGCAACTCCTTCCGCTGTCAAACCAACCCAATTATGATGGCTTCGAACATCCGCGGCGTACTGCTAAAGCCGTAACTCCAGCCCAGAATCCCTCAACGGTGGAATCAGCCAACAAGTTCCAACCGCTGCAGACGGATCCTCCACCAAGAGAAATCATATCAACTCCAACTGAATCGAGATCGGCGCACATCCCGCCGATCGTAGTTCAATTTGAGGAAAACTACAAGAACCTACATGACAGAATAGATGCAGTTGTGAAGAGTTCTTTTGCCTCCAAGACTGTCGGTGGCGACAAAATTAAGTTCACCTTCACCACAGTAGAAGATTACTCAGTCGCCACAGGAAAGTGGGACCCCGTACTATACATTCCCTATTGGAGCTGTGCCTCTTTTAAAAGTGGTCTTCAGGGGTATTCACAGAACCCTGCCCACTGAAGACTTAAAAGATGAACTCACCGAGATGGGTTTTACTGTGCACTTGTGCAGACTGTAGCCCAACTCCGTCGCCCAGGCAGCAATGTGTCAATTCCTCTGTACTTGTTGGTACTGGCAGACATACCAGAAAACGGGAATATTCGGGGTTGACAAGATCTACCACCTCAAAGTGCAGGCAAAGAAACTCCGATCAACAACTGACCGAACACAAGTGCTTCTACAATCACAGAACATTTCGAATAGAAATAATCAATGAAAGGATGGGATTTTTTTATATTATCTCTTACACATTTTGAATGCGAGAAGTAAATAAAAAACTTTATTCTTACAAATTATTTGAATATTTAGTAAAAATTCGTAATTACAATTATATAATAATTATTTTCTACGGGAATAAGTATGTTTGCAAGTTCTGAAGTTAATCGAACGCTAGGAAGTAGATAAAACATTGATTGCAAGACTTTCATTTTACGACTCATCAAAATAGTTTAAGCGTGGTAAAAATGATCAGATATTCACAGCCATTTAAACTATGTTGTCAACCTTACGCTCAGGCAATTACTCACATTGCTTTTAGCCTCTAACTAAACAGAGCTTTAAATGTCTCCTGTGGAATATCCGTTCATAAGCATTTCATAAGTATCAGAGCTTATGTATTAAATGTGGAAACGGAAGATTTCCACGTAAATAAAATTGTAGATCTCTTACGTTATGAATCGCGGAGGAATCTCCTGGAATAATGAACATCTGGTAGTCACTGTTAGTACTTTGCCATCTGGATACAGAAGTTAAAGAGAATATAACAGACACCAAATGTCACTTACCTAGTTTCATTAGACTACTGTCTTTCGTGCGTTACAGTATTAAGAGTGGACACTCCAGCAACCCTACATTTCGTCGTAAGAGTAATATCGACTTCGTAGAGGCCCAGGCAATTGAATCACTCAAGCTTTCGATAAATGTGTCTGATGCAGTCGAGGGCTTCCATGCTATGTTTGTTGAGCTTCCGTAAAACGACACAGTGTTGTTCTTCCATAAAAGAAGCCCAAAACATGTCGGCCAAAACGTCGCAATTTTATCTTAAGCGACAGCACTAACTGAACTGCCTATAAAATACTAATAACTGTGTCTGATACTGTAGCTACATTGGATTATTCGCGTACAGATGACGGGAGAAATTACACCTATAATACCATGATGCGCAGTTCCTAATTATCAGATTTTCTATGGAATAGTACATAGGATTCCTGTCAAATCTCTCCCCAATGCTTATGAGGTTAGGTAATAGTCATGTTCATTCGTCTACTGGATGCGGATGCCATAGTTGGTTACCATAGTAGCTTTCGGAAGAGCAGGCCTCAAGAATGCACGCTAGATATCACTCTCTCACTTTGGCATGATACGAGCAAACGCTACACTGAAGATAAATTACTACATCAGTGCTATTTTTTTCCTATCCGATTCGTTCACCAACAAACTAGTGCCCACCTGTTTGCCACGTCCTCAATTATCTGTTTCATATATTCCAATCTGTGTCTTCCTCTGCAGTTCTTACCTTCGACTGTTGCCTCCACTAACTAATTGACCAATTCCGCATGTCTCATAATATGACCTATCCGCCTGTCTCATCTTTCCGTAAGACTCTTCCACAAATTTCTTTCATCATTTCCAAAACTCGTTCGTTTCGTACATTATACGACCACTTAATTTTTAGCATCCTTCTATAGCACCACATTTCAAATGCTTCAATTTTCTGTCTGGTATTCCTAATCAATAGCGGTGTTAATATCCCCATGCTTGGTAAAATGGGCGTAGATAAATTCTGAAGCGAACTACGTGCTTTAGAAAATCGTGGCTGCTTTCGCAGTGCGTTCCCAAGCTTGGTTGTCTTTGAGAGCATTTTTCTACTCTGTAGGGATTAAAGCAAGCTCACTAACATACACCATTAGCCTAACGTGACAACTGCAGTTGCTCTCTGCCAAACTGCTGGCATTAAAAATAGACTGCTAAACACCTGCGCTACTTGTTGTTGGCTGCTTCAACACAGATAACTAAACGTAAAAGGAAAATGGTTGGACGAAACCTTGAAATTGTAATGCATTCACTTATGAGTCGGCAGACACGACTGTCACGAAGAATATACGTAGCAGGAACTTAAATTTTATAGATGTTGCTGTTACCAAACATTTGTTTCCAGGACAGTAAAACCATATTGATGAGATGAAAACTTACAATAGAGTCATAACAAGAAATTCTTTTGCTTAAATTGTTTTTCCGAAACGAAATTTGTTTAGTAACATCATAACTTTTTTTATCTGGCTAAAATTGATTTTTGAATCGCTTTCTTTTAAGACTTGACTTTCTCAGTTCTCTGTATTCGAAAGAGTTACTGCAAGGGAGGTGGGCAGGTGTAATGTGGAAGTCAGAATTTGTTTATTTTTTTGAACTAATAGTGATTTCATAACATGTACAAATAGTTTTTCTCCTTTTGATTATCTTAGTTATCTAAATACACTGTCATATATCTAAGTTGAATGTTCCTGCTTTGTGAATTAATCGTACATTTTGGTATAAAGCATCGGACAGGCTAATAACTAATGATTTATGCCTCTTCGAAGTTATTAGAGGCAGGGAATGACTAGAGGCCCGAAATGAGAAGGGATTAGAGAATAGTATTTTGAGGGAATTATTTCGGTATTCGCCGGGAGTGTTTTCGGGAAACCAAAATCTGAACGGTCGCTCCACGTTCAGACCCTGAATAAGTTCTGTAGTGGCAAATTCACATAACTAAGTCTAGTACTTTGGGTAGTTCGCAGCTTTTGCAAATATTTTATTTAGCAATTAAATTAGAGCAGCCTTTGTGGCTATATCTTGATTTTTTAATGTGGGCTCGTGTGTTTGAACCAGCGGCATGGATATGTTGGTTACAATCGGCTATACAGTTCTCACAACGAATGGGCTGTAGTAGTGTGATTTTAGAATGTTTTATGCTCTATTAACGGTTGCAGATATTGGTATCATCTGAAAAAAAATGTTTAAAGGCAGTCATTAAATTTTTTTTTTTTTTTTTTTTTTTTTTTTGCTGTCGTCAGTTTTTAGACTGGTTTGATGCAATCCTCCATCCCTTCCTATCCTGTGCTAACCTCTTCATTTCTACATATCCCTTACAACCCACGTCCTCAATTATCTGCTTCATATATTCTAATCTCTGTCTACCTCTACAGTTCTTACCTTCAACTGTTCCCTCCACTAACAAATTAACCAATCCAGCATGTCTCAAAATATGACCGACCAGCCTGTCTCTTCTTCCTGTAAGCTTCTTCCATAAACTTCTTTTCTCACCGATCATTTCCAAAACTCGTTCATTTCTTACTTTGTCTGTCCACCTAATTTTCAGCATTCTTCTGTAGCACCACATTTCAAATGCTTCAAGTTTCTTTCTTTCCGGTATTCCTAAAGTCCATGTTTCGCTACCGTAAAGTGCTGTGCTCCTCATTAAGTTACGTACTAAATAATTTGGATCTATATTAAAAACCGTATGTTATTTCGATTGGTGCGCAGTCCGGTAAGCTTTTAAGTTTGATTATTTAATTCAACCCGCTGTTTTCGGAGTATCCTTTATAACTAATAGAAATAAATGTACCTGCGAGAATTGTAGTGAAAGAGTCATTTATTTCAAACAACCGAGATTTTCTACATATTCAAGATGGTAGAGGTATTTACAAACCCAAATATCTTTCCACATCATGAAAATATAAAATATAATATTAAACATTGATGTTACGCAAAATTCATAATTCTAAATTATCGTATATGTTGTTACAGCAATATTTACAGTTATTGCAGTACTTTATATCAGAAAATTAGACTTTAGACAAGAATATTCATGCAAATCACAGATATTAGAGTATATGCATGCTATTTTGGATGAAACGTACCAGGGAGGCCAAATTGATAGCGATGTTATTGACCTTTCTAAGGCTTCTATAGAGTGAGCTATAAATTGGTGGTAAATCAGGTAAAAACTATTGGAGAGGGAGACTAGGTGATTTGCTGGGTAGAATAATTTTTAAAAGGTAGAAAGCAGAAGGCTAGGGTAGAAAATGTAGTATGAATTGGATTACAAAAAAAAAAAAAAAAAAAAAAATAGTCAGACCATTGTTTTAATATGTGGGTGTAGTATGGAACCCTTATTTTGTGTATAAGTAATAATAATTCCACGTGGTCGTAATGACGTGCTGACAGAATTTGTATTGGCTGCGTATTCCACCCCTATCCCAACATTATTGACGTTATTCCTGTATTTCACACGCATATACGTAGTTCCAACTGTATCGCTATGTAAACTACACTTGAAATATGTACAACATTACAAAATCGGGGTTATCGGCGTAACTGTGTTATTTGTTTTTTTTTTAAAAAAATGAATTTAGCTAAGCTAAGAGGAAGAAATGGTCTGTAAGAAAATTACGTTCAAGCCGTCATTTTTGACGCATTTAGAATGTAGTCAAATTATAAAGTGATAGAGAAGAAGAGAATTTCTCATTTTTATTAATTCTTAACAGGAGTTCTTTTTCTTACCATCGGCATTAGAATATTATATGGAGAGATGAGAAATTATGAAGAAAACAGTGATATTTAAACGATTTCTCAGTTTATTTCAATTCCCTGTATGGATAAACAAACTCTGAACAAACAAAATGCTGAATTCATGATGAGATTTTTCGTTTGTTGGTGGCAGGATAGTAAACCACTCTTCTAAGGAATATTTGTCGGCATTCCAACGGGCCTGACAACGACCTTCGAGGAATATGCGAGAAATTTGACATTCCAGTTTTCTCGTTAAGACTCTGCGGAATTCGGAATCGCCTCTGAAGGACGGAACGAGGTCAATGCACTGCTCAGCCTCTCAGTCGCTGGGAATACAACGTAATAGAGAAGGAAGTACACATCGCATTCTATTTTATATAGCTACAGTGTCTAATATTTAGCCTATAAATTATTAGTAACAATTTTGATATCAGCAATATTCTTAAGATACTGGATACTCAGTAGAAAATTTAGTAGAAATATTACATAATAAAAAAAAGAATCCCATTTTTTTTCTACAAGTTTCCAGTCCCTATAAGACTACTAAGTCCTTATTGATCGTGAAGAAGGTTCTCTTTCCTTATTTGGGAACAATTTGAACTGTATTATATACAACAGATCTGATTCCTATGTATAGAACTGTGGTTTATTATTATTTTATTTCTTATGTGTCTAAATTACACAGATTAAGTTTTCTAAGAGTATAATTCACGAAAAAAATTTATGCATAGATAAAAACGAGGAAAAGTGTGACAAGTATTAATGCATATTCCAAATTGTTTTATAGTTTATTGGAGCATTAAAGAGAAAGAAATATAAAGCTTCTTACGAATAATACTTTTAATTGTGTGGTTTAGTCTAGATATTCCTTACACTCCAAATGTGGTATTTTCGATTTTCGCAGAAGAATTGACAAAGAAAACTGATTTCTCATACGCTTCATCATGTCATACGCACTTCACATTAACTTCGTATACTGAAATACCTGAATGAGTGTGCGTATCGAATAACCAACTGCTGTCAGTAGAAAATGATTCTTACAGGTATAGCAAATAGCTATAAGCTAAATGCTAATATACCTAGACTGAAATGCAATAAGGTAATATTTTCCAGTTACGTTAAAATTTTAGTGTTTTGATTTTCCATTACAAGTCAAATATATTTCCCATTATCTTATAGTTCAACTGGAATTCGGAATCACACAGGACCAATTTTTCTTCTAATCCAATTGCTAAGTACTGTGTTCTGTCTACACTTATTTCAACACCTGAGCTGTTACTTTTATTTGTAGTGTCCTAATTCGAAGATACTTCTCTTTACCTTTAGAAAATACAAGGATCCTTTCAAATAATTATGTGTGATCATAGCTACTTTAAATCTAATGAAACATCTTGAAACAACTAAAAGTGCCAGTCTTGAATGTTTCAAAAGAATTTTTTGGTTTGCGCCAGTGCAACCGGCTCTTTGGTTCTTTACGGCTTTGAAAAGAATGGAGATGTATACTACAAGTCTATTTTTAGCGTCTACTTGTTCCACCTGAACATAGTCCTTTGTCGCAAGTAACCAGTTCCGAATAAGTTACCGTAGCTGGTGGAAATGTTGCTTTATACGCGCACACAGAATCAGGACTTCACTTTGAGAAGAACACTGGCGCAGCGAAGCTGGGCATGTTTTATTCAATGTTCCGTACAAAGCCCAGCACGTAACAAGCTGCAAAGCTCATTTGTTATCAACAGCTCCTCGTCCCAGCGTCCCGTTCGATATTAGTACGCTACCTGAATAGGTATGACGTAGCACTTGGACAGACATTTTAACCAGCTCACGTTCCGCGTGAATGATTCCATTACTTTGTTTTTGAATGAGCATTAGTCTCGTCGATGTTTTACTGTGTAAAAATCGCTAAGCTCTATCGGCTTAATCAGCAGTCTGATATACTTTATTATTGTTATGCTAGATACTTTAGTTATACAGTCTCGAATAAGTGATTGGAATTTCATCAGTTATAGTCTGTTTGTATTGGTTCTTATCGTTCAAATGTTTAATGTCTCATAATGTACAGCTTAGTAACTCCATTACAGAGAAATAATTAATTTAATTTAATTGCGATGGGATGCACGTTCCGCGTGGTGTCAATTTCCCCACACACCCACTTTTCGTCTTTCTTTTTCCCGCATACTTTTTCCTTCAACTAATTTAAATTTTTTACTCATTTAGCATTTTTAGTAAATTATTCATCACTTCCCTTGTTAATATATTCCAAACTCTGAGTCCCATACCTACGAAAGAAAAACACTGTTCCTATATCTGAAATCGAGTGCTATCTTGTGGTCTTGCTGTGTCCGCACGGCGGCCGAAATGTCAACACGGCGGACATGCGGTCGCCCGGAGACGATCAAGCGAGAACCGAAGCAATTTCCATGATGAGCTGCGCAGAGTCCAAGGAAGAAACCGAACGTAGACCGAGACGTGCACTGATCCGAGTCCAATAGGCGATGCACAGAGAGGCGGAAGCGAACTGAGTAGAAGTAAACACAGCACTGTTTTGAGTGAGACCGCGAGGCTGTATTTATACTAGGCGAGTCGCTTCTGATTGGCCGTGGTGGAAACACTGCTATGCGGAGGTGCTAGTTGGCCTGGTGCTAACGCCGTGTATCGGTTGTCCACCGCCATCTCTTCTTCCGGGCATGTGACGGTGTTGGACCGGGATACCAGAGTCATAGTTATCTTTTCCCATCCATACACCACTCTCAATTATTCCATCAATATAATTTAAAGCGTCATCACCAATATACGCTTTATACACTACCAGCACTCTCTTTACTTTCCCCCTATATTTCAATGAATTCCACTAAAGCACTTTTGTCATACCATCTGTTAACAGTTTTCTGTAGTAATTTCAAAAGATAAATCTAGCAGCCCTTCTTCGCACCCCCTCCAATTTCTGTATTCCATACCAAAAAATTGGGTTCAACACAAAACCACCAAAGATTTTTTCAACACCACATCCTCATATGTCAATGGTACATCCCCTCACCACTATATCCATTATTTGAAGGATTTTGAAACCTACTACCTGTACAATGTGTCCTGCCAGCCGAGCTTGTTATCATATTTTACGCGAAGATATATCCATTTCTAGTCTTCAACTACCAATTAAATCCTCACCCTATAATCATTATCGACATTTAGCTTTTTTTTCTGTCTAGATGATGGGTTTTATAAGAAGCAATGTTTCATTAACAGTTTGCTTGACACCCAGAGAGAAGCGAAGCTTGGAGAGGAGGACGGAGATTGAATCATGACCTTGTAACGGTTGGCTGATTGAATGTCCCAATTCAGAAAGGAGACACCGAGCGTGGCGGGTGAGCGGTAACGTCCCGGCCTTGCATTCGGTAGGACGGGGGTACATTCGGGAGGAAGGGTACATCTAGTGATTTAATACTTTATCAAACAGTTTGATTAATTAACTAATATATAATTGATTGCTGATGTGGTTCGCAACCGAACTGGTCATCCACATAAATCAACGGCACTGTCATATTTCAAGTCAAAAATGAATGAGAGCAGAAAACATAAATCGACTTTAGTCACTTGATGAAAAGGAAAACATTATTTTACCTATCGGAAATTGAATCAATTAATAGCAGAGGTCATTGGTTGTCTCCTCAAAGAAAACGGAGGTTACAGTTCAGGATTTCTGTCATCAGGATCTTGTCCATCACTTGTTGTCTGCGATGGTGTCAGCAGATTATTTACAGATAAGAAAGGAAGAGAAGAGAAGAGTTGGGCAGACATCCGCGTTTCGCTTAGCCTCGGACCCAATTAGGCGTGGTTCCTCCATCAGCTGGGGGCAGGAGTCCTGCCACGCGTCATCTGCTGGAGTCGTCTGGATTTTCCCTCTCCTAGCGGTCAACTGGTCGCAGTCTCGCAGAGACCAATGCCTGCCGCAATTCGCCCTTCAAGTCGCAGGTCGATTCTCCACTGTGCGTGTCATTTCTCCGTCCGTCTTCGATAGGCCAGCTCATGGCAGCAAGGATTAACAATCTGTTAGATAACGCAGGAATAGTATCTATTAGGTCGGACATATCTCACACCAGTCGCGATTCTCTTCAATCAGTTTTTGCCTTCCGGATACCAATAGTTTATCGTTTCTCATTCGCCCTAACTCTCTGCGTTCAAACAATTTATTATTTTCTAATATTTCTTTCCCTTCATATTTTGTCTCTGACACTGCCATCTGTCATTCGAGGCTCAACCAATGAGGCCACTCCATTTTAGCTATGAAGGCCGGCTGATAACTTTATGACTGTTATGTCAAGGGGACGCTACGCTTGCTGTGGTTTGAATCAGGTCCCTTCGTTCTTGGTGTATAGAGCTCTTAAACTTTTTAGTTTGTCTGAAGAAGGACAACCATCACCCATTCCCATATACAACAACCAAGGTCAGTAAATATCGATCGAGATAACTTCACGGTCGTAAACCACTCAGACTAAATTTACTTACAGAAGTTAATACGAATTAGGACAATATAAACATTAAGACTATTCACTGAATTTACCGGTACTGATCTACATTGAATATTACGGAATAGGACAGTGAGCACAGTGAAACGGGACTGGGCAGGAGTTCAGGACCTGCATAGCGGCCATCCTGATTGCGGTTTCAAATATATGTGATGTCTTGTAAGGATTTTTACCTATTTATGCACAAAATTGATTTCACTTTAATGATATAACTGATATCACTCTAATAAGTGATGTTAAAAACCAAAAGATCATTAACATGTTCCAGTTTCCATGAAATACCGGAACATCGGCATGGAAATGTTGAAATGTGGTGCCATCTGCCGATTTCTACTTTTTAATTAACATAGAGTTGTCCCCAGTCTTTACATATCAGAATTTTCCGAAAGTAAACGGAATCGATCATATAAAATCACAGAACAGAAGGTAGAAAATAGTAATAAGGAGACATATACTCTCCACTCTTCATTTTTCAGTTACTCCTTTCTTCTGTTTAGCGATTTTATGACTGCGATGCAGTTCATGACTGTTCCGATTGTATTAGTCGTGCTTACGTCAAGGCCCGGTCCTCTGTAATTGTATTTCCGGCAATTGGCCGGCAGAGGTCGGGCTGGTAGCGACAAACCGAGCGATCCTAGGCAGCTTTTGCACGACTATAGTTCCTACTCATTTAATAGCTACATTCAACAATTATTAACGATGATCTGCTGAAAGAAAGAATCCACAGCGAGCAGAGCTGTATTTAATTGGCTTAATTACCGTTAATTAATACAGTTATTAACACATAAAAGGAAGACAGCATCTATGGAACTGCCCAGCAACGAGTCACTGTTGTGAATATGCGATACATGTTACCAAACATTAATAAAACAGTATAAGCAGGAAAGGAGAGATTTTTTTTGTATTTTCTCACAGCTCATGAATGATCCAATTTTTTCCGCAACTGGAAAGTAATTCAGTTGAAAATCAAAGTTATCGATTGATATATATAACAATCTGCTTCCTATAAATGAATGTAATTTTTCTCGGCGTTGTTTATTTATAAACGTTTCTCGGGAAACAAACCGAGTAATATTGTTATTAATGCACAATATTTCGGCGACTTTAAACTCCGTCGCCATCTTCAGGTGCAGTTGCAAGTCTTGAAGTCTGCCTTGAAGTCAGCCTTGAGCGTGTTGTTTGTAAACTGGCCGCGTAATAATAATTATTAAATTAAGCGATTAGAAGAAATTCGCAGACTCTATAAATTTGTTGATCTTTTTTAATTTTTGTTAGCGAATAGTAAGAAACTCTTAAAAATTAACAGAATATAGCCGTTTCGCTACAAATTAATTACTGGTACGTACTTTGTAAACGATGATATGTAGTTCAGAAATACATCTACATATTAACGTACTTTGGACATATGAAATGTGGGCCAATAATTTGTGTGGGCAACAGTGGTGTCACTTTTTAGCGTATAACTATGAGCACTACTCGTCACAAACCTAATTGGAAACTTTCGTGAGGGATATATGTCTCGTGTGTGCCTTTTCCCTTTTACTCCGCAAACGACACGAGTGGAGTAATTGTGTCGGACACGCACGGACTCCTAATGACAAACCAGTGTACACCTGGTGCCGCTAACTGCTGCAATTTGGACTCCCCCACCTGCGCGCTTACCTACAATTAGAGGTTTGCAATCAGGCGGACCCCGCGGCAACAGCAGTAATGTGGATTGTGGCGGGTCGGCTGATTCCCGGCAGTGTGTGTGGGTGATGTTATCAGTAAGCACCCGCCCACAGGTCACCAGGGCTGCCACCATACGCTACTCAAATAAAGATGATAGTCTGAGACAATACACAGTGGCACCAATATCTTAAAATAGTACTTTTTCGGCGTAAAATTTGTACTAGAGTGGTTTCTCCTTCCTTTCTCCATTGATGTAAGGATTTTTACGGGCTTGTGGTTATGATGTGGATGACTATAATTTGTGTACGTTCGGTGTTGTGAATGATTGAATGAGGGACGAAGGGAGAGGGTAAAATCCGGTAACAACCCATACAGGAATACTCTTCCAAAGATAGCAGAGATACCGCCAGGCTTAATATTGTCATCCAACGGTCGACTATCCATTAGCTCCATAAGCGATGCGGAAAGGTTTGGAGTTTAACCCAGGACTTTAGCACCACCACCACCTCTCCACCATGATGGCCAAATCATGATGATGAAAATTTCTTCCAGCACCAGAACTCGAACTAACTAACCACTTGTCAGGAGGCGCCTTCCCCCCCTCCCACACGGTGCCGCAACCAATTGCGCCAATGGGGCGGGCTCTATTTTTGGAACAATGAAAGCTAAACGAGCAATATCTTTCCGCTGCAAAGGAAACAAAAAAGAACAGTAATCTTACAGTTATAAAAATTCCCCGGTCAAGACTTTTTCATCATCAGTCAAAATGCGTATGGTGCAATTGCGTAAGGAACATAAAAATTGTCTTTGTAGAAACTTGTTGCAAAAAATGAACCTATTGTTTTCCATATTAACATATTATGGAATTAAAATGTTGATAAAATAATGTTACGATAAGAAGATATGAAGTCGTGGGTCACAATTTCAGAGATTTATGACTACAGAAGGTTAAAGGATTCTAGTATTTAAAAAAATAACCAAATGAATATTTTTGAATGGTTTGAGCCGGTAAATAGATTAGCACAGGGAAGAAGAAAATAAGACTCCCTTCACACTAAATCAGAATCAATTCGAATCAAGGTGAATCTGACTCGAGATCTTCAAACCTTCACATCAGCCGAGTCAATCTGAACCTCTCTTTTCCTGTCTAATATCTTCTCTCAGTTGCTTTTGAGTTCCAGCATCGAAGCAATTATAATGAAATCTATTACGTTTCTTAGAAGACAGCGGCGTAAACAGACGAGTTGGTAGTGGATCCCCGAAATTAGTCGACAAAGAATGGGTTTTGGTATTCTTCAACTACATCTTGACTTTCAATACGACGGGAATAAATTTTTTTACTCGCGTCATAAATCGCACTATTTTTTTCACTTTCATAATCAAAATTCCCACATCCATCGTGTCTGGTTGTTGATTCATGACGGTCCAGCTGAATCACGTGCGGCATTGAATCAAGACGGATTCAAGCGGTGTGCAGGTGAGAACTGAGTCTGCCGTATTTGACTTGTAGAGCAGTTACCGAATCTTGGTGACTCAGATTCACATTGATTCAGATTGACTGATTCATATTCAGGGAGCCTAACGGAACATCGGCATACCAATTGACTAAAGATACATACAATAAGAAGAATCTATCAAGGAAAACTAAAATCAAATACTACATCACAGTAATCAAACCAGAAGGACTGTATGCCTCAGAATGCTAGTTCTCCATGGAAACTGGAGAAATAGAAGAGATAGACAAAAGGGAAAGGAAAATCTTGAGAAAAATTTGGGGACCACTATAAACTGAAAATAGTGAGTTTAGACACCGGAATAATAAAGACCTATACAAAAAAGAAGAAATTGAAACGATGTCAGACACGATCAGAAAGAGGAGAATCAGTTTTTTTGGTCACATAATGAGAATGGGTAACAATAGACTTACAAAAACAATTTTCAATCATGTTTACAAGAGCAAGAAGGGCAATTAGTGGATCCAAGGAGTAAAGAAAGATATGATTGAGATCGGAATAACAAAAGCTGTAATACAAGTAGAGCAACTTTTAGGAGACCGATCCAAAATTTCAAGGGTTTCCAGGAGAAGGAGAAGAGGAAATGTAGCAACATATGGACAGAAGAAAGGAAGAAACGGCAAAGTGAGAGGATGAAGAACTATTGGAAGTCAAGAAAAGAAAGATTGAAATGAATGCACGGGGTTACTTTTCGTAGTCCTTAGATGGCCGATATCGAAGAGAAGAAGAATAGCGAGTCGCCAAACTTTAAAATAATTTGTATATATGATTATGTTTTAATTTATTTTTATTATATCCGCTTTAGTTGAGATATGTTCTGTATAGCCAAAACATTAAAAAAAAAAAAAAAAAATTAATACTGAACGAGTTGAGATACCCCACTTTATAATTATCTGATTGGATATTCTCGTACATTTTAAATTAAAATTGGTTAGATGTCCAGTATTACTGTCATCTTACTAATAACTTACTCTAAGTACAGGAGTATGTACAGTTCTATTTTACCGTATGTTAGACAGACATGTATCAGACATTACTACCTAAATTAAAATAGGAGGTCACTTTACCTGATGAACACATCAAAGGACGTTCGTAACGTTGTTTTTTATGACAAAATTCGGCCGCAAGCCCAGTAAGACTATATTGCAGATCACTTTTATTTACTTACAATTAGTAACAGTATCCGAATGACATATAGTTAGGCCTTCTAGCGAAATTACTCATACACGGACGATTTACCTCCTATTTTGCAGTCAGCGACTAGTCAGAATTGTTGCAAATACAGTGAGAAATTTTCCTTCTGGAATCAGGAAATGAGATAAGCAAATGATGGCAGTGAATAACGATGCGTTTGGTACATAGACTACTAAAAATTTAAACTGTGATAAACAACTTACCTTTAAGTGGATACTAATTGGCATAAGCTTTTATATTTATTTATCAAGTTTTAGACGTCACATAAAAATGGACCACACCTTTTTTTTCACTAAACGGGCTTTAGTGTTTTTGAAACCCCATCAGAATCAAATCGGCATTTTTTTTTTTTGCATGAATCACGTTCAGCGAAACAAACAGAGATCAACAGAGATGTGTGTCTTTATTTATCAGCTTTGCGATGCCACATCCTGATGAGATGCACCTCATTTTATTATTGGGCTTAAAACCTGACGAAAACAGGTCCAGCTCCTTTTGCTTTACTTATGTTCGTGTTTCTCGCAGTCAAAATGCTTAAATACAAAAATATAAAGAAACTTGTTATTTTTTGTAGAAACATACCTTTACACTTATCTGACAATATTTTTATCATGTTATCTGTATAACTTAATTGTTCTTTGTGTTACCAACGAAAATTTATGTCATGTTTCAATGTTAAAATAATAAAGATCAAAGGAGCATGTGGTAAGCCACCGGCTGAAAAGGACCGATATGTGGCCCTACAACAGCCGTCACCCGCTGGACCTCAACCAGAGGGGAATGAATTATTTTTTAAACAAAAATCTTGTTTTGCCATTCGTAAAATTTCCTGTTAACAGATGTGAATTAATTTTCATTCACTTCATATAATGCGCTAAATTCAACAACAATGAAGGCAGAGTCACTGAAAGCATAGGAATGGGCAAATGAAAAAATATATTGATAAATATCGTATCGATATTTACAAACAGTTTCGATATATATCGAGAGAAAAATATGGATACATCCATAAATCTATATTTTTCCTAAAGCCAGTAATTTTCCAAAAATATTCCCAAAATATAACAAAATAGTTAAGAAAATTCGAAAAATTAAAGATACATGTGGATATTAAAGAAATTTGTATTGATTTATATACTTCTAAAATCATTTAAACCATAATTTGTTTGACATAGACGTCAAAATAACTCTCTGTTTCATTCGAACCCCTGCCATTCTACTCTTGTTGTCCGCAGCCGCCCAGTTAACTGCAGAAGCTACTCTTTTGGACCACACAGAATAGACTAGGCACATCAGATACTTCGTCAACGGGTTAACTTCTATTTACAATGAAAAAACCAATTGAAAACCGAAGCTGTAAATTTACGACAAACTTCAACTTTGCAACACAGATGCTTAATCAATATTCTTCAACTTGATTAAAAGTAATCTAATCGTTAACATTCAAATAAAAAAATAAAAATAAAAAATGACATTGACGCTAACGTAAACCTGTTAAAATTTAACATCTTTTTTAAACTGTCAACCGTTGATAAAAAAAGAAGTGAATACGTCGTAACTTAACAGTTTTTCAAGACGCGTTCAGATAAGATATTTTATTTGTTTATCTACTATATATATATATCTATCGACACATTAAACTGGTTACTGATTTGCGTTCTTAAAAAATATCGTACTGGTACCTAAAATTGATATTTCAAACATAATATCGATTTTTGATATATCTAGAAAAAAAATATCGACTATAAACATCGATTATTTTATTAAAAAAATATCGATATTTTTGCCCTATCCTAAGGACAACCAATCCACTGGTTGTTGAACGTAGTACGATAATGTTTAAAGGGCAGAGGAATTAACTAAGGGATAGAGGAAGGACAGAATACTTTATTAGGAAGAAATATGTTGTAGATTGCAAGATGGATCAGATAACGAACAGGAATACGTATTTCAGTACTTAACTATGTTAAATTTATTGCGACGTATTTGAAGAGGATGGATTCCGGAAAACAAAGGAGCGTGGCAGTATGTGTCACCAGCAGAGGACTGAAACGCAATACTATAACAGAAGCTTAATCGGTGCACCGCTGACAGTGAGCTCAGAAACCTGTATAGCGACAGAGGAAGGTGCCAGTTGGTGTATTTGAACGCACTGTCCGCTCCAGATACCCTCACGCCTCCTGCCATTCAACCAGCAGACAACAGCGAGAGTGAGTAGGTGCCCAAGACAAGTGGAATACGGCACTCCTACTGGCTGTTGGAAAGTACAATTGAGTCCCTGGGACGTTGTGTTCGAATCACCTAGCAGGAGTTGAGTCGACAACCAATTCTGGGGAAGTAATTCGCCTCCACTAAGTTTTGGCTGTGAGATACATGACAGTGGAAACCATATACACGAAAATCATATAATCGTGTGATCTTACGCTTCGTAACTCTCATAAGGCTGGTTGAAGTACGATATAAAGAAGTATATGACGTGTATTAACAGTAAGTCTATGTCTGTGCCGTTAGAGTATTGAAGGTTTAATAGTTACCCTTTTCTGTCGATTATCTTTATCATATGTCAGCAGGTGTTTAGTTATCGCTTCTTTTAATTTAGAAAATACTAATGAAACACTAGTTTTACGTACGAGGAGTTTGCTTGTTATTTAACGTTCGCTTCTCCTGGTATTCTGCACGTTATGGGCCAAATCAATTCGGCAACGAATGATTGCGGAGTATAAATTGGATCATTTCGTTTGTTATTTAAAGGATATTTTAAATACAATAATTTCTGCTGATTAGATTTTTTTACTTTGTAGCCAATTTTATTCATATTTATATAAATCACCAACACCCAAATTTATACAATATGGTTCACTATTTCCACTGTTCTCAATGTCAGACTCACTACTACTGACTCCTCGTAAGCGAGAATTCTTTCTCGCTGTCCAGCGGAGGCAGGCCACCGACCCCGCTGTTCATGGGACTATGTGATTACTGTTGCCTCCCAACACAGTTGATGAACTTTAGCACTGACAATATTTACTCTTACTTCAACTAAACAAAATATTCCTCACAAGAAACCTTAAACACAAAATTAAACAGTTTTACAAAGATCTTGTCTATACATTTACATCACAAGTGACATATATTTTTGATACTACTACAGAATGCTACTTATTTTTTCTAGATGTTTATATATTTTCTCATACGTACTAATCCTCGTATCATTCAGAATGTAATAACTCTTTTGTACTCCCTTAAGTGTTAAATATCTAGTGATCCTGTGTGGTCAAAAAACTCTTCGTTGAAGTAACAATTTGGTGTCAGCAACAAGTCACTGTGATAAGTACAAGGTCAATACATTACAGTAAACAAAGTTTCTTCGATAGGAGATGGATTTCGCACACGTTGATCAGTAAATAATACTGGGTCAAAATGTTTCCTATCGTATGGTATGACAGTCCATCTTTCAGTCTCGATAGGCTTTATGTCTCATGCTTGACCTACAATTGGCACCAATCGTGATGGTGTAACGTTTAGCGTTCTGGCCTCGCATTCGGGAGAACGGCGGTTCGAATCCCCGTCCGGGCATACAGATTTGGGTTTCCATGGTATCCCAAATCACTCCAGGCAAATGCCGGGATGCTTCCTTCAAAAGGCCATGGCCAAATTCCTTCCGATTCCTTGCCCCACATCCTTTCCCGTCTCTTAAGACCTGGCTGTTAAAAGACGTTAAGCAGTTAAAAAAAAATAAAAAAAATTGGCATATAGAATGTATCTTATACGTGTGGTTTCGCGCTGTAGAAATTTCAGAAGTAACACGTTAAACATCATTAAATATACAAGCAACATTGCCTTATATCTTAAATTGTCCTTTGTATTCACTCTGTTGTTCAAATTCAATTGAATACAACAAATTTTAGGATAAAGAATTTAAAACTTTTGCTAAAAGAGAATGGAGCGATCAATCTTGTGTCGTAATTAGAATGGCCTACCTTTAGTTTACAAATCCCTAATGCCTGTAGTGTAAGCAACAACACAAGATTTACTACCGATTAAGCGACTATTTTAGAATAATCCCAAAAGAGCTAGCTAGAGTGACACTAAACAACACACCGGAAGGTAAATGGTCGCCAAATCAAATTTCCCACATGAAATGATGGATACTGTTTCTGTGAATAATTGGTGAGGAGATTATCATAAAACTCGCAGAACAGAGTGATCACCATTCACGGACAGATGCGAAGAACCATTGCTCCAAGTTAAACTTACTGATTTGGCACAAGCAGATATAGTCAGTAGCGGGATTACATCAGAATTTGCTGTGAATGAGACAAACATTTCCGAACTAGAACATTAACCTGGCTGAAAAAAAGAACTTCCTCCAATACGAATGGATCCGCTTTGGTCTCGCATTCGGGAGGACGTGGGTTCAAATCCCCGCCCGGGCGGGCCAAATTTTTGTTTTCCATGGTTTCCCAAAATGCCAGGATGTTTCAGCAAAAAAGCCATGGCCGAATGCCTTCCCGTTCCTTACCAGCAGTGCCTTCTCGCCTCTAACGATCTCGACGTCGACAAGGCGTAAAGCCAGAAGGGGAAAAAAAAATGAATAGATCGAAGTGTGTTCGCATTGTTTCTAGAAAAACAATACTAGGGAAAGTGGGAACCGAGAACAATGGTAATTCATAATTTAACGTGTGTGACGTGTCTAGGTCTCTATTTATCAAAGACACATATAAAGAAGTTCCAGAATTTTTTTCTTGCTTTATCGCTTTTTGAGAAATTATTATAGGTAACAAAACATTTGAGTCGCACAATATGAGTATTCAAGTCACGTTAAGTGTAAATCTTTCCATTGTTTACACGCTATAGAGAAACCTGTGGATGAATACAAATATTAGGTTTGCAATGTAGATAATTAACTACGTACAAACACAGCCCTTTTACTTAAACATTGGTCTCAACCTCTGTTCGCTAATCTACCGAGTAATGGAAACCATTTTCCACGAATCATGGAGGCTTTCTACTAACTTTCTTGTCTCAGCCTGCTTCAGAAAACGTGTCCCTGTAGCAGCATTTAGACGTTAAACGTGATGATCACCAGAATGTGATGAATTTGAAGTTGAAAAAGTCGTACAGTAGCAAATCTAGTTATTTATTTTGGATAGATTTGTGTTCAAAAGAATCATATTAAAAAAATCAGGTATGAAAAATTATGTCAGTGATTACATACAACCTGGAAGAAGACAGAAACTAAGTCTGCTGTTTATTTATATACGGACCTAATTTTTTTATAGATTTCAACTCCAGAATCCAGCCATCCAACAGCATCTGGCTTCAAATTGCGTAAATCATTTGTCTAACCCACTTACTATGTCTAAGGCGTTGCTATCAAGATAAATTCCATGATACGTCCTTCACACTATCGTAGATAGTTGTTTCACATAACTCACAGAACAAAGTGGGTTTCTGTTCTCACACGGTTAAGGCTTTATTACTTTTTTTGCCTCGCATTCGCGAGGACACGGGTCAGATCCCCGCCCGAACTTCCTGATTTCTGTTTTAAATGGTTTCTCCAAACCACTACAGGTGAATGCTGGGATGGTTCCTACAAAAGGTCCCAGCCGCATTCCTTCTCTTTCCTTTCCCCAGAGCTTTCCCGCTTCTAATGATACTGACGTTGAAGAGGCGTTAAGAGATAAGGAAAATAAAATATTTTTTAGTTTTTTACATTGATTTCCGTAACAGATTAGTGATTGCATTTACTCATGGTGATTGATCCAGATTTAGTGTTGCTCGTCGTTTCGTATTCCGGTATGTTATTGTGTGGGTTGAGATAAGATAGAAACAAGCCAGAGGCACATGTGGAAAGATTAAATATAAAAATAACGCCCATAATTTGAGTTGAATCTCATAAATTACGTTTATCTATCAATCTCCGCGAAAATGGCGTAACATAGAGTTTCCTGTGTATAGAGACATCCACCATTCCAAGGTTGTTGTGCGGGCAGCCTCGGCCACGTTATGAGGTCAACAGCGCTGCCACGGAGGACAGCAATTTCCGCAATATCTGCCGCCAGCTTGCATACAAAGTGACACAATGACACCAAGGGGGATGAAGGCTCACATCGCCGTAATACTCTTGATATACGGAGTACGTGGATTCATAAGGCGCATTATCAAGCGAACAGTACTATAGGAACTAACTGCCCGGCGGTAGCAAAAATATTCTATTCCGTTGACTAGTCTGTGGATAGTTGTCTATCGGGTTACGTTTCATAAAAGTAATGATTAACTGAATCTGGTCAAATGGTAGATGTGCAATAAAACATGCACTGTACCCCCACATCACAAATTTCATGATAAGCATTTGTATGAAAATTTCTGAAGATAGAACGGGTTAGAAAACACTTTTTTGAATTAAATTAACAAGTTATTTCTCTAAAGTATTTCATATCCTTTAATACAAATATTTTATAACCATTTTTGCTATTCGGCAACCACAAATGGAAATATGACGAAAAACACGCAATAGTGAGATACGTTTCTAATGATAAATGTTTTTTTGTATGTAGAGTTCATAGCGTTTTTCGTATAATGTTTTTTATACCGCAGACAGCGTTACATGTTTTATGTTGTTTAAATGGATGGAATCGATTGTAGATTTCAGTTACGATAAAAACTATGTAATGGTCCAACTGCTTACTTATTTATTTAAAAAAATAATTATATACCCAAATGTCTAGTTTTTCATTTAGTATTGTATATATCCCAGTTTCTGTTTTTGGGTTTAGTATTGTAGGCTTTTTATTTATCTCCATACCAAATACTGGGTTTAATACCATTTCTGAAATTATATTTTCTTTTGACTAAAGTAAAAGTATTTCTCTAAGATCAACACACAAGGTTTATTAACTTTCAAAAAAGAAAGCAATTATCATTTACTAATTGTACTGTTCCATTTAAAAAATACTATTCTATTCAAGAGGTAGAATGGGAGTCAATAAAATGGACAGAATAAGGATTGAAGTGATTAGGCGCACAATAAAAGTGGAACCTCTACAGGAAAGGGTAGAGAGGACCAGACTGAGATGGTATAGACATGTAAAGAGAATGGAGGCGCAGAGAATCCCAACAAAACTCCATGAAATTAAGATGCATGGTTAACGACCAAGAGATGGATGGCTGAAAGGAGGAGAGTGTACGGAAGAGAGGAGAGGACTGGAACAAAGTGGTGACAGAGAGATGGTGGGATGAAAGAAGGAAATGGAGAGGCTTGTGCATGAAGCAGACCCGGCCAGAGGCTGGGAAAAGTTGATGATGATACAAAATTTAAGCACTGAATTCATTTATATTATTCCTTCTTCGTTCCCTCGGTCTTATTGTGTTGAATATCCATTTTATAACTATTTATCCATTTCGCCAGGATTGGATCGTCTTATAAGTTTCAGATTCTCAACTTCTTTTAGTAACCAGAGTTCCTCCTTCACTTCCTTTGGTCTGGTTTGATTTCCTCTGACCTTGAAAAACTATAATTCCGAAGTTAATATATATATGAGATTAATTACCTCAAAAACACCCTTTAATAATAAATTACACGAATACCTCACAACAGTAACAAATTATTCTTTGAAAACATTTCAGAAACTAGGGTTGAAAATGTTTATCAGGCATAAACAGATCAAAATGTTTTGTCGAATATTAAAATGTCCTTATCGTATTTAAGGAGAATATTGTAATTGAGATATTATACGCATAGCATTAGTGGAATAATGAAAAATGTTTTGACCCAAAAGATTAATGTCCGACGATAGAACAAAATGATATTTTATTGGCGTGTCAAATTTTCAGAACGCGGAAATAAAAACTATAAGAAGATATCATTAGTTCATGTCTTCGATTTCACACCACCTCTCTGGTCTATTCAGATTTCATGACTATTGATAAATATTATGTGAAGCAGGTGGTTGCACTAATTCATTTAAGACGTTAACGGATATATTACTGAAAATTTTTATTTCATCTGCATACAGTCTTCATTCATTTTCCTTCTTAGACCCCAAAGTCAAACCTGATAAATCAAGTAAGCTGTGATATTTATGTTTATCCCATAAGTTAAAGAAATCAAATGCCTGTGAAATTATTTAAACTGAGATGCTAAAGAGAAACATTGTTTATTTGAAGCAGCAGGGTTGTGGAACTTAAAGCTAGTAATCCACGGTAACGTAGTGTTCGATTTCCAATTTTAAATCACAGGCAGGAATTGTATATATAAATTACGTATGAGTAACGATCATTACTAGCTTCATATACCACTCGTGCTAAGTGCCGATTGGACTTCATGCTTTTTCATTTACTCAAAATTCCGTTTCAAGAATTTCACAAATTTATCTTTTGTTCATTTTGAGGTATTGTTTGAAACAAAAATAGTTTGTTACGATAGTCCTTTCAAGAAGAGTGAAAACGAGTTCGTGCAAACAGAAGTCGAATCTTCTGATTCATTAGAAAATTAATCAACTTGTGGTTGAATATAAAACCTTTTATAGATGGATACTCATCACTATTTCTTTATATCGGGTCTGAAAGAAAGAAATTCTCGCAACATTTTGAAGCATAATTAGTCAAATTGAATCATTCAACTACAGAAAGAGAACTGTTTTGATTTTTGCATATATATAAAAAAAAGATGGGCATCAGTATTGGTTACTGATGATAAGCAGTTCTACTATGTAAACAGCAGCGATGGCTGTCATTAAGCTTCAGTAACTGATAAGTGATAATCTAAGCGTTAATGACCGGATAAGGGTTATAACATACCATTTCGGTGTATTCCTGCCCTATGGAAATCTTCTACATATACTAACACTATTTAGCTCTCTTCTGTTAATCAAACTTCAAATGCTAGCTCACATCATTCAACGATGATTATAAGTAAATTTACAAAATTGTCTTTTAGCTTGTGCTCCTTGAGATTTCATACCTGGAAATAAATCGTTTCATACCGTCTCTTTAGACTGATTTTAATACTCGCCAATCCGATTATAGTTTTGTTCTCTTTCTTTTTATTATCTGAAATAAACCTTTGTACTCTATCTGAAATTCTCTTATAAGATCTTCCTCTTAAAAAAAATCGACAACATAAAACCTTCCTGTATCACTTCATCTATTACTCTGCTATATACATCACTTTTTTCACACTACGAAAAATTAATGTAACACAACATCAATAACGTTTTATATGCCCGCAGGTAATCGCTTGGTACAAAAATCAATGTTTGACACATTTTCATATTAGGGTGCAGACTCAACTTCACAGATTCTAATACCACACAATGTTTCCACTCGAATCGCTACTGTAGTCTCTATTTTGCAGTAAAATTTGCTACAGGTGTATTAAAATACAATGAACGCTCAGTTAAAAGCACATAATGATCAGCTATCCGGAAGGTTTATGGCACTGTGACCAGTTTCGATCCCAATTAAAAAATATAACTGTTGATTCCAAAAACTAGTGAGTCATCCACGGAATCTCTTTCCCTGAGGTCTATAGTTAAAAAAAAAAATAAAAAAAAACAGACAACCAGCGTTGGCACCTGCCGCCTTACTGTATGGAATTCCAGACAGGTTTCTGTCGTCGCTTTCATACGCGTTGTAACTGTACCACAGATATACTAGTAGAGATTTAATTTGCTATTTATTGATCAGAGGCGTGATACGGAGCTAAGCGGCTGTCGACACGTGCGCATACCTTCTCTTCTCCGCTGCACCTCGTTTGTGTTTGTTTACTATTGTCGACACGGCTATTCAAACAACTCAGTCTCTACACAAATGTTGTAGTCACTTTGTTCCAAATATTGGCTTCTACAATAGCTGCGCAGGCCATTAAACCGGGCAGCTAACATAAATAGCAGCCATTCGGTCTCTGCAGATTTGTTCAGTTTTCTACGACACACGCTTCTACGTAACTCCTGTAGATTTTTTTATTCAATTGTAATGGAGCAAATGCTACGGTGGTAACGAACTATTTCACTTTAAAGAATTTTAAATTTAAACATTTTTGGTTAAATGTTCAGCACTTTCCCTGGTAATTCATTCCAATCTCTCACAACCTTATCTTCAAAAGAATTTTTTTTAGTACTCTACGTCTAAAACCGAGTGCCAGCTTGTGGTCACGGTTATATTTTTCTTTCCATGTACTACTCCTAATCATTTACCAATATCCATCCGAGCATCAGCGCCAACTTAAGTCTTGAATTGTTCAAGCACTCTGTTCACCCGCCTTCAACCTTTAAATGATTCTCAACCCAGTTCCTTTATAATATCAGTTACTGACTCTGTTCTGCGATAATTTCCGTAAAAATCTTGCTTCCTTCTTTTCCTGCCCCTCCAACTACTGAATTTGATATCCAAAATTTCAATTCCATTTCTCACCACCAAACAAAGATCAGACAGAAAGTTTATTATCCACTTCCCATTGTCACACTTTCCAATAGATAAAGGAATTTGAAACCATTCCCTATCAGCTTCCATTGTGTCCCACACAATTGATTTTACTATCAAACATTATGCCAAGAAATTTACAGATAAGATCTTCTTTTCCCACCATAAAATCATATAATTTTTTTTTTATATATATATGTACCTAGTAAACTGACTCTTGTGGTCATTTGTTTTCAGTCCTTGTTCACTATGAAATTCCCCCCTCCCCCTCCCCCCCTTTCGTAGTTGTTCATAGTCCTTTCCACTTTTAATCCTGATAGGTATCATTATTTCAGTACGTCATAGATTACGGAGCTTCCTGTGAGCACAAAGGTTCTCGGGTTCAAATCCCACTGCGACCAGCAATTTTTAAAGTTTCTGCTTAATCATTTAAGTTATGCCAGCGCGTCATGTGGTTTGGAATGCACGATAAACTGTAGGTCCAGCCCCGACGGCAGTGGAATGCGCGTCAAATCTATACTATGTCGCAAGGCTACAAGAATCTATTGTTCTGACTGCAAAACATCAACACAGTTATTCAGGAGAACAATTATTCTCAATAGTCCCAATATACTACGCAATGGCACTTCCAATTTTACTTCCTGCCTTAAATGATCCTAAATTTTAAGTTTTCCTTCAGCCAGCAAGTACGTTTTTCATCCACGTCAATCTTTTCTGTCCTCTTTTACCCCCGTTTTATGGCTCACTATGTCAAACGGCTTTAAAAATATATTTAAAGAAATATTAAAGATATATCGCATAACAGCAATATCAAAACTTCAGATGAATCTAAACCTACAGGAATACGTCTCCTCTGTTATCTCCCCACCGCTTGGTTATGACATTTTAAATAAAAATAATAAAAATCACCTTATGGTAAGTCACGAGAGTACTACAAGATTTTATATTGGTTAACATTAACAACTTAACATTTAGTACGTTTATTTTAAGATGGAGGTCAACAACAACTAAATTAAAAAAAAAAAAAATCGCCGCTTCTAAGCATAAATAGAGCGAAGTGAACTTGAAAGCGTTCTTAGTAAAATTTACACCAAACAAGTTTGATTATTAACTATAGTAAACATAGCTGCTTCGACCTCCGGAATGAAAGGAATCTTTATCCTTCGGTAGTTGACAATAGAGTTAGTACCAATGGTGGTGGGCCATTATTAATCACCGCATCATATACGAAAGAACTGGCATAATTTCACATTTCTTCGCGATTTGTATGGAGTGAGGACACGAGACAATTGCGATGGTGATTGGTCCGTCTTTTGTGGACTATGAACTCGGTATCCAAAGGGTATTTTGGACGAGTAGGCCTGAATGAGCATCTTTCTGGTTTCGCCCTTTCTTTTCTTTCATTTCTTATCCACGAACCGAACAATACAGACAAGACATAAACCATCACAGTCCCCAAACATTAATAGAAACATTAACACTTATATCGCCAAACTGTCTATTGAGTTTTTTTAGTATGATTTTTTGTCTTATGATTTTACGTGAAGTCCTTAAAGGTGGGAGAGACTGGAGACGTGGAATGGTAAAGGAATTTGGCAATAACGTTTTTAAGAAATATCCCTGCTTTCCTCTGGAGTGATTTTGGAAAACAATAAAAACGGAAACCACATCCTTACTAGTGTTAATGCTCACACAGCAGCATTTCAATTTAAGATTCGACTGAAACGCTAAAACCAACAAGTCTCCTCATCACTGAACTTTAGCGCTTGTTAGCTACAAAGTCTTAGCCTCTTGTATTGAAACTGATTCCGAGGAAGCCCTTGTAATGGTAGCTGAATTTTAGATGAAAGTTATATGTATAAGTGAATTGTATAAGAAGCTGCGTTATGCCTGAAATTTTTACCGTTCAGTATTTCAGACCAACACTACTGTCTTGATCTCTCTTCAATGTCGACAACGTTTCCTAATGCTGCTCCTTACGCAAGTACACTTTGTCAGTGACAGATGAATGAAAACCCGACCAGCTTGATATTATCCAATACAGTTGGAGGAGTAGCAGATTCAAACGCTTTAGCAGCCAAACGGAATGTTTCGGCACATCTTACTAGCACCATTATGCGGTTACAACACAACTGCCGCAGATTCTGCAGCAACAGGTGGCTGAGACACTGAGCTGCGAAGAACCAGCAGCCACTTCTGCAGCCTCGCGTCTCATATATTGTTCCAGACGGATGTTTTTGTGATATCTATTTTCTGGTGGTAACACTTACGCCTGCTCTAAGTGAATATTACTTTTAAATAGGTTGACGTTGATCCTTCACGGGTATGGCTGTTACAGGTCATGCTATTAAGATATAAAAAAATAAAAAACACACTATGTGAGAGCTATCGCTGACCAAAGTGTAGTGATAACCACCTACTGGTAAGTGTAGGTTAAGAAAGGAGACTGCAAAGAGCACGGGGAAAAATATGAAACAGCTATACTATTACCGGGTTAGGTTAGGTAAGGTAGAAAGGATTGACCGTCCTACCTCTGATACCAGGTTTAGTATGCATTACGAGATTATTGTCGGAACAGTATTTTTTTAACGTTATCTTCATTGCTCGTATGTCGTTAACGTTTAATAAAAAACACGTTCTGCGGCTTTTAATCAAACTGCTTAAGACAGGGTGTCCCCGAATATCGTGTACAAATTTGGAGGGGAGGTAGGAAACATCGTGAGGAGCGATAATTACATCAGAAAGGTTGGGTGGAAACATAGCCCCAACGAGATAAAGGGACATCATAGGCAGTAAGGGCACAACACATAATGTAGTGTAAAACGCATTATTACACAAAAAAAACAATAATAAATAAAAAGTGTGTCATAAAAGTATAATAGGAGGTGTTCGAAATTGCGACCATTGGCATGTATGCAAGCACGACACCGACGCCATATGGATTGGCGTTTCAGGGATCGTAACAGCAGCAATGGTGCCACCAGGTCCATTTCATAATTGACGGGCGTGTCATACACAAGGCTCTTCATGGCACCCCAGAGAAAAAAATCCAGAGGAGATAAATCAGGCCAAGCGACGGTACCACTACGCCCAACTCACCTGTTGGGAAATGTCGGGTCCAAATGGTTATGTACACACCTTCCATAATGAGATGGCACCCCGTCCTGTTGAAACCACACGCGGCGCCGAACAGGTGCGGGACATCAAACGTTCCGACCTTGCGAGCTAGCGTACAGCTCCACCTATCGCTTCCGATGTAATTATACCTCCTCACTATGTTCTACACCTCCCCTCCAAATTTATACACAGCATGCGGGGACACTCTGTATAGACATTCAGAATATTTCTCTGTTTATCTGTCACTCACGGTTCACTTAAACCCATCATTCGTGGGAACGCGGATTCTAATTCCCATCCCGCCATTCCGAGTTTTGCTTTCCACGGTTTCCTGAAATCACAACAGGCGAAAGCTTGGAAGGTTCCTTAAAATGATCGTCACCGAATTTGAAGTTTTGCATTTTTCGGTATGACATTAAATATTTGGTTTGCAGATATCCAATACAACAGCATGAAATACGTTATTTCAAAGTCGACGTTTTATAGTCCACAAAGGGATTTCTTCTTTTGAAAATCGTATTATCTCGGCTTCCACTCAAAATTTTGCGTAGTATTGCTGGTTCGTATGTTCTATGTCCGTCAATACAATTGCAAATCGATTCACGCCTCAAAATCAAAATTTAAATCTTCACGCTAGAGATATTAATTTATTCCCTTCTTGGCATTTTCATTATCTTTACTTTGTTTAGTAACGGATTTTTTTTTGTTATTTATAAAGTCGCGAATTTGTTTCGTTCCTTTCCATAGATCTTTAAGAATCACTGCATACTATCAGATGAACTCATCCCTCTGATCACGTTTAGTTATCAAGGAAATTTTCCTACAGTGATATTGTATTAATTATGAAGTCCTGGGTGATATTTTATAATTCATCGGAAATCCTAATTCCATGCTACCCTGTTAAAGTGCGTGTATTAGTGCGGCACGAACACTATTACACAGTGTTGAAACATATGTTCCCATTGTCATTACACGCTATCAGCACGCTTCACGGCACGTAGAACGACGCATGTCGCATCTGATAACAAGTGGCGCATCACTAATGCATCAAATGTACACTCGTGCCATACACATAATAGCGTAATTACGTAAGTGCTGAGCAATTTAGTCTGACTACACGTGTTGTATCCTGGATCAAGAGTAATATTCGCAGCTACGTGATTAATAAGGTACAACAAGTAAAGCCAAGCTTAAATATCCATGTGCTATTCACAATTAAACACCAGTAGCTTAGGGCCTACTGAAGATCCGGTAATTTATTCCAGTGCCTAAAGACACTGAATACCAAAAGTTTTTTAAACCGGAATATGTAAATGCATGTAACTTGTTCCAAGAAAAATAGAGCTTCGCCATATAATTCTCTTCCAGGTTATTTACTTGGTACTTCCTGAAAATTTTGGAGCGGACTTGCGAGGTTGAGAACCACATCAAATAGATATCTTGGACATGAGATATATACCCACCATTTTCTATTCATCTTGGATTTTACTTACTGGTGCCCACTACTTCGTTCGTGATTGTAACGAATTTTAATTAACAGTTACCAACATGTAACCACCATAGTGCACGATGGGAGACTAGAGGCTAATACCACACCGCAGGGTATATATCGCTGCAAAGAGAAATATAGGTACATACATGTCTTTGGTCGAAATATGAAACTTCCCTCCGTCGAACAGTTTCAATCCCACATCCCCACAGCTACCGAAATTCGGCCAACGTTGTGTACGATCGGTGACACAGTGCCACTACCACACACGAACACCAGTAATCTGTGCTAGATAGTTTTGGCTTAAAAGTGAAATATAGGGGCTCATATATATTTGGTCGAAATATGAAAGTGCCTCAGATCTACCACTTTCAACCACCATATGTCCCACATCCCCATAACTACCGACATGTAACCACCATATTGCACGATGGGAGACTCGATGCTACTACCACACACAAACACCAAATGTCTGCGCTATGTAGTTGTGGCAGGAACGAGAATAGGTACACACAAGTCTTTGATCGAAATATGAAAATGCCCTATATCGATCACTTCTAACCACCATATCTCCCACACTCCTACAGCTACCGGCATTCGGCCAACGTTGTACACGATAGCAAACTCCATGCTTCTACCACATACACACACCAGTGATCTGTGCTAGATAGTGGCGGCTGAAATGTGAAATATAAGGAAACACACGTCTATTTTATATATATTTTGTTTTACTAATTTGAAGCTTTGTAGACGTTGAGGTCATTAGAAGCGAGGAAGGACTGGAGGAAAGGAACGGGAAGGAATTCGGCCATGATGGATGTATCCCTGCAATCGGCTGATTTGGCGAAACCATGGAAAACTGAAATCTCGATGGATCGATGGGGATTCAAACCTGTGTCGTCCAGAATGTTAGTCGGAGCGTTATCGCTCCGCCACCACACTCGGTCCCCCCTTGGTAAGATCGTTGAAATTTCGTTGACATTATCAGATACGTGAAAGCCAAGAAATTACTGCGAGACTATAGATCCGTATCCATATCAGAGTTAATTTTCGCCAGAAAGTATAAGTCAGATGTGATCAATAGACTGGTTCATATTTCCAGCGACGCAATAAAAAAATTCATAACCCGTTTGCTCCTAAAGGTATAATTAAATTTTTTACTAGATAATAATGATCCTGCTTCATTTCGTACTCAGAGCCAATAACAACTATCGGTGTAATAAGTTGGCACATCTACGTTGGAGTCATCTCACTGCTGAACAGCCCAGCAGTTTGTAATATCACAACATTGTTTCAGGGCATCACATTATTAATTTAATTTAGGGAGTGTTCCAGCTTTTTAGTTCTGTACTGTGGAAATCACTTTGTAACAAAGCTGCTCCTATATACTGACGATTTTTTTTTTGTTTAAAAAGAATGATTGGAATTGATTATTTGAAATTCTCTGAAGCCAATTTATTTTGTTGTGTTTGTGGTTTTGCATGGCTGATTGTGTATATTCATGTGTTTTTCAGCTATCGTAAAAAATATAAACGGAATGCAGTTTCACAGTCTGAATTTGATGTAACTCAAAATCTTAGATGAGTCTTACTTCGTTACTCCGAAACCATCTTGACTGCTGTAATCCATGGTTCCACGAAATGATTGATGAAAATTCAGGGATGGTAGCATCTTTTAGGGCCAAGACCGAATTCCTTCCCGTTCCTTGCTCCCATCCTCTCCACCTCAGTCTAAAGACATTGACGTCGACGAGGTATAAAACCCGATAAAAAAAGAACTGATGTAAGCTTTATCAAAATAATACTTATTTCATTTTCACAACTAGCTTGAATCTTCTAGATAATAGTAATTTGAACTGTATATTTTCGTAAAACTGTAATCTTTTAATTTTGTTACATCATATAAATGTTATTTATTATTATTATTATTGGCGAATTCTCCCAATAAATGGAAGACGGTAAGCAAATGAAGGAATCAAGTTTTCTTCGAGTTCTTCTTATTGTTCCAACAGGCTTTCATTCTTTCAAGGAAAGCTTGTTTGCGTTCTTCCGACCACTTTGGTCTGTATTGTTTTTGTTTTGGTTGCTCAGTTATAACTTATTATTTGTCTGCTTTGTGTCTGAAGGTGTCTCTTTCTAAGATGTCTGTTACTCCCATGCTTACACTTTTAAGGTCGTTCCGAATCTCATTCATCCAAAGTGTTGGATTTTTAAGTGAACTTACGTAATCTTTTTTGTCAATCGACTTTCTGGTAATCTCTTAAGGTGACCAAAGAATTTCATTCGCCTTTTCTTGATATCAATTATTATTATTATTATCTATCCGTAATTTCACTGCTTCGCTAACAGACGTAGCCAAAGCTTAAGAATTAACGGGCAACAATATTACATTTAAACTTAATGTCTATAAGCCATTATAAAGCATATTTGTAAGCTTATTCACTAAAGAATTGATAATCGAAATTGTAAAACGCGTTGAATTATATGTTTTAGACTAGAATTCCTGGCTGAAACGTCAATGCAAGCGTGCGTATAATTATCGGATGCCACGATTTAACAAAACAAAAAAATAAGGAGATACAGGGTGTAACAGTAATTTATATGCGTGAAAAAATAGGTGTTGATAAAAAAATGGGCTGAAAATTCTACATGGCTCACTCGAAAATTCCACTGCAGAGTACGTTTGCAGAGAGAATAGTTTACAATAAATATTCTATCATTGTCTTCAATGCATTTGTCTCTTTCCATTGAAGTTTCAGTTTGCCTTGATCAGTAAACAACACGCATGTCTTTGTTTCACGGTTATCAAATGATGTTTGAAAAACGTCGAGATAACTAGAACTTTATCCTACGTCAAACACTGCGAGGCGTGTCCATAAAACGAACACAGATTATTTATTTGTGGCTTTACGCCTCGTCGACGTCGAGGTCATTAGAGGCGGAATGAGACTGGGGGCAAGGAATGGAAAGGAATTCGGTCATGGTCTCTTTTAAGGAAGCATCCCGGCATTCGCCTGGAGTGATTTGGGGAAACCATGGAAAACCCAAATCTGTTTGCCCGGCCCGGGATTCTAACCCGCGTCCTCCCGAATGCGAGGCCAGAGCCTTAACCTCTCACCCACCACGCTCGGTGAATGTACGAGAGATTCTATGATTTGGAATCCGACGAGTAGCATAGCGGTGTCCCCATTCTTTGCCTGTAGTAGAGGCGATACTCGAATCACATCTGCATATTCTACTTTACTAAAATACAGTGTTTCTTAGTGACGCTACGCTTTACAATTAGCACGAAGCAACATAGCGGGATGTGACACAACTGTTTCATGCATACTAACATTAAAGTGCTTTATCTCAGGCACCATGCGAAATATAATATACGTTCATTCCAACGGTTTATTTCGCTATGGTTTACTATCTTAAGTCCACCGAATATTTAAATTTTCTCAAGGGATTCCGTACTGGACACGTGAAATAAATAAACCGTACAAAAAGACGTTTTTCACCATTTTTTTAATTAAAATAAACAACGATTAACATATTTTCATTAATTTTTTGATAAAACGTAGATAATAAAATATAAACAGTAGAAAATTAACATTTTACCACTCGAGAGGACCTAGAGTGGGTATCTGAATTGTATTTAGGTCGCATGTAATGGAACTGCAAAGCATCATAAAACAACCAACCAAGTAAAAAAAAAAATAATAATCAGGGAACTGGCTGTCTGGCTCAGACATCAAGTGGAAGCACAAAAAAAATTAGCTATGAACTGACATTTCCAAGTGCACTCAAAATGTTATAATGTATTGATGTTCTAATTATCTCTTATAGCAGCCAGTTTCACTAGATGAACACGCTGTTTTTCCCTTCAATAGACACTACAAAAGCGTATGATATGCCTGAGAAATGCATATGTTTAGTAATTTCCTTGCAGTTTTATGATTTTTAATTTACATGTTTATTTTCATCTGCCCTATTTACTGTTAATTTTTCTCCGTTTTATAAGAATATTTAAACTATAATACTGAGCATAATCCCTGCAAATTACATCAAATTTAGCACAGTCTATCTCTGAATATAAAGTTCCATATTAGAAACTTTTCATTTCCAGTTCGTACCTATTGTAATAACGTCAAAATTTTGACCAAGCGTGATAGATGAGCGGTAATGCTTTGGCCTCGCATTAGGGAGGACGCGGGTTCGAATCTCCTTCGGGGTATCCAGATGGTTTTCCATGGTTTCCCAAAATGTCTCCAGGCGAATTCAGGGATACTTCGCTCAAAAGGCCATGACCGAATTCCTTCCAGTTCCTTACCCTCAATTCTTTCCCACCTCTAATAACATCAACGTCGATTAGGCGTAGAGCCATGAAGAAAAATTTAAAAAATTGGAATAGTGGGAGTTTCGCTACACCTTGTCAGATGAATGATGTGTACTGGTTCGGCTGAACTGCAAAAACAGATCCCATTGATCGAAACAGAATGCTGCGAAGTTAGGTTAATTATTTAGCTTTAATGATTTACACTGTAGGTCGCTGGGTCACTAATGTAGTTTTTATAAGTGCAATAGTATTATTTTATTATATTTCATAGCATTTAAACTATGAGAAAGCAATGTAAAGTTGTAAAATATTCCGTCCGTGTTTTTAAATAGACACTACCTTTACGTCCTCTAAAGAACTCTTTTTGTGTCAGTAGATTGATGTTTGTAATATAACACTTTACCAACATACAGTAAATGTAGTAATATCTAAATTTTTCCTATGAATTAACAAAGAAGAAGATACGATTATTTTTTCTACACGTGACCACATCATTTCTAAGCTATTATTCTTCTTCTTCACAATGTTTTACCCAGTATTTTGTGGTCTGCTGTGGTATATGAGTTTCGCTCGTAGTTGCACTGTCAAACTGGAAGCTCTAATTTGCACCTGTTGACACAATGCATTTTATACTTAGTGCCAGATTGTACTACGTAGTAATGGGAGACTTGAAGTGTTTTCATCTGCCTGCCACACATGTAACTACGTGATATAATTAGTTTATGAGATGGAGATTAGGAAACGCAGTGGCGGTCACTATATGATGGCTGCAGAAAACAGCGTAAAATCCGCAGTCAGGGCAGCTGGTCCGCGGGAGCCTGGACGCGAGCACGATCCCTTTGTACCTCCAGAAACCAGCACACTGACCTACACCGGCGGGTCTTCATTTCTTAACCACAATGTTTATACAATTATACTTCAGTACTTACATGACGAATGTGTGCTCAGTTCACTTAAATTGTCTAATATTGCAGTAAACTTGAAAGCAATAGAGTGTTTTATTTTAGTACTAGTGTAAGCCCGTGACCGTTTTTACGTATCGTCACGGGTCTAGAATAGTTCCAGTTTTTACGATGAAAGATTATGACAGATCTGATGCGATCAAATATTAACTTGATTTGTGTTTCAGAGTAAATAAAATCTCTTGAGCTTGAAGAACTCAGAAGCATTAATAGAGGTAGGTATTAAACACAAACAGGGACGATAGCGCAATCGTACAATTGCTTAAATACAAACGTGTATTTGAACCTTAAAAAATTCCTGTTTGCTTCGAAAGCATCACGATTTTTTTTTTCTTTTTTTTTTAAAATTGAGAATGGGAAAATACTCGTAACCATTGGTCATTGCATCTGTAACGGCCAGAGAACTTAATACACATTCCATATTAATAAACAGTTGAGCAAATGAATTCCCAGAATAGTTGATTCAGTATCATATTTGGTCTGATGTCCACTTAAAATAACCTAATAACTTACGTACAGCGAGCATGAAGAAAGACCAATAACGAAAGTTCCCAGTAAAATACCTAAAAAGCAAATAAACCATAATGCATAAACTTTGGTCAAGCAACAACATTTGTGAAACTTTTAATTAATTTCAAATTTATCCTAAGCCGAAATGACAATTGTCATTGGTGGTTACAGCAGAGACCATGAGTAATTTTTTTTTTAAGTTGCTTTCATTAGCAATATCTTACTGAAAAGCAGATCCACGTAAAGTGTGTAGATATTGTTTTTAACTATTTTATTTATTTATTTCTCGTGTCCAGGACATAACAAGTTGAAAAAACAAATAACATTAATTAATTAATATTAAGCTATAAACACAATTATATAGCATGTGACCAGAATTCCGCAATCTTGATGGCCTTCTCGTTTGCCCTGTAAAGGTCGTCGATATTGCAGGTTTCAGGGAGATTCCTGCATATCAGAAGATGTTGTGGGTTCTGAAGCTCACCACATTCACATAGATCGTTGTCATTAGTGTACCCCCATTTTTTAATATTATATTTACATCGGGACACTTCAGTTCTTAATCTGTTTAGAGCCTTCCATATAGCATATTGCTGATTACATCCCGCAGCCGGTGCCTCTTTGATGTTCCTCCACTGTTCTTCAGGCAACGAATTTCGCCATAGTTCTAGACGGCGTGCTCCAGTAGAAGATGTTATGGCTGTAGTTGATTGTACGAAGCTCTTCCTTGACTTCAGCTTTGTGGGTTGAGGTTCGTGTCCAAACAAAGGGTGTCTGGGGTCTGATTCTTGTTTCCTCTTCTCCCTCTCTGCAGCTGTTTTCCTACGAATGTCAGGTGGTGCTATACCCATGATTTGGTATATTTTACTAATAGGAGTTGGTTTTAGGCAACCTGTTACAATGCGACCAGTATCATTCAATGCTATATCAACCTGCTTAGCATGTGCAGAGTTTTGCCAAACTGGTGCTGAGTATTCTGCTGCAGAGAAACTAAGTGCCAGGGCAGATGTACGAAGCACATTTGGATGTGCTCCCCAGGAGGTACTTGTAAGTTTCCGGATGATGTTGTTACGGGCAGATACTTTGAGTTTCAGATCCTCACAATGGGTTTTGAATGTGAGAGATCGATCAAGCTTTACTCCTAGATATTTTGGAGTATCGCAGTGTAGTAGTTGTTGCCCCCTCCAGTTGATGTTCAACTTCCTTCTGGCTTCTCTGTTTCTCAGATGGAATGCACAGACCTGTGTTTTTCCAGGGTTGGGCTTCAAGTGATTAGCATCATAATACTTGGCCATATCTTCAAGAGCTGTTGTCAGCTTCACCTCCACCGCCTCAAAGGTTGTGCCTTGAGCTGCAACTGCTATGAAACGCTACGAAAAGTGAACTTAATGAATGTATTATGGCAATTAATTTGGTAGCAGTTGCTTAGCTATTAAATTGTAGACATAACCATGAATTTCTCCTAATGGTATCTCTGGTAGCTGTTTTGCGAGCGAAGGCTGACACGTGACACCGTTCTCCAGCCAATAGCTATCGAGGTGACTGAATGAGTGAGCTTGGGAAATTATATAGTAGATTTATTGGGAAGTATCATAATAAAACAAGTTATAATAAATCTTCATTCAGCAACTTTCTAATAAATCAACTTTCTAATGAACCTACATTCTAACATCTTACTTATTACATAGAAAAAAATAATGCATACAATGATTTGGGACGGCGAAAGTGAGATTATTTTTTTTTTTTTTAGCTTTCAAAAACTTTGAATCATTTAGTTACCAGATTATAATTCACAAATGTCTGATCGTTTTATGATTCCTTATGTTATCCGTGTAAGAAGATCCTTTAGAGCTTCGGACTACCCATTTCCACCGTTAAAGGTTTAGTAATGATCAGCTAATATTTCATGCTGGTAGATGGGTGATTGTATTAACCTAGAACTTCTTTTCGTGTACTCTGAAGTCCTGTCAGTTTTGAATATTTTCGTTTCTACTAACCTGTAAGGTCGAATTTAAATTTGAATAGCCTTCCTGTATATAAATACTTAAAGGACTACTTATTTAATCTAGTAAGTGTTTTGGAAATTTTAAAACAGACACCATAACTAAACGAACAAGTAATTTGGTATATGTTTACTCATAAATTACTATTGAGATTCACGACGACCAAAGACATTATGAGCAAGTATAGGTGTCGACTGTTTTCGGTGTTATTAATTTTCAGCTGAAACTAGTTTTACAGATATCCATTTGCTTCCAGGTGTAAGTTTATTTCCTATTAGAGTTCAATTTTGTTACTTTTCATCGTGCTTATACATTAATGTTATTTATAGTTACCCGTAACCTTCCTGGCATATATTTTTTCCAAGAGTTTGAACGTTCCACTTTTTTTTTTTTTTTATTTTAATGGCCAACACCTGAGTGGAGTAACCCCATCTAGGAAAATTGCTGGTCAACCGTATCAAATTCCACTTATGGTTCCATCAACGCGTAAGACCTTCCATTACATTATCATGATCGATTATAACATTAATTTTAATAAGTTCCGTAACACGATTAAAAATAGTTTATAAGAGCATCAAAATTATCAAAGCAGTGTATCGTTTTCCCAATGCTGTGATCGAATACGCGACATGAAACGGTCTAGGTCGTACCGTATTAGTGGCGTAAGTTTTATGAGACTGACACCACATAAGTAACCTATATTTTCTTTTCTTTAATTAGTAGTTACTCTTCCAACAAACACGATATTCCTTGATATTGGCGGTATTCAATACATTAAGATGCTGCAGCCTCCGTATTTTATAAAGTAACCACATTGTTTAAAATCTATGATGTAAATGGCTTAATGAAACGGTTTAAATATGAGTTTCCAAAAGAATTGAGACTAATTTTTATTTTTATTTTCAGTAACTTAGGACAAAAACGAAAAAAATTGATTAATTGTCCTAGTACTCATTTACCAGAACCTCAATACATTTAGTCAGTAATGCCTTAGTCGCGTATGCAACAGAGAGCAACATTCGAAAAAGCGTGGGTTCTGTCACGTGTTCAGCGATCCTGATTTCAATTTAACAAATAACTGCATGTGAATTAAGGGCATGTTATTTTCGATTTCGCTCCTTATTCCTGTTTATATTGCCTCTTACACGCTAATAAGAGTGTCGTAGACGACCAATAAGTTCCACTAACTAAAATAAGATAAAAACTACTTTGCGATCTCACAATTGAAAAGTTAGCTAATCTGTCACTCTTCGTTAAATATTGTCCCACTGTTTCAGATACAATCATTTCTCATAAACATATCCAAAAATAGCAGTTACAATATCCGTGTTGTAAATATAGATATTCGAGGAGAGACGTAATTTACTAGGATGGTTAACGCGATATAATCATGTACTGAAAGAACTTATACTTTAAATTTGAGAGAGAGTTAAAAGACTAACATTGTAATGTACCAGCCAGTGGTACGGGGAAATTTACACTAATTACAACGAATTTTATTCTAAATTATATCAAAATGAAGAAAAACAATGAATATTGAGACTGGTAAAATAGGCTGCAAAGGGGGAAAGAGTCTTGCATTCCAGCGGAGTACCGTTTTTTACATTTCAATCCGCCGATGTTCCGCGCACTTATTTATTTGTTACTTTGCTGTGAAAGGTCCTCTGGGATATCGAACACAACATGGCAAACATTAATACATACAATATGAATAATAATCATAATGAGAAAGTATTATACGTTACAAACAAATAAATAAAATAAACAGTAGTTCTACAACTAAATTATACAAGAGAGATTCTTTTGCACTGAGTCTTACATGGAGTTACCAATAAGACAATCTCTCCGCTTTTCTTTAAATACGCCTTTATCGTCGACAAACTGTTTTATATTTTAGCAATCATATTGAAGAGATATGTCAAAGAATAATTAACTCCCTTTTGTACCAATGACAGTAAAGTTTGTGTATTGAACTATACTGAAAACGTTTGTAATTACCCTGACGTAATTGAAACTAGATGTTGATTTAATTACTGAGATAATGGACATTTATATTATTACTATTATGTTTCTGCATAGGGAGAGAGTAACAGCTGAATACCACATATTCTGCGAATCTGCCCGAAGATATTTTTAACTGAAGACTCAATAAACAACTACGTTATCCAGAGGCATTGCTCTGATAAATGCACTGGGATTAGTGTTTAGACAACTGTGCCACATTGTACTCCCAATTAATGAAGTCAATGTTTTAGCGGATTAAACGCTTTCGAGTTTTGTTGGATATATTTTCGCTGCAAGTGGAAAACAAAACTTCATAGTTGCAACTTAAATAGTGAGGGATCTTTTTTACACTAAACGATGCCCACTGATTCTTGGCTCATTTGACATTATAAAATTTTGTCCTACCTTGGGTTTTCTCTTTTTCAATCGAAGCTAAAGCAAATTAATACTGTACTATTACTTATTTTGGTCTGCAGCAAAATGAAATTCACGTTCTTTAATCTATTTTGTATTTATGATGGCAATCGTTTTTCGTATGACATAAATAGGTAGGTATTTGATTAAAAAATATGACTTGCATTAAATGTAATACTATGAAGACGTGACATTTGTTGATGAGGTTTTATGCTCCATCGAAATTATTGATTTTTTTTATTCTGATAGCATATCACATAGGGAATAGCCCAGAGCCGAATTCTCTTCCACCGAAACAGGTTTATTTAAATGTTTAACAGAAAGATGAAATGCCAACCACCTGGGTTAGGGTTTTCTATCTACAACCTGCTAAAAAATAAAAGGGATAAACGAATAAAATAGATTAATTTTCTTTAATAATTACCTGCCTAAATACAATCTGTGTACTTTCACCTAATTAAATTTTCGTCCTTAATTTTTTTCTGTAATTGGTAAGATAAATTAGCAGCATTTTATACTTCGCTTGTAATTTAAATCCTTCATGAAAATTAAATATGTCACATCATAACTTATTTCACTTCCTCGCTGTTATTTATTAATGTTCTCTACCGTCCACAAACGTTCAAACCTCTCCAGAGGGATAAGCCATCTGTCAGCGTTAGCACAAAACATCAGATTTTGATCCGAATTTAAAGTACTATCTTAGCAACGACAACTACTTTCTTGCAGTGAATTCTTCACGGGAATTTAGCCGGATAGTGTCGAAAAATGACGACGTTTCGACAACCTGCTCGGCTGTCATCATAAGGTCTATTTCAGATATTATTACTTGAAATCAAAAAGCAGTAATAATATCTGAAATAGACCTGATGATGACAACCGAGTAGGTTGCCGAAACGTCGTCAAACTGTGTAAATTAAATAATAACGGTACTTAGAATACCGGCCAGTGTGGCGTAGTCCGATAAGCCGCCTGGAGTTACAACGGGATTAGATTCGAGTCCTGATTGTGGTTTTTCGGTGGTTTTCGGCAGTCACCCAGGCGTTTGATGCGACGGGTCGCAACTTCCGCCTCAAAAATTACGCTTTTCCAAATAAAAATGCACTTATCATACATCAACACAAAAAAGTTATACGTTCCACAGACTTTACTGCCGCAGTTTAAAACGACAGGTGTAACAAACACGCTTTGAATTCAGGCAGGACACAAGTACTTCCAACTTGTTACTATATCAGCAATTGTAGTTATTATCCTCAATTAACATGTTGCAGAGTTAAGATTTTTAAGAAGTTGCTCAATACATTGCTATTATTTTATTTTTACGTATGGTATTACACCTCGTCGACGTCGAGGTTATTAGAGGCGGTATGGGACTGGGGATAAGGAACGAGAATGAATTCGGCCATGGTCTTTTTGAAGGAAGCATCCCGGAAAGCACCAAATGACCATGTGACCTAATTCGCTTGGGAGATCATTGATGTAGGTGAAGAACAGCAGCCCAAGCATTGAATACCGAGGTACATCACATGTGAGACTAATTGCTACCCTGGAAATTAGAGGATATTATATTGCTTCTTGAGTCCTTCATTGAATCTCACCTATTGTTCCATCCTAAGCTCCTGTGCATTAGTTAACGATAGAACTCCTGCTTGTATGTAACTCTTGACTAATAGTGAGTATTACTGAAATGGTCAGTGGTTGCCCAGACACAGTAGCGGTTAGTACGAACTTGCATTACCGTATTATGTATTTTTCTTTTTCGGTGTCTTGCGCCGATGTGGCCTGAATGCTTGCAGAAGTTGCGGTAATTTCGCCCTATTCCGCACCAATTAGAGGCTGCAGGACGTCAGAACCGCCAAGTTGAGTTGTGGCGTGGATAACTGGCCAGAGTCGGTGTGAAACTTTACACTGCCACCCGCTAGCCTCGTCGTTTATGTAATTTGCCGACATTACTAGCAGACATAGAAGAAAGACATTCTCCGAAATTAATTGTGCGTATTACGAGCAAACGTCCGACACAGTCAGGACAAAGACAATCTAATTTCGCGCCTTCTGTCGCCTCTACCGCATATTCTAATTGCTACTTGCTCATTAACAGTCTGTTTCCTGATGCACCAATTCAAACACGCAGATCACACTGTACATGCCTCCGTTACTTTAAAAATATCTATTTGTTTAAGTGCTGTCATATATCCTAGGTATATAAGACTAATAGAATTTTTTCACACTCAGTACCATAAAAAAATTACTATCTGAATAACTCATTAACTTTATACAATCTACCATCGCCTGCAGCCGTTTTATTTAAATTTTGTGGAAATTGATGCATATTGCCCAGTGATACATACACATGTGTACGTAATAATATTAGTTACAATGAGCCGATTGTAATTTATACAGATATTCGTAATTATTATTAGTAAATATCACGAAGTTTTGGTTTACTGTTCATATGTGTAACAATCACAACTGCTTTTGCCTTTATACCTAAGAAGTAATGCGAGAAATATGGAAATCCGAGCTCAGTTTTAATTTTTTATTAGTCATTTATTTACATAATAACATAAAAAACTCAATTCAAATTACATTATTTTCTATTTACATACTTTTTAATGGATTGTCTCAAATATTCCGGCGGCTTTCTCATTAACAACAAAAAATTTAAGAAAATAATTTTTTCCACCTTTGCAATTTGTACCAATTTATGTCGCACAACATTGTCATCAAACTATCTTTAAAGTATTTCACAACTTATTGATGGTGGAGAGACGATATATTATCGTTCCCAGTTTAGAACAGGAGCGTCGTTTGAGAAATATGCTCTTCCTCGAATTGTTTTGGTAAAGAATGCGGTGTGGTTAGTGAGAGCAGAAAAAAACCAGTCCCAGATTGCTACACACAGGCATTTACGCCCTACGTATTTGTATATGGCTGGTAGCAGTTATTAATCTTTGAGAGAGATTTTCAAACTGTATATTCAGTAGCATCATGCGCTGAAAATTAATCAAAATGACCTTTTTTTCCAAGTTCCTGTTTATTTTTATTACTAACAGATTCAGATACGACAATTGTCCTCAATCCTCTATCTCATTGTAGAATCTGATTTTAGAAACTTTTAGACTAATATTGTGAGAAATGGTAGCCAAGAAGAGGGAAGGAAGGATTGGAGATCGCCAAGCGTCCAGATAAAATAAACACTGCTTCGCGACGCATGGTGTTCTATGGTGCTGATGGAGCAGGCAGCACGTAACCCCTCACCATTCCTGGCCGCGCCGCGCCACATGTGACCCATGAAACACGTGACGGATCGGGCATCCTGATTGGCCAGATCGATCGAACTGTCTCGACAGTTACCGGTAACAGGCGTATAAGCACACACAACACCCGTGGATGACACAGAACTATTCAAGTAAAAGATCGCAGTATGGCTATGGTAATTTCGGAATTCTGTACATTGATGCGGTGACATCCGATCAGCCAGAATACCAACCTAAAATTGGCAAAAATTTAAAGTTCATACTCGGGTCGTTTTATCGACCTCCGGATTCTGATTTAGCTAACGCGGAATACTTCAGAGAGTCGCTTAATAACATTTACAAAAAATTTCAAGAACATATATTGATCGTGGGTGGTGACTTTAACCTACCGTCGGTTAGGTGGGACACATACACGTTCAGGTTGGGTGGAAGAGATAAGTTAATTACCGAAACGTTTCTAGAATCATTTGCAGAAAGATCTCTTGAACAGATGGTCGAAGAGCCAACGCGGTGCGACAAAGATTCCTCGTCCATTCTGGATCTTTTTCTAATTAACAATCCTGATATTGTAGATAAAGTTTGTGTAGAAGACGGTATAAGTGATCACAAGGCGGTTGTGGTAACATTAAAATCTAGTCTGAGTCTGAAGCATGACAAAGAGAAACTCGTTTTTTTGCTTCGATAAGGCAAACGATGCGGGTATGGTTGATCACTTTGCGAAGAATTTTGAAACGTATACGCAAAATACAAATGTTGAGGAACTTTGGTTTAATTTAAAAGAACTAATATGGACCGGTTTAAACCAGTTTGTTCCTAAGAAGTGTATTAAGGACAGTAATAACTTCCCTTGGTTCAATAAAGAAGTGAAACGTTTGCTCAGGAGCCAAAGGCGTTTACATGCCGCGGTGAAAAAATCGGGGGACTCATCTAATAGTGCTAAATTAGTCCAGTTGCGTGCGGAAGTACGTAAGGCAATGCGCGATGCGTTTAAAGAATTCCAAGCCAGGAATTTATCCGAAGATCTTATTACTAATCCAAAAAAGTTCTGGTCGTATATCAAAGTAATAAGAGGCTCTCGTAAGGTTATGCCGTCGCTGATTAAAGAAAATGGTGAATTATCAGAAACAAGCGTAGAGAAAGCAGAAATTTTGAATGATATATTTAAAAAGGCTTTCACGATAGAAAACTCAGAGGAGATACCGATATTTAACAATGGTACCGACAAAATTATGAATGATCTCGCTCTTGATGTCGAGGGAATATAAACTGCTTATGAATGTAAAAACCAATAAGGCTCCCGGACCAGACGGTATTCCTACAAGATTCTACTCAAGATACGCAAAGGAAATTGCACCGTATTTGATGAAATTGTATACAGTCTCTCTGGATCAAGGGAAGATACCAGCCGAATGGAAGACCGCTATCGTAACTCCAGTGTTTAAAAATGGGAATGTTAATGATCCTCAGAATTATAGGCCGATCTCGTTAACTTCAATATTTTGCAGGATTTTAAAACATATCATCTATTCAAATGTCATGCGGTTCTTGGATGAAGGTGAGCTTTTAAATCCAAATCAACATGGATTCAGAAAAGGCCGATGCTGCGAAACATAACTTGCACTTTTAATTCACGACTTGTGCCGAATTATAGATAAGCAATCCCAGGTTGATTTGGTTCTATTAGACTTTAAAAAAGCTTTTGACACTGTGCCTCACACTAGGTTACTTAGGAAACTTCGCGAGTACGGCATATCTAGACAAATATGTGACTGGGTTGCGGACTTCCTGAAGGGCAGAACGCAGTGTGTAGTTCTCGACGGTGAGCGTTCATCACTTACTGAAGTGGGGTCTGGAGTTCCCCAGGGAAGCGTGTTAGGGCCTCTGTTGTTTCTCATATACATCAATGATCTATGCGACATAATCGGGGGGATGAAAAGATTATTTGCCGATAATGCTATTATTTATCGCGAAATAAAAACCCAGGACGACTGCGCTTTGTTGCAAGACGATTTTATGAAAATAATTGCGTGGTGTAAAGATTGGCAGTTGGAATTAAACGCTAAAAAGTGCCAAGTCATGCGTGTAAGTAAAAAGGTGACACCATTTACCTATGATTATACAATTAATGGCACTGTCCTTAGAATGGTAGATTCCGCTAAATACCTAGGGGTAACAATTAGTAATAATTTGTCGTGGAATGTGCATATCGAGAATGTATTGGGAAAAGCAAATCGTATGCTCCGATTTCTAGGTCGTAATTTAAATCAATGCACTCAGGAAGTTAAATCGATTGTATACAAATCACTAGTACGTCCTCACTTAGAGTATTGTTGTTCTGTGTGGGGTCCCCATCAAAAGGGGTTAATGGAGGCCTTAGAGAAGGTGAGAAGGTCCAAAGAAGAGCCGCCAGATTCGTGACAGGTATATATAGTTGGAGGGAAAGCGTAAGTGCGATGTTGAAGGAGTTAGGTTGGGAAGACCTGGAACACCGAAGGCGTTGCTCTCGACGGAAGCTAATTGAAAAATTCACGACAGACGTATTTCGTAATGACAGCCAGCAAATATTGCTACCAGCAACATTCATATCTCGAAATGACCGTGAAAATTAGATAAGAGAAATCAGGGCCAGAACCGATTCATTTCTGTACTCATTTTTCCCACGAGCGATTAGGGAATGGAATAGAAAGGATTTACCTGGCGAGTAAACTTAAAATCCGACAGGAGTAGCTTTCGATAAAGCACTCCAGCCATCCTGATCTGGGTTTTCCATGGTTTTCCCGGATCACTCCACGCGAATGCGGGGATGGTTCCTCACAATAGACCATGGGCGCCTCCTGCCATATCCCTTATAACCCTTCCAAACCATAACCCTTTTCGATAGGTGCAATGCACCCTCCGCCACACACTTTTAGTGAATCGCGGAGTAATAATAATAATAATAATAATAATTGAGCCCACTTATCAAATTCCTCACGAGCATGTTATGAGGCAATTACATAATCAATAAGCCGTTGACACCCGTTGTTCTGCACTTCAACCCACCTTGGGTTTCCGCATGGGCTGGCTTCAGACATTACCTAATTACATGACGGAAGCTAAAATTCAGTAAAAAAATTACGTGGTTGGCTTAGACCAAAGGACCGCGGGCCAGGAAGTGTCCCGCCAGTGCATTGGAATTTGCCCACCAAAGTAATTAAACTGAGTTACTTGTATCTTTATTATATTTAAATATCTATTGTACCTACATGGAAGTACTATGTGGCCCGCAGGTTAACTTAGAATCAGAACTGTAACCCGGAGGATAACTTAGAATCGAAATTGTGGCCCATCTCCAAAATTCGTTGGGCAGTCTTGGCGTAGACCAAGTGTCAACATAGTCGCACTGATAAAAAAAATACAGTTTTTACTAGGGCATCTTTCTTCAAGCATTTTATTCCCACAAATAAAAAAAGTAGCAGTTCGGCATTTTTAACTTAGTATAATCCTTAAAAGCCGTCGGTTCTGCAATTCAAAGCAGTTTTACAAGGAACGTTGTTTCTTTTAGTAATAAATCGTACTTGCAGTATAAATCCCTTTGTCACATTCACAAGTATCCTGAGAATAAGCCAACAACATATTGTACATTATTGTTATGGCATTCTCTCGCAGTCAAGTTATTGCCATTAGGCTATTGCACTGTATTCAACTTGTATCATTTATTATTCACCGAGATGGGAGGAGGCCGTTTTCGGCCTCCTGCCTATCATTCGGGAGGACGAGGGTCAAACCTCGTTCGGCCATCCTGGTTGAGGTTTTCCGTGGTTTTCCTCAACCACTCTAGGCGAATGCTGGGATGGTTCCCTACAAGGCCACGGCCGACCTTCCATACCCCTTCCCTCCCCGTAGTAGTAGTTTGGCTGAAAAGAGTCTTCGCGACTCTCCAGCAGCCCGCCTCCCAGCTGAAGGCTGGGAGGAATGAAATCGTAAAAAAAAAAAAAAAAAGCAAGTGAACTTTAACTGGCAAACGTGTTTTTCTTCTATTCCCAGAATCTCTTCATCCTTTCGCTATGCTCTTTCCTACGTTCTTTTGTCCCAAGTGTTCCTTCCTCTAATATACTGGCTGTTGGCAAACTGGTGGTTATTGACCATGCTACTAAATCGGTGTCTGTCCTTTGTTTTATAGTCTGTTATTCCAATTTCTTTGAGAACCTTTTCGATTTCAGTTAGCCAGTTGTTTTTGATTTTCATTGAAATGGCCAGGTTTAGAATTCTTTTTGTTATTCTGTTGTTACTCATTCTGATAATATGGCCGTAGAATTTAATTCTTCTTTTCCTGAATGTGTCTGAAATTTTATCCGAATGTTGATATAGTTCGTGTGACTTCATTTTCATCAAAATTCCACCGGCACAAACTGGGCCAAATATTTTCCTTAAAATTTTCCTTTCTTGCTTTTCAATATCTTTAATCAATGATCAAAATTTCCGATGCGTATAATGCCTCCGGTATGATTACAGTGTTATAGTATCTTAACTTGGCATTTCGGGATATTGAATTTTTGTTGTATCTGTTACAGGTATCTGTAGGCTTTTTGTAATTTAGTTATTCTCCCCATGTTTGCTTCACGATTTAGTCCTGCAGGTTGAATAATTTCTACAAGATATCTGAATTTAGTTACGTGAGTGATATTGCCAAATCGAGTCTTCAAGGGTTGTCCATCTTGGTACCGTGAAGATCCTTCCATATATTGGGTTTTAGCATATGAGATTTGGAGACCACATTTACCTGAAATTTCATGCAGTTTTTCAAGGGTGTGGACTGCCTTTTGCCTATTGTTGGAGAGAATTGCTAGATCATCTGCAGAAGCCAAACACCGCAGGTGAAGTTTATTTCTGAGTAACCTGCCAATGGTTATTCCTTTCACTTCTTTTTCCCAGGTTTATTATTAATGAAAACGTAAAATAAAATTCAGTATAATTTTAATTCTCACGTGACCGAAAACGCTCGGTGATTGGTAGTCGCTTATATGACGTAACGTGCCCGTAAATATTGCTGTTACAGGTGTTGTGTTCACTGTCGTCTAAGTTTGTTAGTTACTTTTCTTGTTTACTGCTTATGATTATGATTATGATTACTTCTTATGATCACTGATGTATTGATTAATGTTAACTCTGCTGTATGCAGTTTATAATCACCCTTGCTCAACTACTTCCATTGATGCTAAGATTCAGGCTCGGACTTCCATACCTAATCACGAAAACTTTGCGATTAGTTCATAACTGAAATAATTATTTAATTCATTATTATTGTCGTATCATCCTCTGCACACCACGTTTCTAAGCAAAAAATACATGTGGATCATACATATTTACAGAAATAAAATAAAAATGAATTTAAATTCTAAGCAGTTATGATATAGACATAAGAAATAAAATTAATATATATCTCAAAATTAGAACAGCTAGTGACGACTGCGGCATTGATATTCCATAGGAAAAAGATAGTAGATATGCTGAAGAATGTCTTGAAATCTAACAGATTCATAAATAAAATACTACGTTTAGGCATTTTTCGTGAACCGTAAATTTTACGCTGTATTGTAATATTGTAAATCAGTAATTAGTAAACTATTATTTTCTTTATGATCAGAAATATCGCGATCAAACTACAGTGAAAGAACTTAGAATCCCCAAATTACTTGTATGACACATAAAAATACCCACCATAAAAATTGACAGCACAATAACAGTGACAGCCTGCTCCAGGCCGTTGCTACGCAGTGCAGTTTTATTTTATTAAGCCATAGATGTGGATGGCGTAGAAAACGTTTCCGCGGCAGGATATCGAAACTTCTTCAGGTAGCGAATATTGCATCATGTTGCTTTTAGCAAATGTATTTGAGAACGTGAACAACAGGTCTCTGGATTAGACTCTTTGTAAATAGGAGTCGCCAGACTACTAGTCTATAGGAAAACTATCAAAATGAGAATTACCTCTAAGGAAGCGTTCATAAACTACGTGGCATGGTCTAGGAGAGGGAGGGGCTGGCTACAAAGCTACGGTGGCCACGTAGCTTTTCATTCATATTATTTGTCACAGTTAAAATGAGGTTCATAACACACAATGGTATGTAAATATTTATTTCCGTCATTTAATTATCTCCGTATGCAGTTTACGATAGAAAAGAAAAAAACATTACAAAATGTCTTCTGCAATCATTAGGGAAAAAGCTACTTGCTGGGGGAGAGTGTGTAGAGACAAAAGCCACGTCGGGCTACGTGTGGGGGTGGGGGATTCAGAAGAGGCCAAAATGGAGCTACGTGGTTTATGGACGCTCCCTAACGTGTGAACCCCTTGCTACCAAAGCAGCTGATGTTTTACGAAGCCACTGAGCTGCCAGTTCTCGGAAGGTCACAACAGTGCTATCCCGACTTCAGTGCAACTATTCAAAGTTCAGCAGAGCACACTAGTATATCTCAAACACTCCCCTTTAGCTGAGTTTGAGGGCGTACGAAAAGACATGGCGGTTGTTGTGTGCGAGGCTGCACACAGACCCAATAGACCCACTTTGTGTTGCGAAACAGAATTCTGTGTTTGTTGCTCGTTAAATATTCAAAAGATTCAAAAAGGGGAACGACTCATCGTGCAGCTCCGGGTCTAGTAAAAGCTCCCTTCTGCGGTTATCTCCCACAAAAAGAATTTTTCCCATCTCTACAGATGTGAAAAAGCCTTTCTCAGAGCACTGTGACATTGCCTCTCCGCTCCCAGAAAGAGTGTTGGTAATGAGGTCGCTCTCATTTTCTTATTATGAAGGGATGTTACTGACTATGAAGTAAAAACACTATGCTGAGACTAAAGAGATATATCCGTTGCCAAGTCTGTCAGACTTCCGTGCATCAGTTTAGTGTGTGTGTGCTATCATCAATGGACAGCTTATTATGTTGTTTCACCAGAACGATTTCGACTCGTTGCTTTTTCACACGAGCTCTGGTATGCATGCGTTTATAGAGAATTAGAAGCCTTGGATAATACAGTGGCATAAACGCTATAACTAGAATGATTAAAGCCTTGCGAACAAACGTTTAGGAAAATGACTGAAAAAAATATCACTTCAAAGCATTCGACTGCTAAACAGGTGAAATTCAGATCATGCTTTAAACCATTTCTGAACATCTTCCTCAGTGACACAATTACCATGTTCCAGTTCAGCCATAAAAAACTAAACACATCCCGATATAGTTTTTGGATAAAATGTTAGCATTTTAAAGAAAAACGAAACATCTTATTCCTGAAGAAAACGTGAGTGAATAGGAAATTTGGGCATTAAAATATAGGTTTTTGTGTTGGTAATAGAATAATATTAGCACATGTGCAAATCGACTACAAAGAAAGTGCTACTTATGATTAAGATCAGTTTACGCTAAGCTTTTATGAGACTGTGTAAGTTTCCGTAGAACGCAGTTACATCAATAAAATTTAAATCGCAAAATGTATGAACCATGAGCTCTTCAAAGATCATAATTTGGATCATTTAATGTAAACAGTTAAAAAAGAAAAAAAATTACAGAACTACTGTATACATGGTGTTAAAAAATATTAAATATTTTAGGAAGTGACAGTATAAATCAAAATAAGGCAAAAATGTCTTATAAACATTGGGTCCCAAACGCATACTTTAGGAGTTAATAACAGGTCCGCAATGTGACGCTCGTCCACCGAAATGCAGATCCTCCAGAACAAACTTACCAACCAACCGGATATTACGAGCATCGACAATGCCCTCGAACTCTTCGAGACTGCAGTCAATGAGGCTACTGCTGCTTCAACACCCGTTAGGCTACCTCGTTCAGTCCATACTCCACAGATTCCCCCTCAACTGATGGCTGAAATACGACACAATAGCAGGGTTGCAAAGGAATTGTAGCTGACGAGAAAGCTGCTCAACCGACTACAGAGGGAAGTAAAAACCTCCCTACAGCAGCACCGAAATAGAGAGTGGGACGCAAGAGTTTCCATGCTTAGCCCATAGAATGGGTTGTTGTGGGTTCAAACTAGAAGGCTTACCAGGCGAAGACAGCCCCTTCATCCTCTTCATGGTAGCCATGGCTGAGCTGTCACTCCTGAAGACAAGGAGAATGCCCTCGCCGATGTCTTTGAAACAAATTTCCGACCGTCGCAAACAAACGCCGACCCCACACACCTAGCCGAAGACAACCGTCGGCTGAGGGTTTACCTGGAAGCAGAAGATGAACTCCAAATAGATGATATTACTCCTCAAGAGGTTACTAGCAGCCTACAAAATCTCTACCCTCGCAAAGCTCCTGGCCATGACGAGATTTGTAACAGTAAGGCACCTGCCACCGGAGGCCTCAGCCTACATCGCAGAAATCTTCAAAACCATCCTGCGCCGACAACAGTACACAAGACGATGGAAACATGCAGTGGTTGTGGGAATCCATAAGAGTGGGAAGGACACACACCAACCTCAAAATTGCAGGCCAATAAGGCTTCTTCCAGCCAACACCAAGGTATTTGACAGGCTTCTACTAAAACGACTGTCCACCCATATCGAGGACACTAATGCATTACCTAGTCACCAGCTGGGATTTCGCCACGGCTGCTAAACTACACAGCTGCTGAGGAGGGTAACAGAAGCTGTCACTAAAGCGTTCAACCACAAACTCGACATCTCCCGAGCATTTGATTCCGTAAGGCACTAGGGCCTCTTTCTTAAGCTCTATGTGCAGGATATCCCGGGTCCATACGTGAAGTTAATAAAATCATACCTGACCGACCAGACATTCAGTGTTGGAGTCGATAGAGCTTTCTCTAGTGTTAGAAAAGTGAAAGCAGGAGTTCCCCAAGGCTCAGTTCTGGGTCCGACTTTATATTCATTATATACTGATGATGTACCCACAACCAATGGAGTTCTGGTTGCAACATACGCAGCAGAATTTTAGCCACTCGCCGCCTCCAGCAAGTCCTCCAGGTAACGGAGGCATGGGCTCGGAGTTGGAGGATTGACATTAACCCTGCCAAGAGTCAGGCAATAATGATCGTCCAAGTCAACCGGATCCTGTTCTTCACCTTCACGGTGGTGACATACCCTGGTCAGCTACTGGGAGTGCTGCTAGACAGGAGACTAACCTGGAAACCACATATTAATGACGTCTACAGAAAATCAAGCGCGAGGCTACCCAGCCTCTACTCGCTTCTCAACAAAGACAACAATTAAGCTCCAAGCACTGACATTAAGATCTACACGTCCTTAGTAAGGACTATTATTGATTATGCATGTCCAGTGTGGGCATACGCTGCTCACAGCTACATACTCTGGCTACAGACAATACAAAACAAGGCACTGAAAAGAGCCGTGCACCTTCCACCGACCCGGTTCTTATTTCTCCTACGCCACTTTTACTGAAATAATACCTATTCCAATCTTCCTCGTGAAAGTGTCTTGTTGTAACGGTTACAACATCTCAACTAACCTTTAAACTAATTCGCCTTCTCCAGCGGGATCCTCATTCTTTATGCGTTTGTGTTTGTATAATATATCTCTCGTGACTTTACCTATTCCAATCAAACTATTTCTAACAAGATGCACGCTAAGAACGACTCAGAAAGTTGTCATCGAATAAGTTATGATTATTAATCAACACAAATACTTAATTGATGAAACACAACTCCTTTACTTTATCCACCGAGCGTGATGGGTGAACGGTTAACGTTCTGGCCTCGCATTCGGGAGGACGCCGGTTCGAATCCCCGTCCGGGCATCCAGATTTCGGTTTTCATGGTTTCCCAAAATCACTCCAGGCGAATGCCGGGGTGCTTCCTTCAAAAAGGCCATGGCCGAATTCTTTCCCGTTCCTTGTCCCCAGTCCCATCCCGCCTCTAATCTCTAATGGCCTTAACGTCGACAAGGCCAAAAAAAAAACTTTAGCTGAAATAAATTGTTCTAAAATTAACAGAAAACTTATAAAAGACTCTGGAAAGTACTTCTCCATAAATGAAAAACAGGTTTCACCTATCTGCAGTTGTGTCTCTAATACAAGTTATGTTACATGCTCTAAAAATAATAAAAACATGAGCAATTTCTTTCATCTATCACAAAAAATAAAACATTAAGAATAATAACAGGAGTAGCAGTAATAGCTGAAAACGCCTCGTTTCTTTAATTAGAAGCAGGTTAGGAACGTTCCGAAAGAATATAATCCGTTATTTCAACTGTCTACTATATTCGTTAAATTTTATATTTATTAGACGCAAGGTAAAAAAAAAACTGAACCTTAACTTACGAGGACATATTTGAGTCAAACTTCTTATCCTGGAAAGTTAAAGTTTTTTGTGGATCAGAAAATAAAAAGATTATTATTAGCTCTTGCCCGTAAATTCCTACCAGACTTTTTTTTTAATTTTATTTTAGAAAGGATTTAAAATGAAGTCAGAGTTTCTATAGTTTACCCAGAACGCCATTTCACTCCTTAATTTGGAGTCAACCCTTCATAAAAAGTGTAACATAGTTAGAAATGCAATAGCATCACCAGTTTCATAAACGGCTTAAACTACTGATGATATTGAATATCAACTCTAAATATTACGAATGCCTTGGAACGTATCATGGTTAACATCCTAACTATCCAAAAATAATTTCCCTTTGAATGGATACTATTTTGTGGACGCTTTTATCTCAAATTTCTTAGCTTTTTTGACGTCACTTAAAAATGAAATAATTTCGTTCTATTTTACTGTTCGGACTCTGGGTTATACAGTGTAATCTCACGAAAATCTGACCACAGTTTTCGCGGAATATGTGTTTAGTGACACAAACAAATTTCCAAAATTTCTCATTGATTCTGAGTGAATCACGCTCAGAAAACAGAATTTTTTTCTCGCAGTTAAAATGTTTACCTTTTATTATATAAAAGAAATATATAGCGACTTTTAACACCGAGATGGGAGGAGGTCAATTATGGCCTCCTACCTACCATTCGAGAGGACCGGGGTTAAACTCGGTTCGGCCATCCTGTCTGAGGTTTTCCATGGTTTCCCTCAGACACTTAGGCGAATGCTGGGATGGTTCCCTACAAGGCCACGGCCGACCTTCCATCCCCCTTCCCTCCCCGTAGTAGTAGATTGGCTGAAAAGAGTCCCCTATGACTCTCCAGCAGCCCGCCTCCCAGCCTTATGCTGGGAGGAATGAAATTGTAAAAAAAAAAAAAGACTTTTAACTAAGCTACCCTGTTAACTATTAAACTGTTAATTACTGTAAATTTAATTATTGTTATGATCTTCATATTTCGGGTTATAGCTTACGAATTCTTTAGTCTACTCGTTTTAATGGTCTTGGACATTCAATTTCCATTGACTGATTTCTAAAAAATTTGTTGATCATATTAGCCTCCAAATTTCATCTCCTTTTCTTCATATCTTCATTCAGCTGGTATATGCATCTTCTTCTTGGTCTTCCAACTGAACTTTTCCTTGGTATCCTTTTTACAGATAATGCTTTCGTAGTTTTGTATACTTCATTCTTTTAACATGTTCAAATTTAAATAGGTGTGTAATTATTAAACCGGAATTTTTTCATAGTAAAATACACATATATTGTATAAAAATAATACAAGGTACCTTATTCGAAATGTTGTCCATTACTAGATATACATTTTCCCCACTTCTCTGGTAATTGATGAATGCCACGCAAAAAAAAAAAAAAAGAAAGAAAAAAAAAAAAAAAGAGAAGTTCTTTTGACCAAATCAGTCATGTAGACATTTTCGTAAGAAGTGAAGCGCTGCTCAGTGGGTGCGTGTCCCATTGATGTAAAGAGATAGTAATATCACGGAGCTAAGTCAGATGACTAAGCCGCATGCGTCAGTATCTCCAACTGAACGTCTCAATCATTTCCTTGACTGGTTTTGCTGTATGTGATGGTGCATTGTCATGAAGCAAAATAATTTTGTGTTGCCTTATCTGGTATTCTGTATTACTGTCGACAACGTTCAGTATTAACAGTTTCACCAGGTTTTAGTAGCTCGTAATAGGTCACACCATTTTGATCGCACCAAACACAGAGTACTGTCTTCTTTCCCTTTGCCCATGAAGTTTATGTTGACGGTTCAACTGGAGTTGGCCAAGGTCTTTTACGCTTAAGGTTCTCGTAATTTATCCACTTTTCATCACCTGTTACAATTCGATGGAGAAATAACTTTCTTTTATACCTGGTGAGCAGCGTTTCACAAGTGGTTTTTCGTTTTTCTTGTTGTCTTTCATTCAGTTCATGTGGAACCAATTTTCCCTTCTTCTGAATCTTTCCCAACGCTTTTAAACGTTCGGTACAGCTTGCTGTGTTACACTTAATTGATATTTTTTCCCCTGCCTCAATGGAATTATATTGGTTGGAATAAGGGTCATTAATGTAAATGTTAGAAAAAAACCGGCTTTTGCAATTATAAAGTGACCTTTGAGGGAAAGCCTTGATTATTCTTATTGTCTGGTGGGGATGAGCTTTGGTAACAACTGCGTGAGCAGTTGTATGACCATCCCTAGTTGGTTTTCATGTGGTTGGCAGTGACATCGGTGGATGTTGTTGTATTGATGCTCATCGTGTCTGGTCAGGTGGTTATGATTGCTCAGGTGGTCGTTGGTGGTCTTATCCTTTCTCGATGCTGGTGGCGCCGTGTCTTCGCTGTGCTGGTGTGGGGACGGCTCCTGTTGACGGCCGCTTGCAGCTTCCGCCTCAGTGGGCAGCCCCCGTAGCTGGCCGCGTGGTCCGCGGCGCAGTAAGCGCAAGTTGGTGTCGCATCACGCGGTCTTGTGCACACCAGCACGCTGTGGTTTTCCACGCAGCGAACGCACCGAACTTGGTTCCGGCAATCCTTCGAACGATGCCAGAATCCCTGGCACCTGAAGCATTGGAGGACTGTTGACAATGTTGATTTCTTCCTGCGAGGATTCTTCTTGGTTTTCCGGCCATCTTGTTTCTTGACTTGGATATTAGCTGGCTCAACAGCCTCAATTTACGGTGGCGTTGACAGCTTGGGTTCCGGAGGTGGAGGGAGGCTTTCATCTCGTGTCACCTCCGTTGGTTGCGTCCTCTGGTGGAGCGGTTTTTGGGATGCCATCAGTTGTCGGAAGCCCTGCACATCCGTACTGGACGAACTGGAATTGGTGCTGCGGCTCTCAAGGAAATCCTTAACCGCCACTAGCTCTGATGGGCTCGCGCATGTAACGAGCATATTGCCCGGTGTCATCCCTGTCGGCGTGAACGATGGCTCTTCTTGCGAGTTGTTGTTGCGATTGAGCATCATCCTCACCCAACAATAGCATCAACCTCATCAAACAATGCTTGCAACTCGCCATCTTCAAACTTCTTCGGAGGTCTTCCACGGCGGTCTTCATTTCTCACATCAAAATCACTGCTTTTGAAGTTTTTAAATACTCCAAACATTGGATTTACCAAGAGCACGCTCACCGTAAGCTTCGACAGGCATTCTATGCGATTCTGCAGTAGTTTTCTTTAAACGATAACAGAAAACGATGTCCGCAACTCGTAGGTTCACGTTCCTTAAATAATACAAAGAAATGGGGATGTGAAAACTAAACAAAAGTGAAGTATAAACGCTATCTCTCCGAGAAGCATTCCCTTCAAGAAAACCGCTACCGTCATCATCTGTACTAACTCAAACAGATGGAGGTTACGTGACCACTGCTTCAAAGCCCCTAAAGCCAGCTCTACCGCTGTTTACGACGTCTGAGTCCGCTGGCACATCCGTAGCTTCTCACTAGCCACTGCGAGGCAATATTCCGCCAGCACAAGAACTCCATTAATAAGACATCAAACAAAAAGGCAACATAGCGTATATTTCATATTAACGTGATGTCGGAAAACTGAGAGATTTAACACATTAATATTTTTTTTTTTTTCGCTGAACGAGATTCACGAAGAAAACTACCGTTCTGATGTTAATAGGCTTTTTTTTCTTTTCCCTTGTGGCTTTATGCCTCGTCGATGTTGAGATCATTAGAGGTGGGATAGAGCTGTGGACAAGGAACGGGAAGGAATTAGGACATGTCCTTTTGAAGGATGCATTCCAGCATTCACCTGGAGTGATTTGGGGTAGCGATAGAAAACCCAATAAGAGCGTCGGGAAATTTTCTTTTGTAACTGAGGGAGTCATGGATTGGAATAAATTACCGAGGTAAGTGAAGAATAATTTATCAAAAACGCTGCAAGAATTTAAAATTCGTTGAGGGAAAAATAAGGCTGGTACAAGAAAGTGGAAAAATGTGTTTGCACGGAAATTGCCACCGTAGCGTTCGTGCTATATCAACTAAATTATTTAAATAGTGCAAGTATATATGAAAAATTCTAACAAAGGTGATGAAAATTAGAGAAAATGTATTCCAGAAAGGTGATATATTCATTATGGGATTAAGGCAGAAAAAATCTACCACCCAATGTGATGAAGTGTTAAGAGAAGGATGATAAAAGAATTTTTGAGAGTTTCGGTATTGGAAAAACAAACTACGAAACAGAATACAAAGAATTGGCAATAACACAGCAACGGAAATAAAAAATATTATCTGACGTCCAATATGTATTCAGTATAGAAATCATATTCTAAATATAATGCTCGCTTTATGGTTAATATTAAAATCATGTGTAAAGAAAAGTCATAATACTTCCATAAACTGTTTTAATAATGTCAGAATTTAAGCTTAGGATCATTAAATAAGAGCATCATTCAAAAATGAGTAAAACCATAACTGGGTCACAAGGTCGAAACAAGTGGATTGAAACATTTCATTGTTACTACCAAAAAAAAGGGATAAGTTTCATTATTAAATGCTTACTTACGAATAAAAAGGAAGGCACGGAGCTTTAAGTAAGGAACACAATCTTTTATGACACTGAGAACGCCAAAAAGTAAAAAGCAGAAAAATGTACCGTTGGGAAATTACGTATAAAACTGCTTGGAGCCGTTGGATATGAAGTTGATAAGTTAATGAACCGCAGGTGAAGGACGAAGTTGTTGGAAAAATTTTGTAAACGTAAAAGATATGATGGTGAATCGGTTTTTGGGACGAAGTTGCTTTGCTGGTAAATGACTGAGTACAAGTGATTAACTATAGAGGAAGAGGAAAGTTAAGGTGTTTAAAACAATAATACCTAGGAAATTCAGCGCATTGTCTCTTTATTACCAACATTAAAAGGTTACTCAAGAAGCAAAGGAAGATACATGCACGATCAAAAAGGACGATGCATCGGACTGATTTAGATAAGTTAGAGGAGATAAGGGACGTGTTAAGAATGCGATGCGTGAGGCCTTTAATAAATTTCGTGAAAATTCTCTCTCTAATAGCCTCACTGAAAACCCTAAGAAATTTTGGTCGTATGTAAAAAAAGTTAGTTGTTATGGAAACAATAAGCCAGTTCTAGTAAAAGAAGGACGGGTAGTAGAAGACAGCCGCGACAAGGCTACCATATTTAACACCGAATTCAAAAATTCATTCACGCGAGAAAACATGGAAAAAATCCCCACTTTACCACATCGTGTGGAATTAGAGATGTATCCGATAGAAATTCATAGCGTAGGAATTGTAAAGCAATTAAAACTCCTGAAGTGGGGTAAAGCGCCGGGTCCCGATGGTATACCGGTAAGAGTATTTTCTTAATACGCGGAGGATATTGAACCATTTCTGTCAGATATATTCCGTAAATCACTAGAAGAGAGAAAAGTACCTTCTAGCTGGAAAATAGCCCAGGTAATTCCCGTTTTTAAGAAAGGAGATCGGAGTGATCCTAGGAATTATCGACCCATATCTCTAACATCGGTATGCAGCAGAATTCTGGAACATGTCATATGCTCGAACATAATGAAGTTTCTAGAGGAGAACGAGTTACTTACACCATGTCAACACGGATTTCGGAAGAAGAGATCGTGTGAAACACAATTGGCCCTATTTTCCCATGAGATAATGAAAGTTATTGATGAAGGTTCGCAAGTTGATGCAGTTTTTTTGGATTTTCGGAAAGCTTTTGATTCTGTGCCACACAACCAACTTTTGGCGAAGATTCGAGCTTACGGTATTTCGGCCCAGATTTGCTAGTGGATACGTGATTTTTTAACTGGTTGATCACAGTATGTCGTAGTTGACGGGGAAGCCTCTTCTAAGATAAATGTTACTTCGGGCGTTCCTCAAGAAAGTGTAATAGGTCCACATGTTTTCTTAATATTTATTAACGATCTGGGTGACAACGTCAAATGCTGGTTGCGATTGTTTGCCGACGATGCAGTTATCTATAGGGAAATAAGGGGCTCCGACGATTGCTTAGAAATTCAGCGTGATTTGGATGCTATTTTCAATTGGTGCCATAAATGGCAGCTTACACTTAATTGAAAAAAGTGCAAGGCAATGCGGATAAGTAACAAGAAGAATCAGTTTTTTCACGAGTACAAAATAAACAATTCAGCTGTTGACACGGTTGATTCCGTGAAGTATCTGGGGGTGATAGTACAAAGCAACATGAATGGGGACATGCACATAACTTCCGTCGTAGGCAAGGCTAATTCTAAATTACTATTCATAGGTCGTATTTTGAGGAATTGTAATGCTCAAACAAAGGAGATAGCGTATAAAACACTAGTGCGTCCGCATCTGGATTACTGTTGTGGGGTTTGGGATCCGTATCGCAAGGTTCTGATTGACTCAGTTGAGAGGGTGCAGAGGAGAGCCGCTAATTCGTGACTTGTTGTTACAGCCCTTATGAAAGCGTCACAGAATTGATACATAGATTGGGCTAGGATAGTTTGGAAGACAGACGACGTAGCTTGCGTTCGAATTTATTGGAGAATATGCGTAAAAATTTAAATTTCGAGTGCAATGAAATACTTCTTCCGCCAACCTATTTAGGTCGCAATGACCGGAGGGATAAGATTAGAGAAATAAGATGCCGTACTGATACTTATATGTGTTCCTTCTTTCCTCGCACTATTCGGGATTGAAATGAGCGGGTTTAGGATTGGTGCTTAGCACCCTCTACCACCCACAATGTTTGTGATTTGCAGAGTATGGATATAGATGTAGATATTACCAACATTAAAAATTTAGAATGAAAATCATTTTCAGTAATTAAATTTTTTAACGATGTTTATTGGTATGATAATACGGTGACGATTTGCACCGTTACCAGATACCACGATGTATTATTTAGAGGCTAAGCAATGTGGAGAATTTACAATAGTAGTGTAAAACGTAAATGAGGTATTTATTCATATCAATATAAATACTTTTTTCCGTTAGCCTTGAAGCAGGAAAGGATAAAATACTGCACGGGGAGAAATAGGCTCATCAAGGAAACATACTGCTGCCCATTCCTCTTACACTGGGAGTGCTGCTGAATTAATAATCGGAAGCCCTTAATTTAATCGAGCGCCAGCATGTTACAGCGACAAATGGTAACCCTGGTGTTATATTTCACACCATTTTATATATAACCATGTCGCAGTAAGGATTTGATAATTTTTCCATCGTAAATATGTTAACCTTTGCTCTCTGGATTTATTGTTTTTAAAGAGTCTTTTAACATTACCTACTTTTTATAAACATTCCACACATGTATATTTACTCTAGACAGTGTTTCGCTGCAATTACTATTATTTCACATTACCTCTTATCCCATTGTCCGTATCTTCTTAGTAAAGACGGTATTCTGCACCGTCTGTTATTCTTTATCAACTTTTGATGTAGGCTCTTTAGTCGTATTTTCTACGAATACTATTTTCTTTTATCTGAAAGAAAATGATCATACTCCACCTTACGTTACTCTACTGTGGTATGAGAGACTCTAACATATGTTCATCAACATTAATTACTTACATTTTCACTAAATTTCCCATTTATTCAACAACTTTTTATATTATTAAACTGCGCTTAGTTTATTCCTCAATACAATTATACTTCTCGTAACTTAAAGTCCAATTTAACATTATTTTGCAGCTCCCACCACCGCCTTAAAAATGCATCGTCATGTTTTTGTCCATCCCTTTTTTGTTACAATATCATCTTTCATCGTTTCTTCTATGGCCCGGTTCTCTCTTTGCTGCCAAGAATCCTTATAATACAATACTATTATTATATTTACTCATACAAAAATTCGTTAATATTTACATAAACACTCGCGTTGCCGTGATATATGTCTGTTACCCTCATACACCGTAAACGATCATTGATCGAAAAAAAAGTGAGTCGTCATGTGTGGAGAATGTGACCTGGACCAAACGCGAATCTCGCGATGTGGCCATTTTTAATTAGACACAAACCGTTCTGGCTGTTTTTTTTTTTAAGTACTATAACGCGAATATCATATTATGGTTGTTTTCAAGAAACCAAAATGCGCTCTCATTTTTTTTTGTTACAAATAGAATAAAAAATAAGTGGCTTAACATGAAATTTAATTGTACCCTTGTCTTGAAGCTCCAGAAGTTCAGTTTTTCTTCTAAGTCCAAAAAGCTTTTCTATGGTTGTATGAGCCTAGGAAAAAAGAAAATCGGTTGTTTATACAACAAATGTTTCCAAACGTATTTATAAAACATCACAAAAGTTATGTTTTCTCTTCTTCTGATAATTTATAACTTGGTTTGTTGGAACCATCTCTCTAGCTAATCAAATTATTGTATTTGTGCTCTAGGATATTTAGTATAACTTTATAAAATAAATTTTAAGTTTTTTTTTTTTTTACTTAAACGATAAAGATTTTTTATTTGTATTTTAATTTAATAATGTAGGATAGGGAGGCGTAAACTCAAAAAATAGTTGAGGGGGAGAGCACATGCCTTAAAAGGTTTAGAAACCCTTATCTAGGTAATCTCGGAAACATTTCCAAAACAATTATGTCATGGCGGCCTGTATATGCGCGGACCACTTTTAATACACACTAGTCGTTCTTCGGAATATGCAGTATGTAGGCTCTCTCATACTACAGAATACCACTAATCACCATCAGACAATGACCGGGGAGACGTATTGATAAAGGTAGTACCTGTAAACAATGTACCGTTTGTCGTGGTGGCCAAGCAAGCTACGATTCTGCACCACTGTGAACATATACTGTATGTTTGCTACTTGTCTGAGCATTTTGCCACTGAAAACTCCAGACTCGTCAGGGAGTGATCCCTTTGAGCGCCACCGGAAATTGCATCCGGCATCCACAGACTAATTGGACACTGATGACATCGTCTAGGTTGCCTGGAGACAGTCTGTCACCCATTCAAACAATCGTGGACCTAGATCAGAGGTAATATACTGGTAACTGCACTAACACCAAAGACCATACAAAACCTTGCATTCTCCATACTTAGGCATAGAAAGTGTAATGTATTCAGCCGAAAGGTTTTATGAAAACACAGAGCCATGATAGTTTTGAAAGCTGCTTCGAAGCCTCAGTTGGGGAGTAAAAAACTGTGATGTGATTGCTTTTTAATTATTATTTTACTATCTTCGGCTAGGCCGTAATTAATGAAATTAGAGCCCGAAATAATTTTATATACTAAAGTGATTTTATAATAAACACCTCTACTTCTTACTCGCTAAACAATGAATGTGTTCAACTGAGACTCAACGAAAAACGTGTTAACGTACTAATATTTTGCGGCTGTGAAAAGAGGCAGCCTAAAACATTCTTCAATTTTTCCACCTCCTCAGAAGCGCACGGTTATGGAATGATGCCAAAATAGAAGTCTCGAATTTTACACTGTACGCTGAACTAGCCTATCAAACAATTCTAATTAATTTCCCTTCCGATTACGTAGGTCATATTTTCCATTATAAAACAATGAACTACGTGGACATAGCTCAGTTATTGCGTTTCAAAGTCCGTAAACAGTGCAACATAAATTTCATGTGTAATTTAATAGGTACCAGACAAAACGCTTTTGTTTGTGTGGTGAAATATCTGTTCGCATCCTCTTGTTGTACGGATATCGTTATTGGTACTAATGCATTATGTTGTCAGAATTAGCGCAGAATGTTATTTATCCTACAAGCGTTGGTTTTCTGCGTGCGGTAGATAATATTGACAAAGCACGATTGATTGAGTCCTAGGAAACGCACCATTCAATAATTATTAAAAGTTATTATTAACATTAAAATTCTTACTTTTGACATATTATCATCATATTTCTTTTCTTCTGTATGGGTTTCAATATCAATACGTACTTTATTAGCGACTAATGGGATGAAAACAGTATTTGTGTTTCCGCTCTTGTTTATGTAATTGTTATGCGTGGTACTAGTTACATCTTGTTCATCTTGAAAAATCCATCCGTAGATCATTTATCCTGCAGAAATCACATGATCACATGCTTCATTTTCCACATCATTTAATTGATATTAATATTCGGACTAAACTCCATCACTACTTTTATTACTGAACATTAACGATATCTAACAGAAAATATCTTTTCAGCCAAGATTTAAAAGAAAACATTACATTATTTCTTTAAACCGTATATAAATATTTCTTAGATCTTGCAATGCAATACTTAGCAGTGTTATTTTAGAGTTTGCCAAGCAGTTAAACTAATGAACATGCAGGAACTCTGATCGCAGTAATATCTCGTAATTATAGTTGTTTAAAATCGTCAAAAATAATCATTTACTTTAAAACGACACATTCTTGAGTTAGAAAAGCCCTAACAGAATAGTAAAACCGATCAGACAATCAAAAAATTAAAAGTGGCTGAATTTACTACGTGAGACATCATTTGTCCTTGAAGGTAGAAAGATTTATTTACCATAGTAAAGCTTTTTGGAGCCACAGTCTATTTTAATCATAAGTGTCATATTTTAATGAGATAAGTTTGATGGCTTTATTAATTTAACTTAAAAATGATTATTTGTCGAAGCATGTAAGGTCTGTTGAATCGAGCCTTAAAGCATACAGTACGTCACTGAAATATACTAGTGAAAAGCGATTACATTCAGGTAAAGATCCGCTTATCTGATAATATGTCAAGAGAACCTCAAAATAAAGTTTTAAAGCAACGAATGACTAAGCAAGTTATTATCTTACATCTTTTTGCTTTATAGCCTGTAGACGGAAAGGTCATTATTATATAAGGTCACTCGATTTCGTGCACAAGGATATAGGATGATTCTCTTTTTAGGTAAGGGTGTCAGCGATTGGAATAAATTACCAAGAGAAATGATGAATAATTTAACAAAAACGCTGAAAGAATTTAAAGTTGAAATTTGTAGAGGGGAAATGTAGGTAGGTGAAGGAAAGGTGGAAGATTGCCACCGGAGCGTGAGTTCCATTGCAATTTTAATTAAGTATTATTATTATTATAAATTACATACCAAAACTATGCTATGATGAATTTATTTCTTCAATACGCCAGGAAAGTCTCCACTCACACTCTATGCTAACATATTTCCTAAATATACTACAGTCTGTGGAAACCTAGTAATAATACATATGAAGTTACAAACAGTACAATTATTCTGGATTCTTATTATTAACGAATGTAAAACAAATTAATGTTAATAATAATAGTACATTAATAATAAAAATGATTGGGTGTTACATGTGACGACAGAATACTGAGTAATCGTTAGTAAAAGGTTTTTTCAATTCTGTCATGGAGGTCCTCTTGCATACAATTCGTTTCCATAAAATTAGTTTGAAGTTGGTAGAAGTATCTCCCTATAGGTCGAATACTGAGACGCGAAAACAAATGATACTGTAAACGCAATGATACTAGATTAAGTGTGATACAAAGGGAAGACACCCGGGTTTTGCTTATGTTTTGCTGCAGCCCCGAATTCATTTCATTTCGCCGAGTCTCTCGACAAACAACGCAAGAAAACAACCTGGATCCGTGAAGGCAGCTGGAGAGATGGTCTGTTCTACACTACAGTATGTTCTGGCTGGTGGGACGGAGCAGTGCGGCTTTCAGACAATGACAATATTGATTTGTTTGACTATACAAATACATTAAGCTCTTCCACTACTGTGTTGGACGAAGTAGCTTGATTTATTGACTCAGGAATGGCATTTGGACGGATGAGCGTTCGAATCCCCACCCAACCGTCTGTTTTCCAATGTTTCAAAAAATCACTCTACGTGAATGCCGGGATGGTTACTTCAAGATGCCATGGCAAAATTCCTTCCAGTCTCTTGATCCCATTCCTTATCCACAATTTAATCGCTAAATGCAGAAAGTTAACGTCCACATTTCTAAATTTTACAGGAGAGACAAAAAACTGAATACAACCTGACATATGATAAGTTTTTGTTTGTTTATATTTCATTATCAAGTAACCATACAACCCTTTGATTGTATGTGCTTTAAGAAGTTCCGAACAACAGATAATGAAGCTGTGGCAGATTTTTCTGTCTTGTGGACATGTTTCACTTCTGCCGTAAACAAGATTTTGAAAAGAAACTTTATGTGAATTTTTTTAAAAAAATATATCAAATTTCAATAAAAATTCATTTTATTACTACAGAGATACAGTAAGAATGTCATTTGAAAGTTGAAGTTCATATTCATTGCCAATTTCGCATAAAAGATGCCATTGTTATGGTTTATGAAATGATGGGATTCCAAAACTCCATCTCCTCTTTAAGTATGTAAACCATAGTATTCCCTATGTCATTCATTTATTTATTATTGATGGGCACAACAGTAGTATAGGCATTCTTGGTAGGTAATTTCAATGGCTTAACTGTGTTTCAATACCTTTCGTTTGCGCTAATGACCCCGCCGTCGATTCGCCCTTAAGCCCTAACCCCCCCTTTTTTTCTTCTTTCCTCTAATAATACCAAAATCCCTATCTTTGAGCATAAAAGATTGCCCTCCAACAAGGAAAATAAGTTTAACTCTTTATCTTATACAGTTACTTCATCATTCTCACCGTAGTATTGTTTTTATTTTGGCCCGAACAGTTATCTCAAAAAATGTGTGACTTTCTTACATCTTTATCAACGTTATTTTTTGTGTATTTATTTAGCACAGACTTCATTTGTCCCCTTGCCCCCCTCCTCTTCATGCCAACGCGCACCAACAGTAAGGCCGTTTAATGCAGAAAAGGAACTTGTCCGGGACTGGTTCCCTATCTGCAGTAGACGGAAAATTAAAGGCGTTGCCATGCCTATTCTATTGGGCTGACAAGTGTCCTTTCTACAGTAAACGATGCACCCTGTATCTGGAAACAGTTTTAATGAAAAAAGCCATTTTCGAAACCATGGACTTGTTGCCTTGCTGCAGTTAGCGATTCAATTAATCTCGAGGCAGATGAAGTGTCTAGCCCTAAAAATAGAATTACTGATGGTATAAAATATTTTATTTTTGAAAACCTTCTTCCATAAACTTAGGTGACACCTGTGTCAAAATTATTTCGGACAGAACACTCAGTTACAACCTTACAAAGAGCGGCACGTCCTTACCATCACGTGTTTTCTGTTTAAATACTATTCAAGAGAAATTAATAGAAGTAAAAGCGAGCATGGTGGGTGACGCTCTAGCCTCGCATTACGGAGGACGCGAGTTCGAATTCCTATTTCGGTTTTCCATAGTTTCCCAAAATCACTCCATGCGAATGCTGGAAGGGGTTTCTTCACGAGGCCACGGCAGAATTTCTTCCCTTTCCTTGCTCTTAGACCTTTTCCACCTCTAATGACTTCAACGTAGACGTGACGAAAAGCCATAAAAATATAAGTAAATCCTTGCACGGCTATTACCTAATTATATATCTAAGCTTGAGAACGTCCTTACCCTTCTCCTGACTGTAATTTGTGGAAATGACGCGTTCTGTCAACTTTCACGATTTGGCAACATCTTCCCTGTTTCCTTCTTATTTTCCAACAAGCATTACACAAAATCTACGAACATTCCTCATTAAATAAATTTCTTTCCTCGAAAAAAAACTCTTATGTATAGTATAAAACAGATACCTTGTATTTGGAAGATTGTATGAAACGAGTAAATAGAAGAAAATGCATTTCTAACAAAAAGATTAAGAGTTCCTACTATTTTCTAACACATTAACTGCCTAAATTTTTTGTAGCTCAGGACAAACAAGAAAGTAGGAAGAAAGGAAGACTGCCAAGGTAAAACAAAAAAAATTCTTGTATTCTCTTAGTTTGCTTGTTGGATTAAAGTCGATTTTTTTAGAACCTAACGTTTCAGTTGTCGTGTTGTGGCTTTCATCAAGTGACTGCAGGAAGCTAGTAATGGAAAGTTTCTTGAAATGAGAGGGATGATTGCCTCAAAGTTCCTTGAACCCGTTTATCGTAGGTACATGCTCTGCTCGAAAAATCTCCTGCTTACATCGCAAATTGTTTATCTGATAAGAGTAGTAAAGCTACAGGGAACCGTGTATTGGTCTGTTTTGTTAGTGTAGTTGGTCCCCGAAGCCTTTTGTACGCATTATCAATAACAAAGAATAGTTAAATGATTCGGCAGTATGCTATTTCTTTTTTAAGTTACAAGAAAATCGAGTAAGATAAATCTACGAAGTAAGACCTTTCATTCATAAAGAAAACGAGGAAAAATGGAAGAAAACTTAGCAATATCTCTTGCTATAGACGGATGAACCAAAGAAATGTTAAAAATCGAAATGGTGCTTGAATTTTCGAAGTCCCAAATATTCTAGATCTTCGCCTCTGACAAGAATTACTTTGAACAAAGCCTGATATTCTCAAGATCTCGGTTTCGTTCGCCGGTCCAGCTATCCAGACTTCGCTTTTTAGTGATTTCCTAGTCGTAACAAGAAATTGTCTGTATGGTTCCTACAAAACTCCATAACTTTATTATTTCATGTTCCCTGATCACCATTCTGATACTATACGAGCTGTTAGTACTTCAACGGTGATAAGCCAAAAAGCGTAATCAAAGTAAGTTGTGAAATTTACGAGGACAAAAATTTCTATACCAATAAATTACACCTCTGGTGCAATATCTTAAAGATATTGAAGATACTGTTAGAAATTTGCTTATGCCTGAGTGAAATATAGAATAAATCACCATTTTTTAATGTGCCGAATGTTGCTGTAAAATAATTTTAATTTTTCGAAGATGGTAAACGACTGTTTCAGACTAAAAACCAATGTACTACGTTGTGGTAAGTTATCATTCAAATGGTTTAGCAATAAAGTTTATCAATGGGAAGTAGTAAGAAGCAGCAATTCACATAAATGAGATATAATTATTTACGTTATCTCCTGGTCATCGTTTGTTGCTGTATGATATCAATACTGCTAACGAGACATGTTTATTAAGATCCGAACAACTTTACGGAATTTTGTTTTGTTTCATTGTACAACACTATTCCAATGTATTTGTGATTTAATTAAAAGTGTTTTGATCATAATTTGTGTAGTAAAATATTAAAGTTCAGGAAAGGAATTACTGTAGACAGAAACGGACACATTATTGCGCAAAGCAACTGTATCCGAAAAATCTGGAACTCCGTTTGAAAGACAAAAACAGCAAAACTGCATCAGGACACAGAGAGGGTAGCCTTTGCCCTTAGAGACTCAGCCACCGGGGTGAGGGCTTTGTGAGCCACAAACATCCCAGTAGGGGTCGTCGTTGCTTTTTATTTTAACGACAGAAACGCACGATAGCTCTTACCGTGATTCTGTGGTCTGAGTCTAAGCCCCTCTGTTTTGTTTTTAAAGAACGTCATAGTCTCGCTGCAGACATTATTCAGAACTTATTCAAAGAATATTTTCTGAATGTCGTTGCAATACAACAAACAGGTGAGCCTAAAACATCCAACAACAAAAAATGTGCAAGCCGTAGAAATTAGCGAATCGAAATGCTACTTCTCTTTGTTATTAGTGTATGGTCACAAGATTGTATAGCTCATCATCTATCCGACTAAAAAATTATTTTTTCATTTAACAACAAGCTGACTATCCAAAGTAGTTAACTATATCATTTTAATTTAGAAAATTTGCTAAAACCTGACGAGTATCAGAAAATATTAAAACTTTGTATGTAGGTAAGCAGCACAACTCCCTGGAGTTACACATTTCTTGCTATTAGTTCTTCATGTGACAAAACTTCCTCGAACGCCAAAAAACAATTTTTTTACTTTTGCGCCCCTTTGTAATATTTTAGCTCCACTCTTTTTTTCTTTTTTGTCAATTTTCTGTCTATTATAACTAGGTTCATAACTGCACCAAATCGAGGTTCTACTAAATAGGAAGGAAAAAAAAAAACAATCAAAAGCTTCTTTACAGTTACCCATAGCGCAGGATATAAAATTGGTATTTCTTTAAGCAACCCAGATTTGTAGTATTCTTTTCAAACATTGTATTTAGCTCCTCATTTCTGGATACCTCAATTAATTGCTGATATATTAGGGATCGTGCACAAACTACGTGGCTCGGACGAGGGGGGGGGGGGTTGGCTGGAAGGCTACGCTGGGCTACGTGGGTTGAGGGGGGTTCCAAGCCAGGCCACGTAGCTTTCCTAACATTTTTCACAGTTAAAATGAGGAACAGACCACACAACAGCATGTGAATATATTTCCTTCATTTAATTATCTTTGTATGCAATTTACAATAGTCTGACAGGAGAAAACAGAACAAAATGTCTTCTGGAATCAAAAGGGGGAAAAGCTACGTGCTACATGGGGGGGGGGGGGTGTAGAGGCAAAAGCCACGTAGGGCTACGTGGAGGGAGGGGGGGTTCACAGGAGGCCAAAATGGAGCTACGTGGTTTATGCACGCTCCCTTAGTATGGATTCACCTGAAAGTTTTTTGATATACTTCTAAAAGGGCCCAACACACAATCAGGGATAACCAAGTCAAGAATCTCTTAAAATCAAAATCAATTAAAATAAGATTACACAATATCATTATGATACCACAAAATACCCCTGCTGAAAAAAAAAATTACTTTGGGGGAAGATTTGTTTTAGTATTAAATCATTTTTCTAAAATATTAAAGCAACAAAGCGTTCGCTATAATAATGCGTACACCACATATGATGTAGCATCACTTACAAAATTGAGATCACGTAAGAAATAATACCTCCGTGATGTTTGCTTGAGTATTCGGAGGTAACTGCAGGTCACCAACTGAAATAGTGCGAACAACTCCTCCGGAAAAAAAACTGCCTCGTTCGCAGCACTAATCAGGACCATGACCTATAGCTGACCCGTGTTCTTCCGGGATGCGTACGTTCCCTCTGAACCTTGCCCTACCTGTTGCGTGTGGGTGACACCTTGTCCATACAGTCCGCCCGGCAGCCCACTGTCGACTTTGCCGGAATTTCGTTCCGTTCCGGTGCGGCGGTAGGTTAGAGGGCGGCGCGGTGTGTAATAGCACAGTTCATTCCCATAGTTCAAAGTTCGGCGGGAGGTTCTGGAAGGCCGGGACACAGTGGCACCTCTCGCCGGGAGCGACCCTACGGGACGAGGGTCAAGATCGAAATGTCAGAGCCCTCATCCCACACCGCTGCACAGCCCTCATATGTTCCGCATTCCACCACAAACAACCGCCGTGCCCACTCAAGAAAGCGAAAGTTCATGGGTTCACTTAATTTCGCGCCGAGCGTGGTGGGTGAGCGGTAAAACTCCGGCATCGCATTCGGGAGTACGCTGGCTCGAATCTCTGTTCGCCATCCAGATTTGCGTTTTTCATTGTGTCCCCAAACCAGTCCAGCCGAATGCCGCAAAGGTTTCTTCAAATGACCCAACCCTCGCCAGATTTGCTGTTGTAAGGAAACCAGGTTTCCCTACGTGTACTTTTTATTCTTATTAATAAGTTAGAAGTATGAAGCAGATGATGTATGTAGTTAGAAAGTGTTCTAGCATCTATGACCGAGAATATTATCGAAATAGAGTATCTTTGTTTGTTTGGTGGTTTTCGAGAAGAATATATGGCGGAGAAAGCAAAAAGAAGTATCTCGCTTTATTCGCTAACAGTAAACTGTGAATTATTGTAAAAAGTTTAGTGTACAATAATTGTGTGAGAAAAGTAAGCGATATAAAATTGTGAACTGGCAAATGTTTTGTCAATAAACGAAAGAAAAAGTGAAGTATTTTCAATTTGCAGATAGGTTATAAATTATTTAGCGAATCATATGTTGTGTGTTTCGTTTGAAAGTGATTTTTCCTTTGCTCTCACTTCACTAGCTAAATTCCCTTTTAATTAGATGAAGTGTAGGAAATACTATCCCATTTAAGAGAGGGGTAAAATAATAAAAAGCAAATATGCTTACACTGTGTAACATTATCACTAACCCGAGAATCATTTTTTATTATTAACATTGAATTATGATGTATTTATTATTAATCCTGAATAATTGTAACAAAACTTTGTAACTTGATTTTTAATATTGTTGATTTTCCACAAGATGTAGTTTGTTTAGGAAATGAATCACTGTTTTTTGAATGGGTGTACCTGACCAAATGTAATACCAAAAATTAAGCCTTATTAGAAATTTTTGTTTAGCTTTATATGGTATTTTCATTTGAAGTGTGTGTTACCTTAACATGTTCCACTATGCCTTCTCGAAAGAAACTGATAACTCTATCCTCAAGCAACAAAAAATGCCTGAACAGACAGACAATTAAAAAAAAAAAAATGTCGACCACGCCATTTCTAAAAACGCCGATTCAAATGGTGTAGCAAAGTGTTGGTATATTTCAGTAAGAATCTTTGACGCTGGCCAGTACAGCTCTGCAGGCAGCGATTGTTTATTAGGTGTCTGCATTGTAGCATGGCAGGGCGGCCGCTTGGAGAAGGTTGTATTCCGCGAGTTCATACTCTCTGTACAGAAGCTAAAATAGATTTTGAAATCTATTTCAAACTTGTTTGAATGAAAATTGTTTCAAGGAACGGTATTGATTAAATTCATAGTATTTCTACCAGAACAGTTATTTTTTTAGTTGTTGTAATAAAACCTCCCAATTTGTTCGGCGGTTATATGCCTGAAAATTGTGATAGATACTATCTTGTATGTGTTGGGCCCTTCCCGTCTAAATAATACGGCGTCATCCACTAACAGCGTGTTAGCACTCAATTGGCTGACCATTTCCAAGATAATTGGTAGCTCACATTTGGTCGAACCTGTCAGGACAGCTCACAACTGCATTTAATAATCTAATCGTAGACGAGGTGTAAATCTATAAGCAAGAAAATGTTAATTTCGCCTATTTATAATCCATCTTACTTAATAAGCATCGGTCAGTCTCTTATTTGAATACAACTGGTATCTAGACACTCAATATTGTAGGTGATTAATTTAAAACTGTAACGTATTAAGGAACGGTTATTTCTGAATGGCAACAATCTATAACTGCACCAACCTATTCAGGGTAAAGCAAGCGTTATTAAGTATTTCATAAAAGCCCCGTGGAGTGGTCTGGTAGCTCAGTCGCTTTCAAACTTAGGGTTCCGGTCCCAGTTTCAGTTTCCGGTGGGACTAGAAATTTCTAAGAGTTGTTTTTTATCGTATAGGCTACGCCAGGATGTTCCCTGTTTCGGACTCCACTTTAAACTGTAGGTCTCAGAGGAGTGGAACTGGCTGTCCTACCTCTGACGCAATCACTTAGTATCCTCCTACGGGAGGATCCAGATAAATTTCTGGTTGCGGACTAAGTTAGTTAGTTAAAAGCCGTGTACAACCTTCTTTTTCACAAATGACTAAGTCCATAATATAGTGGAACTCCTCCCAAATGCCTCTCAGAGTTTCTTCTTCCAGTAAAGAGATTGCTGCCGGAATATCTTTTTAGGTCATCCACTTTAATCTAGTCCTTCACGTATTACTACTAGAAAACGTCATTGAGTGTTGTTGCAAACGAAGGGGGATAAAGGCTGATAGTGGAATGAAACGAGATGGACTATCGAAACTGTATCCCCCCCTCCCCCCTCCCCGGTCATGCTTTGTGGTAATACATTCATCGGTTTCCATATATAACCATTTTCATTGCTTGAAACATTCTGGTAAAACGAAAGAGATTCTCTTCCCTGCCCAGTTAGTCTGCTGATAACTTCACATTCGAATCATAAAATGTATAATAAAAGCTCATGGCCAGAGGTGCAATGTGGCAAAGCAGTAACATGCGCTTCTTAGCCACTGTCGAAAAAATCAGCATTGAAATATTGCGTTCTGTTTGAATACAAGGTAACAACAAAATAATCATTCACTTTTAAAACCAGACTTATTCCAAAGTATTGTACTTACAAATATGATTGATATATGTAAATAACCACAAAATATCAAAGTTTAATGCTGACTGTACAAATTTTCTACGTGTTCCCCCTTGGTCACGCGTCCAGGCGGTAGTTCAATTCAATCCACACATTTTGTATAGTAATCGCGTCAATGTTCATCAAAGTAATCAGCCATATGCCATATGAAAGGTATTAAATAGATTAAGAACTGAAGTGTCCCGATGTAGATCTAATATAAAAAATTGTGGTTACACTACTGAAAACGAACTATGTTAATGTGGTGAGCTGCAGGACCCACAACATCTTCTGGTATGCAGGAATCTACCTGAAACCTGCACTATCGACGACCTTTTTAGGGCAAATGTGAAGGCCATCAGGATTGCGGAATTCTGGTCACACTCCATTTAATTGTGTTCTATATTCCATAAGTTTAATATTAATTAATTATTTTTTATTTTATTTTATTTTTTCAACTTGGAATGTTATGTCCTGGACACGAGAAATAAATAAATAAATTCATCACTGCTCCGTTTCTTCAGTTCTTCTATCTTTTTCGGTAGTGGGGATACGTAAACAATGTCCTTAATAATATTTATATTTATATGAATAATTACGCCTATGCAATTGAATATTTGTTTATTTCACCGAACGCGTTTCACTTCATATCTGAAGCATCTTCAGCGGTTCGTTAATTTTCAATCAATTACAGTATTTGGTATAGATTATGCCGGTAATATCATTTTTCATCTTCATTTTTGTGAGTATCAAGTCACTTGCACTGAGCACTGAATTTAACATTTATTCTGTGTTGTACTTTCTTACGATAATTACCGTGTGTGTTTACTGTGGTGTATTTGGCATGGCGGTATTAAATATTATTTATCGCAATTGAGGAAATGGCCCACAACAACCAGATGTTAATGTCCTTAATGTGTCCCCAAAGGAAGAAGTCACACGGCGATAAATCCGGCGACCTGGGAGGCCAGGGTAAGAAAGCGAGGTCATCATCACCAACACTGCCTCCTGGTGTACAAACTTGAAGATTTTGTGGTAATTTTCATATATAAATAATATTTTTAAGTGTAATACCTTTGAATAAATCGGATTTTGAAAGTGAATGATTCTTGTGTAGTAACACCGTATTTTCTACGTTAAGTACATTTCAAGAGCTGCATGGCGCTGAAACAAGCTCTCTGTTTTGTAAACCCCTCGTCAGTGGATCATATCTTGCTGTTGGTGACTTTTTTATGTATTTATTCAAATGTGTAGACAGATAACTCCCTACAAGCAGTTTAAACAATGTTATATATATTTTTTTTTTAATAACTACCCCACTGGTTCGTGCGAGATTACGGCTACTTCATCTCGCTAATCGTAAATTATTTTCTAGTATCTACAGAAATTTCCAGTGAATTGTACACACTTGAATGTTGTTTTTGATATTGTGTTTTACATCTAGAATTATTTCCATGAAACAACTAAAAATATTACTTTGTTCACGAACAGCATAATCGTGTTCGAAAGCAACGGTTTTTCCACAGCAAACGGCATTTGAAAAGTTTATTATATGCCTAATTGTTGAAACAGATGGCCGCGAATTATCGGTACATACATTTGAATAAAAAAACTTTTGCCAGCAGCAAGATTCGATCCGGCAACTACGGGCTTATGAAGCAGAGAGTTCACACGTTGTGACACTCGCCCCTTCCAATCTGACTAACGTAGAAACCGTTTGAACGCAACGGAATATTTTAAGGCTGATTTACTCGATAACGCCGAAGAAGCGGATGTTACTGCTTTGAAACATTATATTAATCGAATCTGAATTTTGTAATTGGTGGCCTCCACTTGCGAGTGAAATACTTGGCGGCAAAGCAACGCAATGCCATTCACTTTTTTTTTAATTCAAATTTTTTTGGCGCGTTGCGCGATTTTTAGATGGATGAAATATTATGAGTTCGCGTCATCGACATTCCAGTGTCAACACTATAGTTAAGAACAATTTTTTTCTGGGCGCGGTGTTGAGAATTGATCTAGTCTTCTGGGGAGACTAGCCGAGTTATCAAGGTGTCTCCACACGATATTTCGGCGATCTGTAACTCCGTCGCCATCTTCTGGTGAAGTGATTCTTGAATTCATTCATTTAATTGTTCTTCGGTTTCTCTGCTTCTCACGGTGCTCATTCACGTTAGCTGAGCACATAAACGTGCCTCACGCTCTTCGACTGTTTCGTTTTTTCGCTGTTCTTTTTGTTTCGTTAGTTGGCAATGTAAACTTGCCTCGCGCTCTTCGACTGTTTCATTTCCTCGCTGTTGTAAAGGACAACTTCCAGCCCTTCTATCTTCAAAATCATGCCCTTCAGGTACAAACGGAAACCTTCTTCATGGATAAGGGATAGAGGACTACCCCACCATATAACACCCTTGATCGTACCGGGACTCGTTTTTGAGTTTTAGCGGCACGCACATTGTACACTTACTTTTATAATATATATTTATTATCAATGAACGACGATATGCAATGACTCATCATAAATTAATGTGACTGTTCCATACCAAATGTAGCATATTTTCAGTACCATGTGCAAATACTTTGCGTCGGAAACACTGTAACAACTTAGCCAGCACCGTATGACAGAAAAAGTTTTTTTTTAATTAAAAATCTTATGTCCTGATCATTTCAGCACTAGCAAACGGAAACAAAAATGCCAGTTGGAAAAGGAACCTTACTTTGTTATATACACTTTACTTTGTTATATACACTCAACAGGCACTGTCATAAGATGTATGCAGGACCGACCGAAATAAAAACAGTTGATTTGGCGGCTCAGTCCTTTAGGCGCATAACTGTATTCAAAATCCGTCAGGTGGGTATCTTTCTGGACGGGTATTTTTGGGAGATTTATCACCTGGCGGCCAAACAAATCTTGTTCCGGCCAACAATGCCATAATGTTTTTAATCTCCTTTTTATTCAAAGTGTTTACATCTGGCTCAAAAACAGAATTCAAACTGTAATAACAGCGACATACAAGGTAATGCTATAAAATCTGATAAACCGCTTAACTCTGGACCGTTCATTTTCTGACTACACCCTGTATCGATTGCCACCTGCGCAAGTTTTAAAGCGACTGACCAGTTGAAATAAAACACTAATCAATAAACGCTTATATGTTTAATTCGATATATCCATCTACAAAAATGGTTATGAACAGCTGGAAACAGCAAGTTTCGACCTGATGTCGGAAGATCCGTTGCCTTTGTTCTTGTTCATCAACAGAATCCGAATTCATATTTCGTATCAAACACAAGCGTTCCAAAAGCATTTTCTTGAGTCTTCACGGCTCTTAGACATTATTATAGGCGAGAAATGACTGGGGCAAAGAACAGGAAGGGAGTCGGCCATGGCCTTTAGAAGGAGTCTACGCGGCAGTCACCTAGACTGAATTCGGGAAACCATGAAATACCAAAATCTGGTTGGCTAGACGCGGAGTTGAATCTGTTTCTCCAACTGCCAAATTCGGGCGTTACCCTATACCTAGATAAGATCTTTTTTCTAAACTTAGGCATGCTCACGCAGCGAAGTGTACCATATTGTTTTGCTCATAGCACATAGCCTATACTACGTAAACCATTTATTGAGACAAGCTGGAACTGCTTACTTTTGCAACAAATATTAAATAAGACTTAAGTGAATGTGATTCCTTACGCAAATATCGAACATAATAGGTTTCTTTCTGATATTTTATGGAATAAATGTTGCAGCCACAAAACGCCTGGACGCTAATGCAAAGTATTTTCCCGTTACACTATCCCCTTCGACGCTGTTGCCAATAAACGTAATGTTGTTGGCGGTAATGATTCAGACCTGCCAATGTGATAACTTGAGTAATGGCTATCCGGTGCTGACAGTTGAGGGTAAAAGTCGTGACTGTCATTCGGAGGAACACAACTTCGAATCCTCTTCTCATTTTCACGCAGTTACCAAAATTTCCTCTAGGACCAACGTCATGTAGATTGTGAAATACCGAGCGAGGTGGGTGAGCGGTTAACGTTCTGGCCTCGCATTCGGGAGGACGAAGATTCGAATCCCCGTCCGGGCATCCAGATTTGGGTTTTCCGTGAGTTTCCCTAAATCACTCCAGGCGAATGCCGGGATGCATCCTTCAAAAAGGCCATGGTCAAATTCCTTACCGTTCCTTATTCCCAGTCCCATCCCTCCTCTAATGACATCGACGTCGACGAGGCGTAAAGCCATAAATTAAAAAAAATATATGAAGTCATCTTCCCCACAACAGATGTATGATACGATGAACGATTTCCTAAATTTTATAACTGATTTGGGAGTTATTGCTCTCGTACAGGACTTGTATGTGGAGTCGCGAAATATAGCTTTCTATGTAGGGATTCAAACGCAGCATTTCTGAGGGAGTCGTTGATACTCTGTTTCATTAGCTGGTCGACGATTTCATTGTGCAGTATTACTATATGACCTTTGATCCAGAGCAAGTGTACTTGTATGCCATCTGAGGAAGCTTCCGAAACTAATTATTTCATAAAGGTATTTGTGAATTTAGTTAAATCTCCTTTCCTCTTCCTACCTACATTTGCCCTCTACTAATTTGAACTTAAAATTATTTCAGTGTTTTTGGTCTGGTAGTTCAGTGGTTAAGGCGTCTGACTGGAGATCGAGTCCCCGGTTCGAATCCCTGTCTTGGAGTTGATTTTCATAGGCACTTAACCCGGCCTTCACCTCTGGCACAGCTTGCTGTGTAATGTGAAGTGCGCCAGAACGCTTCCGTGGTTCGGATTCCACGTTAAACTGTAGGTACACTGTACCCGACAGGATTGCCGGGCTAGTTTAAGGCGGCTACTACAGGGGCGGAATGCGCAGCCAATAGAAACCCTGTCACCAAGTCATTACGACCACACGAAATTATTATTTAGTGTTTTTGGCAAATTATTCATCATTTCACTTGGTAATTTTCCTACGAAACAAAATTTTCCCACACCCTTATGCGTGAAATCAAGTGCCAGCTTGTGGTCATGGTCATCTTTACCCTTCCACGCAACTTCCCTATTTCTTCCAAAATATCTGTCCATGTCTCAACACCAGTATATCTATACGTACGGCTAGCAATATCCTCTTTTCTTTGGCCGGAGAGGTCAATATTACGCCACGCTCAGTCGCTGCAGAGCTGTCAAACTAAGTGGAAACGTACAACTTAGTGTCAGTTCGCCTCGACGACGGCAAAGGGCGCATTATCAGTCTGTGAATGAATTCGAACATGGCAGAGTGATCCGTTTCCGGGAAATGGTTTTTGTGGTAACGTGACATTGTGGCTGGACACTCTGCTACGAGAGCAATGCGTGTGTGGAGCCAGTGGATAGGAGAGGGTCGTTCACAGCGAAGAGTGGGTACTATATCATACGATGTGACTGAAGATAGCGCGGGATGACTGTGATATTGACTGTATGACCGTGACCTACTGAACTGCTTCGTTCACAATTTGGCTTGAAGTTGGAGCAGTACAACGGGTGTGGACATGCCTGCTTCGATGGTTAGACGTCACATGCGGAGGGCTTGACTAGTGGCACACATGCCGCTGCGTCGGTTTCCACTGACCAGGAATCACCAACGCTTCAGACTCCAATAGGCACGTGATACGCGTCACTGGCCAATCGTAGTATTTTGGGACTAGTCACAATTCAACGCGTCCAACAACGATTGCCGCATACGCGTTGCACGCTACCGTGGCGAACGCAATCGGGCAAACTGCATAATCGAGCAGTATAGCGAGCAAACGCCAAATGTGATGGCTTGGGTCGCCATTAGCTACAGTATGCGACCTCGCCTCCAACGTATTGAGGACAATGTCAACTGCACCCCCTACAGGAGAGTGGTTTTAGAGCCTGAGGCGATCTTAAATATCAGGTCAAACCGCAAGCTTTCACACAAGGAAAACTCAATCAGAATCTGAAGAAAATGTTTGATATCCTGCATCATCGTCAGCTGACGTTGCGTCAGAAAGCTTACCTCAAATTATATCAGACCCTAAGTTTACAACCTGCCAAAACTCCCGAATCTTTATAAGTAGTTTTGTGTGATGCTGAAGCAGACAAAGCCTCCTTCAAGATCTATTTAATAGCATGGATTCCTATCTCGAAGAGTTATTGATTAGAATTTACAGGAGAGAAAAATGTGAACCAGTAGCTAAACATTTTGTCAGCCTCAGATGAATTGCATATTAACTATACATATGTTTAGTCATTCTGGAAGAATGATCAGCAGAATTCGTAAATTCTTTTTAACAGAAAACCACAGTTAAGTAAAGTGTGAAATATCTGTTTGTCAGTCACAACGTTATACATATAAAAATCAGTAAAAGATGTGAAACGTTAATGGAGCCTGCAAATAGCTAATTACCTAAGTGTTTGAAGGTTCTTTGATTTATGTTCTTTTTTGCTTAAGGTGGGACTGAATGGGCTATTCGGTGTCATGATGGAAAGTAAATTTTCTGAAAGTTACATTATACGAGTTATTACTACTAAATAAATGTAACCAATCGTCATATATATTGCTGCAATTTTATCAGTATAAGTCTTTTAGAATGTTTGCTGTAAAATTAAGTTTAAAGCACACCAATTCTTCTTACTTCTAACCCTATAAAGTGGTGGTAATAATCAGTTTTATTGAATCTGCCTTGAATAAATTTGTCATTAATTTCCTAAACGGCTTCCGCGATGTGATCAAGTTACGGGTCGTTACATTTATAAGTTCTCTAATTCCTTTTGCATCCAAACAGATATTTTTTATTTCTATCTGGAGGGTAACACCATATATTTTGTGGTATTCTGCAAACAAGGAAAAATAAGAACTTGGCTTAGATTTATACCGAATCCATCATACTACTTCAGACTATTTCCATTTACAAATACTGTCGGTTCTGTGACGAAGATGTTTCTTGTTTAACGGCAGTGAGCTGTCAGTGTTAATTCAATAAGGAAACTTGATGGAAGATGCACTTCCGCACAATGCTGATTATTTTTTAAAAAATCCCGAACTCATTTTATTATTTTAACATTGAAATCACTATTACCCAATACAAGTTTTCAAATGATTCTTCCGCAGTGGTCTTGAGGCAGTCTCTTTTTACAGATGTTTGCGTAAACTTTGAACGTAATATCCGTAGAATTACTTGAAAGTGTGTATTTCTAAGAGTAAATTTAATAATTTCAAACAAAAACTATGTTTACAAACGTAACACTTACTGAATATCGCATATGTAAAATTGATAGGGAGAGATAGTAAACAGTGTGTTGTTAATCGTACATCTGGAAATAATTAATTAATTTTATTAATATTTTCGTTTCAGACATAGCTAAAAGAAATGAATGCAGAGTTCTTATTCATAATAATGGATTATGTGGATATATATTACTATATGATAAACGCAAAAAATTTAAGAAATGGAATTTAAAAATACAAAGAATGTAGACTTTTCCTGAATGGAAAAAAAGGTTGTTTTAGAGTAGACGATTTAGTTGGGAAAAATATAAAAACACGATACAGAACAAAAGATAATGGATGAATTACTTTTCCTTAATTTCGGTGTAACCATGAATCATTCTGTTTCACTGCTGTTAATAATCCCGATATTTATATTTTTCACTGTTGGTAGTGATACCAGAACTACAAAGCCCTAAAAGAATCAGTTCCCAAGCGATTGTGAACAATTTTTTTTTGTTTTTTTTTTTTTTTTTTTTTGTTTTGTAAATTCAATGTACTATTACAAATTCTTCTTATCATAGTTTAATAATAACAAATCACTCTTCCAAACTTTTTGATAGTGAATCCAATTCGAAGTAATATTAACTTACAACAAGACATGTATTTTGGAAACGCGGAGCCAGTATTGTGAGTTGTAGAAAATATACGCATTTTGACACGTGTTGACCTCAAAATCCAGTAATATATTGTTCTAATTTAAAGACACAATTATGTACGTCCTTTTAGAGTTTATCTTGTTCCTCTCGTTTTTGCGGCCCTCTTAATTTTCTTAGTACATTTTAGGAGACATGCGCGGCCGCATAAGCATTAAGACTTAAGAACAACCGCTGTGCGAGTACAAAATTTAATTAACCACAAATGAGAAAAGAAAGTGAGTTTAAAACTCACAACGTAGTATTTTTTCAAGACGGTAAGCCAGCGGAATTTCGCTTTAAAATGCGATGGAGCAAGTTGATAGTGCGTGGAAAAACACATCAACTTCCAAAAACACCTTCTCCCCATCTGTAACTACTGATATGTGACACTGTTATTTCTTCTTTAAAAACTCTTCAAGAATATCATTTTGTTAAAGTTTACAGTTAGAAATAATTTGTAACATACATAAAAAAGTTTCAGCTAATTTTTGCGAGTTACTTCCTCAAACTACTAGAAGAACGGAAATCTATAACATGTAACGTATCTATACGCTCGCTTAAAGCATTTCTACTAGCAATCCCTAGTAATTACAGACTTCATAGTTCGATTTCAAAGTCGTTTTAGTGGAACATAGAAATTTCATATAAAGTAGTCCAACCATAACGGACTTTGTTGCATTCATTTCCACTGCGAAAACTGATCATAAGAATCACTTTAAAATTCATTATACCCGTAAAAGTTCAGTGTAAGAGACATTTGATTTGTTTGCGTCTGTAAGCCAGGCGTTAGTGATTTTTAAAACCTAAAAGTTTAAATAACTAATGAATGGCTAAAGTAACAGCTGATTTTGTATGGTAAGTTATAGTCAGCACTTTCTAGAGTATTTTGAACATAAATTAAAGTATTAGGCAAAGTTTAAGTACCATTTTTAATTAAATAAAAAATTTAAACTGAAAGAGATAAAAGCAATAAATGTATACCAGAAGGTACAGCAAATAGAGAGGGTTAAATATATGTATATAGGTTTCTATAGAAAGTTTGATGCATCACTGAGATGATATTTTGGAATTGGATTGTTCTAATTGTTAGAAACGTGCCAATGACTGATGATGTAAGAGAATTTAAAATTAATTTGATAGAAACGTTTTGGAGGATTGAAATAAGTTGAAGAGGATGGAATAAAATATCAAGAATCCTAGGTATTAGTTACGAGTTAAACTATCAAGTACTTTTGGAGATATTAAATTTTGAAGGTCACATAATTTTCAGATTCGATAAATAAAAGGTAACCATCTTGGCGGGCGACCAGTTTTCCGGCAGATTTCAAACAATTAACATCGTGTCGTAACGTGCCACTGGCTCCACGTGGTTGAAGTCGTTTTATACTTTAAAATTCTGTAGTCATACTTTCATTTGAGTTAGGGAACTTAATGAGAGTTTGTCCTCTTGGATGAATTTGCTTTACCTGCAACCTTCTGTGGAACTGTTGTCTGATTGCTTTATATAGTTTCTGGTACCCATATCGTAAGGAAGAACTTTTGAAAGAATTTACATCTTGTGTGACTTTGAAACAGTGTACTGAACTCTATTTCCCATTCACGTCTGATGGTATATCAATCGAATGTCGACCGGATTATTTAAATATTCAAGGTACCAGAGGCTAACGGTCATGAACATTAATTGTTCAAAAATAAGACAGAATGTGTCTTCGCTCTAGCATCAGCTTTCCGTCTTACAAACAGTTTATTCAGTGAGTGTTAAAGTCTTCTATTTTATCAATTAAGGGAAATTATATACACTCTGGGTCGTTTAGTATCACAGATGGTATTCACAGATGTAGAGTATCACACACCGTTCTGTGATCTACTCAGGGCAGAAGTATAAAGATGTGGACAGCACTACTCCCACAGGATGAGGATGGCGAACTGGAAGGTAATTTCTCGAGAAAATCTCTTGAGCGTTATCAGAATTTAAGTTACGTGTGCACAGTGCTTAGTTGTTCGCTGTATCGTCTCAGCAAACAAGTCCGCTGGAAGACCGAACACTGCATTCGAAAGGGCACAGTTTCCACTGTCAGGCCGGTCATGTAAACTCTCCTAGTGGTTTCTTGAAAACACCAGACGTGAACCTCTGGGCGGATCATTCATATAACGAAGTGGCTACGAAAACAAAGTAAACATTTTGCCGAAGTCGTTTTTCCTGGAAGCTGCATGTCGAAAACGGTTTGTCAGTCACGAGATGGGTCTTTAGCGTTGAGAGCCTAAAAATACTGATCTTAAACTTTAAAATAATATTTTAGTATTTCGACTTATGTTACTGTGTGACAGATTTGACATTCGTAGTGCTATCTGGCAGTGGATTGAAGAACGCTGACCAAGCGTAGCAGCTGCCTGCCACCTGTTGGATATAGTCGTAGATCGCCAGCAGCGCCGCGTAGCGGCCTACGGAGAAACGACAGCTGAACATCTGGCGTCCTCTCAGTCGATGCCTAGCTGTGTCATGGTGTTGACGTCAGTTAGCTTGCTTTCTCATATTCCTTGATATATATGAAAAAACATCACCGATACTGTAAATAGCAATTAATTGATGAAATCTGTGAAGATAAGAGAACAAGATTCAGACAGAAAGAATTAATTTGCTCCAAATTTAGTGGCTTCTGAATTGTTATACGTCATTTATTGAAACTTCTGCGCCCTTGCTGTATTATAGTTACTGTTTTCTGAAGGTTACAGTTTGCTTTTATAAATTGTCGTATTCCTAACTCATAATACAGGGTGAAAGCAATATGTGTGAGTCCATCCCAACACATGCCTGTTATATTGATAGTGGCTTCAGTGTTTTTGGAATATTATTGCTTTTCGTAAGTTGAACTGTCGTGTTTTCAGTGAGACTTAATTTTAAAATCTATTATTATTTTAGTAACCCTCATGAAATACAAAATACCAAAAGTATTCATGTGTATTCGTTTCCCATATAGGTATCAATTACTCAATTATTTATCATTCCCCTATTTCACCCCCCCCCCTCCCCCAAACTTAAAAAAAGTCTTCTATTTTACTTGCTATTGCATGTTATAAGACTATTTATATTTTTGCGCATTACTATTGATTTGGCTTTCGTAATAGAAATTCTACTGTTGATTGATACATACTCTTGTTTTAGTATCACTTATATTTGTTTATAATTGCCTCTATTCAGTTGAATGGGATATTTTGGTTTCACCTCTGCTTGTTTCAAGTTAGGTTCAACACAACATAAATTTTATACTAAATTAAACATTAGTTGCATCGGGGTGAACATGTCTAGTGAAAACCTTTAAAAAAATTATTTAATACGACATCAATTCAACTACTTTATTCCCTTGCCTTTGAATGCAGAAGTGAGAAGGTACTGGCGTAAAACTTAACCTGAATGTGGAACATAACAGCATCTTTGGAAATTGAAAGTGTTTGCTCCTGTGGTTGATGTTACAAGACAAAACGTGGTAGTGAAAGTAATTCGAGTGTAACCGACGGTTATCTCCAACATTTGTTTATAAACTGCACGTAACTGGCTAAGGATTTCTTACCCTTGTTCAGTGAAAACTTAACAGAAATTAATCGCTCATAATGTGCAGTAGAAACAAGTTAATGTTTGCTTCCTACTCCTGGCTGATTAATAAGTCTACAAAGATTTGTTTCGTCTCTGCTTCCAATCTTTCTATAACTAAAACATGTTTTCCGAAGTAACTGAAATCAGCTGTACTCCCATTCCTTATCTAATGAGTTTCAAGCTTGGAGTGATCGTAATTTTGAGCAAATACCTAAGCAACTCTTTAAGTTAAAAGACAAAACAGACAAATTTCTGAACCCACAACTATCGCGAGTCAATTCAGAAAAGATACCATGGTTATTTATCTTATTTAAGTCTTTCTTACGATAATTCTTTTTATCTACATCTACTTATATATATTTTGCAATTCACAAAATTGTGGGTGGCAGAGGGTGCTCAGCACCAAAGCTAATCTCTTTTATGTGCATTCCAATCCCTAATGGTACGAGGGAAAAAAGAATTCATATAAGAATCATTGCGGCACCTTATTTCTCTTTTCTTATCTATCCTGTCATTCCGGCTCAAATAGGTTGGTGGACGAAGTATTTCACTACACTCGTGAGTGAAAGTGGGAGTACGCATGTTTACCAATAAGTTTAAACGAAACGTGCGTCGTCTATCTACCAGAGACTCCCAGCCTAGTCTACTAATCAGTTCTGTGACGCTTTCATAAGGACTGTGGCAAGCGGTCACGAATCGAGCGGCTCTTCTCTGTACTTTCTCTATACTTTCGATCAACCCCTTACGACACGGGTCTCAAATGGCACAACAATAGTCCAAATGTAGACGCACAAGAGATTTGTACGCTATCTCCTTTGTTTGTTCATTACAATTTTTCAAGATTCGACCTATGAATCGCAGCCTAGAATTAGCTCTACCTACTAACCAAATTAATGTGTAAGTCCCGTTTCATGTTCCTTTGTACTGTTACTCCCAAATATTTCATAGAATCAACCATATCAATAACTGTATTGTTTAACTCGTATTTCTGAACAATTGGATTCTTTTTGTTAGTTACTCTCATTGTCTTGCACTTTTTACAATTTAGAGTAAGTTGCCACTCAGCGCACCAAGCCAAAATAACATCCAGATCGCGCTGAATTTCTAAGCAGTCGGCCAAATTTCTTACTTCCCTATAAATAACCGCATCATCAACAAACAATCTAAAAAGGCTTTTCACTTTGTCTCCGAGATCGTTTATAAAAATTAAGAAAAGAAGTGGTCCTATTACACTTCCTTGAGATACACCCGATGTAACATCAAGATTAGAAGAACTTTCTCCTTCAACGACAACATACTGCGACCGACCAGTTAGAAAATCCTTTATCCATTCACAAAGCTGATCCGATATACCGTACGCTCGAAGCTTCGCTAAAAGGCGCTTGTGTGGCACAGAGTCAAAGGCTCTGTGGAAATCTAAAAAAATTGCATCTACTTGTGAACCTGCATCGATAACTTTCATTACGTCGTGTGTAAATAGGGCCAGCTGTGTTTCACATGATTTTTTCTTCCGAAATCCATGTTGATTTGTTGTAAGCAAATTATTATCATCTAGAAAATTCATAATGTTCGAGCATATAATATGCTCCATAACTCTACTACAAACAGATGTTATAGACATGGGACGATAGTTTCCAGGATCACTTCGATCACCTTTTTTGAAAATCGGAGTTACTTGCGCGATTTTCCAGTCTGAAGGTACTTATCGCTCTTCTAATGATTTACTGAATATATCAACCAGAAATGGCCCGATTTCCGCCGCATAGTCTGAAAATACTCTTACTGGAATTCCATCCGGGCCCGGTGCTTTCCCCCACTTCAGGAGCTCTAATTGCTTAATGATACCTGCAGTATCTATTCGTAATGATTCCATCACCGACTCGCCACGACGTGAGAAAACTGGAATACTATCCTTATATTCATTTGTAAATAATTTTTGAATACAGTATTTAGTACGTTAGCTTTATCGCGGCTTTCATTAACCTCGGAACCTTCACGAATTAGTGCTGGAATATTGTTGTTGGTACAATTAACTTTTCGTACATACGACCAAAATTTCTTTGGGTTTTCTGTGAGACTCTTAGAGAGAGAGTTGGAGTGAAAGAGTACTGGCGACGGAGGAAGGAAACTCAGAAGAGGAAATGAAGTTGCGTAGTCGTAGTCCATAGATGACTGAAACGAAAAGGAAATAATAATAATAATAATTTCTTTATTGCAATCGTTCAGCGTATCTACGCTTTTCAGATTGGGGTGGAAAACAATCATGAATTGAAAAATACAAGGACATGTATACATTTAACGGCGCGGCACTTTGAGTGAGGTTAACTCATCGAGTCCCTCAATAACATTAGTCATAACATTAAACATAATAACAATAAACATAATAACATTAAACATAATAACATTAAACATAATGGTTTTATAAGAACATTATCGGGTGATTTCTGAATAGAAGTAGTATAAGCGTTATATCTGGAAGAGAAGATCCTTGGCTAAGCGGCTGGTGATTCTTGTAGGTCTGTCGGATCTGGTGCCCAGGGAGTAATATGCGGCTCCTGGCACTCTGGGAAGGTGTTGGTAGAAGCGTCGTGCTTGCTCTTGGATAAACTGCGTGATGATAGGCAGTCCGAGTTCGCGGTGCAACTGGGAGTTGCGGACGAACCATGGAGCATCGACGGAGGTCCGCAAGAATTTGTTTTGGAGCAACTGTATTCTCTTGATTTTGCTGGCAGCGGCACCTCCCCAGACTGGGCAGGTGTAGGTCAGTAGAGGACGAATTAATGAGGTGTATAGTAGGATAGTGGTGTTACTTTTGAGTGAAGACTTCTGGTTGATAACAGGATATAATTTAGTGAGCCGGGAGTATGCGAGGTTGAGTTTGGAGTTGATGTGGGCGTTCCAGGTAAGTCGTCGGTCCAGATGAACTCCCAGGTATTTGACGGTCTCGTCTGGACGTTTCCAAGGTACTGGTGTGCCGTTGATATCGATCGTAGTTCGTTGAGCTGGGCGTCGGAGAGTGAAGATCATAGTTTCGCACTTAGTTGGATTCAGTGCGATGCGCCGCATGTTCAACCAATTAGTTATGGCAGTTAGGGCCGCTTGAAGGTTGCGAACAGCTGTTTGAATATCTTCATGGGAGGTGAACAGTGCTGTGTCGTCGGCGTACATTGCTATGGCTGAAGTGGTCAAATCGAGGCAATCAGAGATATAAATGTTGAAGAGTGTTGGTCCGAGGACAGAGCCTTGAGGAACACCAGCTAGGACAGGACGGGGAGTGGATGTGACTGAATCAATTTTTACAGAGAAGGTGCGTCTGTGTAGGAAGCTATGGAGGATTCTCTACAAGTAATCGGGAAGTCCAATGTTGCGCAGTTTATACAACAGTCCTGCATGCCACACTTTGTCGAAAGCTTGGGTATAATCTAGGAAGGCGGCGGCCGTGTGTTGTTTAGCTTCAAAAGCTCGTGCTATGATTTCGGTGATGCGGAGGAGTTGGTGGGTGGTGGAGTGCTGTGTTTGGAATCCGAACTGATACATGGGTATGACTGAAGCCTGTCTGAGGAATTTGCATATGCGTTTCTTGATGATTTTTTCGAATATTTTAGATAGAGCTGGAAATAAACTTATTGGTCGGTAATTGGCTGGTTGGTTGGTGGGTTTGCCGGGTTTGGGGAAAACAAATATTTCCGCGTGTTTCCAGGAGGATGGAAAATAACCAAAGCGGAGTAGTGCGTTGAATATGGATGCTAGGAAGGCTATAGCTTTATCAGGTAAATGTTTGAGGGCCACGTTGGGAATTTGGTCGTAGCCCTGGGCTTTTTTGGAAACAAGTGAGTGTAGAAAGAAACGGATCTCTCGGGGTGAGGTAAATGATATTGGCAGAGGAGCGGTGGGGTAAAAATGAGGAAGATTCTCTATTTCAGTTGCTGATTGGTCGTCGTGCGCTGGGTTTGGAGTGAAGGATGATTGGAAGTGATCAGCAAGCAGTTCACATTTTTCTTCATGGCTAGTTAAGTAGCTGGCCCTTGTCGGAGCGGGGGTATAGTGAGGTTCGCGAAGGATCCTTTTAGTCTCCTTCCACAGAGTGCCGTCGTGAGATAGCGCTGATAAGTATGGAAACGGTATGAGTCCAGAGCTAGCTTGACTTGGCAGTTTAGTTGGTTGAGACGAGTACGTTGCCACTGTAATCGTTGGTTTTGCCATAGCCTTCTCATGCGATGTTTGGCTTGGAGCAGGTTCACAATTTCCAACGGTAGGGTTTTGTGGTAAGAAATTGGTCTAGCTGGCCGTGGAGGGGTTGATGAGGCTGCCTTTAGAGAGGATATTATACTTGCGGTGAACTGTGAAATTGCCGTGTCAACGTCGGTTGTATTTCGTAGAGGAATATTAGGGTGAAGATCTTCTCCTAGATGACGTTGAAATTTAGCCCAGTCAACGCGCTCCATTAGAAGTGAGGGTCTAAGTCAGTAGGTGGGGGTATTTATTTCGAAAGTGGCTACTACTGGGCAATGATCAGAATCGAGTTCGGGTAGCACTTGCGTATGAATAGGATGGGATGTTTGTTTCACTAGTATTAGGTCGAGAATGTCTGGGAGTACGTGAGGGTTATAGGAATATAGGTTGGCTGGTCTGGGCTGAGGATATGGAATGCGCAGTCATTTGCTGCCTGTAGAAGGCGACGACCATTAGGTGTGGTAACTCTACATCCCCAGAGGGCGTGTTTACTATTCAGGTCTCCCATTAGTATAGTGGGAGACGTCGTTGTGAATAATGTGCTGATGTCTTGCTGTTCGAGACGTTTCGATGGCGGTTTGTACGCGGCGATGATGGATAGGGATTGTCCATTCCGCGTAGAGAGTTTTACTGCGCAAGCTTCTAAGTTTGACAATGTTGCCAGAAAGATGGGATGGTGGTAGATGTTCCTTTTGATAAATAGTACAACTCCGCCGGAGGCGGTAGCAGCAATACGATCTTCCCTATAGATAGAATATCCTGGCATGGTGAAGCGCTCTTGTGAAAGTAGATGTGTTTCGGAAATACAGGCGATGTCTATATTGTGTCTGGACAGAAACTCAAGAAGACCTTGTCACTTAGATTTAATTCCATTGGCATTCCAGTTTAAGAATTTGAGAGAAGAAAATGCTGGAGGCACATTATTAGTCATTACGCAGTAGCTCCGTGACGAAGTTAAATAATAATGATTTAAAGCGAGGAAAAAGTGGCTGAATAATGTGAAGGAAGGAGTGCAAGCGGGAGGTTAACAGTCCTTCCAATGTTGCAGAAGAGGAAGTGCTTGTGGGATTTGTGGATTCTTTGCGGTGATAGGGATGTTTGGGAGGCCATTGTGGTACAGAGTGCTGGTTGCGGGAGCTGCCTGGCATTGCAGGAAAGTTGCGTTCGTCGAGGAGCGGTGCCTGAGATGTTTGTGAAGGCGAAGGGGCAGTGGAAGATGGGTTGTTCAAAGGTGGCAGGGTAGATTGTTTGCTTCTTTTAATGGTGAGGTAATAGGCACAGCCTCGGTAATTACCAGAGTGCTTACCGCCACAGTTGACACATTGTGGGTCGGTTCTTTTAGACTTTGGGTATTCTGAGTAGTGGTGGTTTTCCGGACATTTTACGCATTTGGGAGGAAGAAGACAGAAATTTTTTGTATGTCCGTAACGTTGACATTTAGTACATTGTGGAATTGTGGGAGATTTTCTACGGTATTCTACAGAGATGATAGCATGGAAGAGACTAGTTAATTGGAAAATTTCTTTTGCTTGCTGGTTGTCGTCTAATTCAACGACGCACAGGGGCATTGGCATTTTATTTTTATAAAGGAGTCTTGTCACTTTTGTAGCTGGTAACTGTCGAGCTTGAAGCTCTTCTAGTATTTCAGCATCAGTTAATGAGAATGGGACGTTGCGAAGGACTACCTCTAGCTTCATGTTTTGAGGATCTTTGAATGTGTGGTAGGGGAGCTGGACTTCGTCTAGGAATTTTGTGACAGCGCGGTAGTCAGTGATAGAACTAGTATTAATTTTGATCATCGACCCACGTTGTTGGGTCGTGAAGTCATCCTTCGTTAAGGTGGACAGATCTTTAAGAATTTACTGATAATTGTTAACATCATGCAGAAAAATTGGGGGATCACTATTTTGACTGCTGCGTCAGATGCGGCATCAATTGGTTCACGTTGGTCTTCAACGGAGTCTAACATTTAGAACTTGTTATGCACAGCCGTAAGGTTAACTTGGTATTTACGATTAACAGAGGAGGCCGGAACAATATGCTTTTTGCGGGGTTGTTGGAATTCCAGATGATTGGGATCGGAGTCTACGGGAGCAGCTGTTCGTTTGGCGTTTACCTTGGAAAATGAAGCTGAAGGAGGATTGGTGGTTTCCATCTGGATGTCTGATGTAGTTGGCATGGTGAGTTGTGCCCAGGATGCAGTAGCTGCCGCTGGAGAAATGGTTGATTGAAGCGTAGGTTGTTGTGAAGGTAGCTCTTGTGTTTCGTTGACGTTGTGAATAAGATTCAGTGCAGAGCGAACTAATTGCCCTGTGTCAGGCTCCTCGAGAACCATGAGTGATGAGAACTTGAACGATAAAGATTTGATATGCGGTTTTGATTAACACTCCGAAGTATAGTAACGACTTTAACTGTAGCGAAGCACGGAAGTAAACACTTGCTAGCACAGGCGACCTGGTAGGGTAGAGCGCTTCAGGAAGTGCACACGACCGTAGCTATCAGCAAACTGAAAAAAAAATCTAAATAGCTAATATTATTGAACGTTGTCTTCAAGTTTGTTTTTAGAATCATTATTTTTTTTCCCCTTCTGACTTCACGTCTTATCGACGTAGCGGTCATTAGAGGTGGGAAGGAACTGGAAACAAGGAACGGGAAGCAACTGGGCCATGGCCTTTCGAAGGAACCATACCGACAATCTTCTGGAGTAATTTTGGGAAACCATGGAAAACCCAAATCTGCATGGCCGCACAGGGAGTCAATCCCGCGTAGTCCCGAATGCGAGACCAGAGCGTTACCGATACAACCATTAGAGAAGGATACCTTATACAGTACAGGTACGGCGCATTATTAGGTAACCAAAGGCCAAAAACAAAGATAATTACATTAACTGTGAAAGTACACATTAGAGGCAAGGACGATATGAATCGATGGTTTATATATTACGTATTTTTCAATACTAGAACACTGAAGATATAGCTACTGGACAGCAAACGCAATTTTACATGCCGGGTCAAAACATTTCAAAGACTCCATCAGTTGTATTCGTCATTCCACTTTTTCACCGTCTCCTCATTTAGATGAAACATCTGTTTGTAACACGAGAGTAAATAGTAATATAGCGCAGTAGTATAATATGAAACTGTGCCCTTTGTGTTTAATTGCGTTGTATATTTAATTAAATAGACCATTCTCTCGTGTATCAACATTTAATAGAGGTTGACATCTCCTTAATAATGAGTTGTTCATTTATTTTCTGGAAAGATGAAATTAATTTATTCCCATGCTAGTGCGTCTTTTATTACAATGGAAAAACTGTTTCATTGTGCTACAGAGGTATTTCATACTTCATATGCGTTGTTACGTAAGCAGATATCTGTTCTGGATTTCAGTGTAATTGGTACAGGAACACTTATCCAGTGAAATATAGACTACTCAATATTCTGTAGGCGGGATTTCGTGTATTTCCTGCATACTTGTAATTAGGGCATAAAATTCGTACATCTTATTAAATACATTTCATTGGCAAAACGTTCCTATGTATCCTGCAGTTTTCTATTCCATGACCTCCAATCCATAATTGAATCAGATAAACCCTTTTTTAACTATACAGAAATATGTCCTCTGCGCCTCTTTAAGTTCTTCAAAACTCTTCAGAAATGCTTTAAACTTTGTGGAATGAACCCTGAGGGTCAAAATATACGGGTCTAATTATCATTTCAGTCAGATCAAATAATAATAATATGACTTTCGACCGTAAAAGCACACTATTAACGACTTTTAGGCTATGTGAAATACATTTTTGTTTCATATCGACCTAAACAGTTTCAGCAATTATCAAATTTTATAATTTATTAGATCGAGTCACTTGTTGTCACCTGTGACCATGTTCATAATTCATAGTATTATTCCTTAAAATCGCCCGAACGTGATTATTGCTAAAGTGTTGTGTGGTTCTTCAGAGGGTCAGGTTATGGATATTCCACGCATAAGCCACCGGAGCTCAGAAAGTGGTGTTGACTTTTCATTTCAAATGGACAGGAAGCAGTTGCTTGTCGTGTTGGCATTTGCCATAACAATGATCAAGTCCAAAGGGCTGACCCTTGACAAATTACGCATTTACGTACCTTCAGTTGCCTGCCAGGGACAATTCCATAACCGCGACCATACTTATAACACGGTCTCTGCTTCACATCCAGTTTTCCACTGATCCTCGATTTTCACAAACTTATGAAAACGAAAATGAAATACGTAACGTAATGGAAATATGGGTGCAGTGATTTATAAACAGTATAGACTGTACTGAAAATTGTAATTGTGAAAATTAGTTGTTTCAGGCCACTTTGTGAACAAATGCTAAATGAATTAATGAATTTTGGTTTAAATTCAGACACCAATCTCAGAAAGAAGTGAAAGCCGTATTGTAGACACAGGCCCCTAGTATTTAATTTCGTCAAAGTTTTTTGCTGACTTTTTCGATAGAAGGAGAATACCGCAATATGTGAGAAGAAAAATCTTTCACTGGCTGAAGGTGATCGAACCATGTGAGGATTTTCACTTTTACAGTGTCTATTTTGGTGCTTTCTACGTTCATTTTCTTCCTGATTGTGTGAATCCTACAATCATCTAATCTTATTGCACGGCTACAACGTTTGTCTAAGACCATTTCAAGGGATAACAATCTTTCTTTATATCTATTATTTTGGTGATTGGCCATATTTCCGCAGTTGTTGAACAATAATTTTATAAATAATTCTGCCAAAAAGAACTGTTTTGGTGAATTTTGTTGTAATTTGATTTCCCAGACGCGTTTCGCCCTTGTGGTGTAAGACATCTTCAGTGGCTGTACAGTGTTTTTGCAATAATTATCTACAATACAACTCTTTATATATATATTGAGCAACAACTATTGATATAATGCTCAAATAAAAATGGAATTAATAGTGATGTGAAAGTGTGTGAAGTGCTGTTCCAGACCGGCATTTGAGGATTACCAGTATAGCTGTGAGTACAGTGTATATATATATATATATATATATATATATATATATATAAAGTGTTGTACTGTAGATAATTATTGTAACAACACATGTAAAAACACTTTACTGCCACTGAAGATGCCATACACCACAAGGGCGAAACGCGTCTGGGGAATCAAATAATAACAAAATTCACCAAAACAGTTGTTTTTGACGGAATTATTTATAAAGTTATTTCTTTATCTCTTTTCATTATCTTCCTCGTCTCTTAATCTTAAGTACAAATATTTCCAATATACTGCTGTATATAATAGTTTTGGTAATTTTGATTCTCACAATTGTTAGTTAAGCTGTCGAATCACTCTTCTACCTTTTCCTACCTTGCTGAGCACATCCTCACTAATTTTTCCATCTGAATAAATTATAACACCTAGGTTGTAAAACTCGAAATTCATTTTTATGTCTGCCGTGATGTAGTACTGTCGCCACAGGCTAGATAAAATATGACACTGTCATCTTGCTGACCAATCGGGTTGATCTTCGACAATGTTACCTGCTGGGCTGGGCTGGGGTGAAAAAATTGTTTGCCCTCCGGAAGTTCCTGCTGTTGTATTTACGGCTTCCTTCGCTGTTGGTTCGGCAGCGATAGTAGGCTACAATGCGGCGTTCAAAAAGCCATTTCATTCCAATTCTGCCTGCGTTCCTGACGGAAAACGGAAATAGGGGTGGGCGCTTGCTACAGGTGTGATAAAGGCCAGTGAAACCATTTGTGTGCGGGCACCCGCACATCTCGGTGCGAGAAGAACGGCGTGGAATAACAAACCGCTTTTCGGAGACGAGGTCGTCCAATGTATGTTAGCCAACGTGGTTCCTGGTTCCACAAACATAGTACCGTCATTCACTCGCACATCCAGGCTGACGTTGACTTTACGATGGTAAACATATGTTTCAGTGGAAATTTCATGAAATGGACGACACAATTTGCTTATGTGGTAGCTGCCAGAGCTCGCCTGTTAATTTGGACGGGACCTACAGTTTAACATGAAATCCGACACACCGAGCGTCCTAGCATCTTTACATTAAAAAAAGTAAATATTTGCTAGAGGTTAAAAAGTGTTTTGAAGTTCGAGTGGCAACACACAAACCCACAGTTTTTGACGATCTTGATGAAAATTTTTACACGTCTAGTCTGAAATAAAGAGAAAAATACTTTCTACGTCTGATTTACAAAAACGCAACCTCTCTCCCCTTTTATCCTCCTTAATTTTTGTCAATGTTATTTATACAAACTTGTTTTAAAAATTAAATTTCAATGGAACCTTGCACACGTATACCTTAAAAGAAAGAGAGAAATTTTAACTTTATCCATGATAAATGGGTTTATGAAAGTCTGCAACTGTTTCAATTGACGGGTAAGAACATTATTATACTGCAACACAGTTACATTTGCTAAAGTTTTAATTTACGCTGTGCGTGACGCAATTCGAGAATTAATTCTCATTTTGAAACGCATTATTATTACATTTTCGATGTGAAAAAGTGCTGGTGTCATTTTCTGCTGGACATTAAGTCACCATATGGACTTGATGTAAGAATGTGAAATTTATTTGCATCATAAATTATACTTAATGAATAGATATGATACTAAATGAAAAATTAGAAAGTGAATTTGTGACCTTTTTCAAATGTTTTGACACTTTATTATAAATAATGTACCATCATCTGCTAAATCCCAACACAAATGTAATTTTGTTTATTAGATGTAAATCATATCTGCAAAATCTGTATAATAACACATATCCTTAATCATGTACTGTATTATCATTGTTTCTTTTTTATTGTTAGATGTACTGAATCATCTTTACTTTATTTAAATAACGTTAACTTTCAATCATTGTATATCGCCTAGTACGTACATTTAATGTAATGAGGATGTGTTTTAAGAAGCCTTCAAAAACGTAAGTTTGATTAGATAATTATTCGACATCTACTTAGTTGCAAAATCTTTATATAGTAGGGTCTACAACACTCCACAAATTTATTTCTAGGAAACACACCGAAAGCTTTACTAATGTCCAGCAGAAACTGACACAAGCACTTAACACATCGAAAATGTAATAATAATGCGTTTGAAAATGAGAATTACTTCTCGAAACGCGTCACACACAGTGTAAATTAAAACATCAGCCAAAGTAACTGTGTTGCAGTATAATTATTTGCTTGCCCGTTAAAGAGAAAAATATTGTCTATATTTCATTTACAGAAACCGAATCCCTCTCCTCCAGCATCCTCCTTAAGCAAAATTTATATGTGAAACTATCTATTTTTGGGGGAAAAATCTCGAAAATGGGAGGGAAATGGGCCAAAATGGATAGTGATATTCTGAAAGCTTATAACATTTCCTTTAAACAGTTCTGTACCGATTCAAATCTGACATTGCTAACCGAGAAATATGGACGTGAAATTTAAAATTGGTTTGAAAGTTTGTAGCGACACACAAATATACAGTTCTCATCTGATTTTGAAGGAACTTTGCGCACATATGCTATCAAATAAGTAGAAAAATAATGTTTACATTTTGTTTATAAACTTGCTCTCGCTTTCCTTCTTCACCCGTCTTAATAGAAATTTACATGTGCAACTTTCCTTGTTGTTTGCTTGTTTTTGTTTGTTTTTTTGTTGTTTTTTTTACATATGTTTTGAACAATAGAGGAAAACTTAAAAAGTGGATGAGGATGGAAAATGATAATGACAATCCGATCAAATGGTATAAAACATCAAAACTTTATTTTTCAGCCACCAAGCAATGACGGGTACTCCTATAGTCTTGAATAAACTCCACTGAGTATTTAATTTTAACAACCCAAGAAAAGGATGAATCATTTTATAGTTGAGTGTATGGTTGACACTGAGGTAGTTTCGCATAGCTTTATTGGTTTCATGTTACAAGTGAAGTTACATCAATTTCATTGGTGAGAGTGAGAGAATACATTCCAGTGAATCGTTTTAACTGAAGATGAGCATGATAAGCCTGTGGAGGTAGTGGGAACGTCTGCCGTGCCACGAATCCCTTTGCACGTTTGTCCCTTATAAGGCCCCGTCTCGTTAATGCAGACCTGTTGGCTGCCCGGCTCCTCGTTAGGGAAGCTGTATGCGCAATACACGTTAGCTCTCTGATGGGAGGAAGCCGTGTCCTCTACGGTCAGTTGCTCTGTCCTGCCCTGTGGGGACCATTACCGAGCCGGCCGTGTCCATGGCAATCCGGATCGTGTTGTGAGGCAAGGCATTGGTTCATTAAACTATTACGGTGGATATAATCTAAGTTAGAAGATCCTAATACGCTTCCCTAACATCAAACAAATGTTCCCACCCCCACCCCTCCCCCGCCACAGTTATATTATCAAAAAAGGTAAAAAATCAATAAAGTATGAAATCGAATATATATATATATATATATTTTCTCTTCTTTCATTTCGGTCGCCTAAGAACCACGAAAAGTAATCCGGTGCATTCATCCCGATCCTCTTTTTCTTGACATCTAATAGTTCTTCATTCTTTAACTTTGCTGTTCCCTTTTTTTCTTGAGTCCAGATGTTATAACTTTGTACTGGAAAACATTGAAATTTTGTATTCTTCTACAAGTTGCTCTGTCTTGTATTATGTCTTCTATTATTCCGATTTCTATCATCTCCATCATATCTTTATGTCTTACATTTATTTTTATTGCTTACAAAATATAAATTCGCTGAAAGAAGGTAAAAAATATAAAATTTCGATTTACTGAAAATAAGCAACAAAGAAAAAGAATGGGAAGTGTGAGCTTGCATTTCTTTTAACAGGATTCCCTGTTCTGTGTTGGATATTAGAATGCGCACAGCGTAAGTCATTGCCAATATAGCGTCTGTTTGAAATTGTGCTTTGATTGCAACAAAGTCGAAAACTCTCTTTCGTACAAATAAGTGCTCGAAAAAAATGAATATAATGGCAGCGTTTATTATTTTATTTTATTCATCACTATTGTTCCATGGATTCCTACTGAGGAAGGAAATTTGGGATGTGAGACATGTCATGGTTAATGCGCTTGGGTCATAATGATAGAGACAAAAATTATATGTTACAAAGAAAAAAAAGAGAATAAAATTTAAACATTAATTTTTGCAACTGAGTTTTTCAAAAGGTCGTATTAAATACAATTAAATATTTTGTTCAAACTCTTGAATGGAATTGAAGGAGTTGCCAATAAGATAATCTCTCAGTTTTTATTTTAATATACCTTCATTCTCCGCAAACTTTTTTATACTCTTGGTAAGTTTACTAATCATATGTATCCCAGAATAATTATAACTCCTCTTTGTACTAATGAAAGTAACGTTTGGGTTTTGTGCAAGTTATTTCTGTTTCTTGTATTGAAATTGTGTACCTGTGAAATAGACGTAAACAGGTTAAAATGTCCTATAACAAAGCACATGAGAGAATACATGTATACTGAGAAGTCATTTTAAGAAGTTTGTTCTTGGTTTTACCATATATAACTTCCTAATAGCTCTTTTCTGTGCTATTAAAACTTATTTGCTTTGTGAAGAGTTTCCCACAAAATTATGCCATATGGCATGACTGAATGAAAATATGAGGAGTACACCTGTTTTGTTAATTCTAGATCTGCTGTTAGAGAAAGTGTTCGTGTTTGATAGTGAAGAGAGATGTTCGTGCCAACAGAGTTTCTCATATATTTGAATGCCAAGAAATTTCATACTCTTTGTTTCCATTATTGTGTTATTTTTATAGTTTATATGTAAATCTGGCTGCATAATTTTCTGTCTGAAACCTTTTTTTTTTTTTCAAAATTTAATTTTAATTAATTTGTCTATTTCACTAAGTACTTTGTTTACATTAAATTCTAGATTACATTTTGGCGTTTGTCTCGCAGTCAGATTAGTGTCTTCAGCATTCTTAATCGTGTTGGATAAATTTCATGGATCGTCAATTAGAAATAGGTTACAATATAATTGCTGAAACTTGACAGAAAATATTGATTTACCAAATTTATTAAAATATAGTTTGGGAGTCTGATACACGACACAGGACATTGGTCTACGCAATTTATTACAAATACGTGATTGATTATAGGATTCTGCTGATATTTTACGTTTAGATTTGTAGCTTTTCAGTACTAACTATGATGATTCAGAGAAAACTCTCTAAGTATATTATGTTAGCATAAAAGTTTTCAGTTCTAACAAGCGGTAAAAGAGATGTAGTAAGTCCGAAGGTGTAGATCTAGGGTAACGTCCACACGGGCGGGGAAGGAACTTTGCAGCCCCTCCCCCCCCCCCTCTCAATTTAATATAGGTTGTGTGTAGTTCGAACGATATCTAGAGATTCAAATGTTTTTAATCAAATCTCATGGAGTACTTTCCTACTGTTTCACATATTTTCTAATGGAAACTAATACAAACAGCTAAATTAAGACTGTGCAGATAAAACTTTCAAATTATAAGGTACATAGTCCTTACCGGAAATTATGGTGTTATAAATATATTTGAAATGTAGTAATGTCACATAATATGTATTTTTAACTTTGATAATTTAGTTCAAAGGTCAGAGACGCCCATAAAGACAGTGCTGAGTCTCTTTGAAAACAGTTGAAGAGAAGAGACGAGAAAGAAATGGTTTAGATGAAAGCATGAAGAACAAAGAATTAAATGAAAGATGAAGTTTCAAAGAATAAACGCTCAATAAATTTGTATTTTGACATGTGGTGTCTAAATGTTAAATCAGCACGAGGGAGTAATTAAAGAGAATTAATGAATGGTTTGTAAGACATTGTATGATAATCGGAAGGAATGTATAATGAAAATAAGTAAATAGAAGTTATAATTGTATATTATCTTGTTAATATGAATTATAGCAATAAATTGTATGCTTAATGCTCTAAGAAAACTGAATGATTTATTCCAGAAAGTAAGGAAATTAATGGCATCAAAGTAAAGATTTTACAGAAGTTAAGGTGTCCTATTGAACCAGATATTTAAAACCAGCAAGCAGCAATTAGAATAACGGTAAATATCTTGTATGTATATAAAATGATGAAAGTAAAAAAAAATTTGAGGCTGCGTACCGATATATGTTTCAAAAGGAAGGAAGTAAGTTAAAAAAAAAAAAAAAAAAAAATTGTTGCGACGCACAAGTAGACTAGCAACGCGTGAACTATACATACTCGTATATCGCATTTCTTATGAAACAAGAGAACGATATTGTTTAATCCAGTAGTCTGGGATGTTGAAAGAAAAAAGTTCTATGGGATTAATTTAATGTAAGTAAATTAATTTTTAATTCAACGAACTTTTACCGATGTTACCGTCCTTTCTGTTGAGTTGCGGTGATTACAGGAGACATCTTGTCAATCAACTGTGTAAATTATATATACTGTTTATAACATGTTTGACTTGATAGTTCGATATTTCACTATGAAAATTGTTATTTACCTAAGGAAAGGTGTAATCGGACTTCGTTTTAATGTACTTTGGACGCCACCATTAGATGGTTCGGGAATATTACATACACTTCGTAGAAAATAAAATAAACACTCCGTTTTCATAAATACATGAACACATTTATTATGATAGTTCCTTAAGTGTACTACTTTCCGACCACCAATGGAAGAAAAATGTTAACACTATTATACACTTCACAATAACATTCATCCGAAGATTGCAATTCGTTCGAGTGGCAAGTGACTGGCAAGCACTTAATGTAATATAACTTCCAACTGTTCGTCATACACCGTCTGTTCTTAATACCCGTAACGGCTAAATAAACAGTCTTTACTACGTGGAAAGTCACTCCTTGAGTTCACTAATCTCCTTGAGTAACAAATATTGCCAAATTGATTTCACCTTAGCAGCCACAGGCAATTATAAACACGGAATCCGTCGTACACATATGCAGTACCCCGTACACTTACTCACAAACCAAAACTCATATGTTGGTCTCCGACAACTAACACAGGCGTAAAATATGCATTACGTAGTTAAATCGGGTTAATCACTCAACACTGATTTTATGTATATACTCGTTAAACCACTGAGAGAACAACTTCAAACACATTTTTTTGTTACGCCATGTCTACTTCAACACTCGCGGGAAAGAACAATACCAACTATCTCTGACCTACTACAGCTAGTTGTTCAGAGATAACTATATCAACGACTGCATGTAAAACACTTTCAATTATATTCTAAATTTTAAAGGAGGTCGGTTTTGTACACTGTATTGTGACAATCTGCATCTGTAGGCGCCAGATGCCTAACATAAGAATCACCTTCGGAGAGCAGAGAAGAAATTGCTCCCCGGCAGTCAGTACTGCTCCAGGATGCCGCAGATGTTATCGCCTGGAAGTAGGCACCCGCTGTTGAAACACTGTATACTCAGAATGGGAAACAGAATACCACATCATAACCAACAATTAAAGCTGCGTTCTCCAAGTTATCGGGTCCTTGGCCCTGCAGTCTGAGGTCTCTCCTTTATCAAATAATGATAGGTCTGTCAAAGACGCCCTCTGCACCTGGAAACATACCGCTAAACCTTCTGGCAAAAAGTTTTTGGTTTTCAGCTAACGTGATTGTCGTGTTCGTAATCGTCATGGCATCAGTTTTTTTATATATATATACTTATGGCTTTACACCTCGTCGACGTCGAGGTCATTAGAGGCGGGATCTGACTCAGGACAAGGAAATTCTGCCATGGCCTTTTAAAGGAAGCATCACAACATTCGCCTGGAGTGATTTGGGGAAACCAAAACTCAGATCTGGATGCCCAGACGGGGCTGGCATCAGACTGATGGAGATTCGACACTCCAAAGGTGAGTAATGGGATATAAGCTTTGTGGTTATTGAGTAAATATTGCTATTCAGTCGTAAATTAGCGAAATTTTCCTTTCTTTCTTATTCCACAGGTTGCTGTATTGGTCGCCAGGGGTTTTACCTACCTCCTAATGTTTCTGATTACTACTGTTTTTGAATGAATCCAACAGTTCTACCTAATGACAACACACGAATCGCTTTCAATTAAAATTTATTTTTCTAGTGAGCTCTACGATAACATAGGCACCACAATTCTCCAAAGACATACAAATATTGCAGCGATTAAACTCACAAACAAAAATTCTGACAACGATTACCAACTAACTTCAACTAACTCTGCTCGCCATCTCCCGCCTTTAAATAAGCGCGGAAAAACATCCAGAAAGACACAAAGAGTGTTTCTCGAACGGCGACAATGCAGCCAATAATCAAAATCACATTAAAACAATCAGGATTACTGCAAAATCATACACAATCATTAGCAAACACACAGAAACGAAAATTAAATATATTTATAGGTACTTAAACACATTTTTTTTTTAACAAAAACCAGTTTGTAATGTCCCTTGGTGACGGGAAATTTATGCGTGTAAATTCCACGTTTCTTTGGCATCGGCGAGAGCCAGGTGACTCATAGCTGGGCTGAAAGACCGAACGATTTATGGCAGGCCGTAAAGTTAAAAGCTTTACGCATTCAATGAAATTCAAATGACAGTATAGGGACTGTGCCGAAATGAGGATTTCCTGGTACAGTAGAAAGTTGAAATTAGAGCAACGATGATTCGGAGAAAAAGTCAGGTTGCGAAACACCTTTGTTGGGAACCAGCGAATCAAACTGTGTTACTAACTTATAGAAACCATAAGTTTTTTATGTTGCATGAGGAGCGCCAATGGAGATTGTGGACGACCCGCCAAACGCTGCGACTCCCTGAAATTTTCCGCGTCTGCTAAAACCCGGAGCCTGCAAGTTTTGAACGGGGCGAACAAGCGGGAGGGAAGACATTCTGTTTCTGGCCAGCAAACAATCCGGACCGGTGCACCACGGGAGATTGCCGGTGGGGTCACTACCCGCGGGGAGCTACGTCGCCAAGTGACCTTGCGCCCAGCTGATCAACAGGGTCCGTGAAACTCTGTTTTATCCGCATGTCATCTGCCACGGTAAAGAACGCCGGCGATGTATAGACACTCTTGCGTCATTCAACCCTAGGAAACGCTCTGAGATGAGAATCATGCTCTAAATTGTTAAAAAGAAACTTTTAATATTCAGTTCTGTTCAATAAACCAATCAATTTTATATTCAAAGAAAATAATAGGTGTTGTAAACCCTGCTTTCAATAACTTCCTTTCCAATGTATCAATATATGATTTGAATGGATGAAGATTTTTGTTTTTTAATGGTATTTTAAAAGTACAATTGCTTTGATTAAAAGTATTTCAGAATTGGAATGTAGCTTCTCTCGGATAGAGAACACTTCCATTCATGGCGCCTACCCGGGATTAATTTTGCAAATTAATTTATTAAACAATGCATCTCATGATTTTATTCTAATTTTAATAACGTCATAAAACTAGACGTTACAAGTTCAAACAGTAGAAAATTGTCCTCCAAACATCGTGGCTCACGTCAACATTTACAATTACAAACTCTTAATTAATGTTTCTTACATAATGCTGTGCTTGATCGTATTGCATATCATTTATACAATATCTCTCCATAAAACAATGTTCATTTAAACAAATTCACAATAAATTACACGAAAAATATACAGAACCATAATTAATTAACTCCCAGCTTGATATACATAATACATAAAATAAAATTTCATTAAAGAGCTATAATAAACTTCTTTCTCGTCTATCGTTGATTTCGGTTGCCACAGAATGCCACCTGTTTGCTCGATTTCTGGTAAATTCCCGCAAGTGTCTAGAAACAGAAAATGAGCAAATTGTGGTATTGGGCATTTTCCATGGCACTACAATATGTCACAGTAAGCACAAAACAAAGGCTTATGTTTGTTCGTAACTTTCAAACTACATCTTGTGTAGGTATTTTTAGAATTTGTTGTTTAAGTGCGGGATATGAAGGAAACTGGAAACAAATTTCAAGTTCCCAGCTAACAGTATTTTCAACATCGTCAACGGAAAAGGTCTAAAAGTGACAACTTTCATAAGAAATCACGTGAGACCAAAATTATACTCTTCTACTTTACCAGCTCTAAACTACGATGACCCAAACACTGAAAAAAATTTTTTCTTGTTCTTTTACTTGAATGAGAAACAGCACGATTTTTGGTTTTCCGTGAAAGGAATGCGGAAGATTTTTCGTCTCCGGTACGGAACCTTCAGAAATGTTAATTCAGTTTACCTAATTCGATTAAATAAACAATAAGTAGGCCTTCGTTTTATCTTGTGGTAAATGTTTTCCTCCCTTCGAAAAATTTGTCATTTATTATTTCTATCCGTACTCGCTACACTTTGGCTAAACGGGTTAGCAGAAAATTAATTGTTTCTAACCCAACACATTGGTTCAATTGGTTGCTGCACCGTGATGGCGTCAGGCGCTAAAAATGGTCACGTGATTCGAGTCCTTGTGATGGAATTGGCAGGCAGGATAGGAGTTGTAATGGTACATAATTCTTAATCACCAAATTGAGCACCAAAGTACTGGGTACTTCTTCACACCGCGTATGAAATGAGGCCATGCAACACTGTTGTCGGATGGAAACGTTAAGACCGTCGGCCTTTTAGGCATGTTTGGAAGAGTAGAATGGGAAGGGATCTGGTTTCACACTCTCCCTTCTTCATTTCTCATTTCATACAACCAACCGAGAGTGGTGGTGTAACGGTTAGCGTTCTGGCCTCGCATTCGGGAGGACGGCGGTTCGAATCCCCGGCCAGGCATCCAGATTTGGACTTTCCATGGTTTCCCAAATCACTCCAGGCAAATGCCGGGATTCTTCCTTCAAAAGCCCATGGCCGAATTCCTTCCCATTCCTTGCCCCCATCCTTTCCCCTCTCTAAAGACCTTGCTGTTAAGAGACGTTAAGCAGTAAAAAAAAAAAATACAACCCAAACAACACTCTCTTCTGAACACACATTACCACAATCATCCAAACTACAATATCACATGCGAATACACGCCCCAGTTTATGACATATATGCCACATAACCGGCCCATCTCGATACCTAATATTTCAGACTGCTAAAGTTTTGTTTTAAAGTTAGTTATAAATTATTTTTTTGTATTAATGATTCAATTAGTAAAAATAGAGCCTTGTTTTTGGAGCTAGGGAATTCATTGTTGTGGTGGCGCAGCAAAGGCTCGTTAACTAGCTACCGCACAGGGCAGTCCCCACATAGCTACGGTACAGTCACAGGAGTCCGCGGGAAGTTATCGATATGGTTGGTCGGTACACGCGAAGTACAGTCATGTCATAAGCATGTCGGGTGCTGAGGCACAAGCCTCTACTTGTATGATTGGATATTATCAGAGATTTTAGAAAGATTGTGCATCTAAGGTCATAGCAGTAAAAGAACTTTATGAAGATTTGTGTTTATTTTATATTTTTTGTGCTACAAGATCCGTAATAAACGGAATTAAGTGGATTTTTGTATTATTATTTGTAACAATAACATTATTTATCATTGGAATTTCGTAAAGCGAACAGTATTTTCAAAAAAAAAGAAGTAATTGCGTTTGTTTAGAGAGAGTGAGAGAGGAGAAGAAGGCAACTTTCTCGTTACACGCTCGGTTCAGATAGAAGGCCGTCTGTATGAAGCATCACCAGGAACATAATTATCATATGTGGCGACCGAGGCAGGATTTGGTGAAATGGTAGCTACTGTTAGAAGTTCATCTTCACAACAAATTCCCATGGAGGGGTGCGTCCTTCATGGTTAGTACGTATGCCGGAATCAGCTATGGCATCTATAAAATAATTGTATTGCACCGTCCAAGCGTTTCGCGTTAGTCACTTTGTGGGATTAATAGTTGTCGAGGCGTAGGAGTAAATTGAGTATGATCCTAGCTTGTGCCTAGAGAACTGGGCGAAACCTTCTAATACCGAAAAAAATTGATAGTTCATTTTCATATGACGATATTTGTTGTCTCGCACATTACAACTTTCAATGTTTTCGTTTTTATTTTGTTTTTTTTTTTAAATTATTTGATCCATAAGAACAACCAATAGTAGTGGGGATAAACTAATTCCCTGCCTGAGCCTATTGGCTAGCATAAAGTTTGATATTATTTATTAACCTAGTATTATACAACTCTCAAATTTATTACATGACGTAAACTTATCCATAATGAGGAAGTTTGTGGTATTTATGCTTTCAGGTAGATTCTTATATTTCATTTCAAAAACAGAATAATGCTTAATGTCAGGATACAATTATAAGAGATACTTTCAAATCATCACATAATATTTACAGATAATCATTTTTACATTTCCCTCTGCGGTAGCGACTATAAACTGAAACCTTCATCAACAAGTGAAAAACTAGAGTACATAATTTTTCCAGTTGATGATAATGGTTTCGTGTGTCCTAATTTGCGTACAGGTAGTTTGGTTATAAACCAAAACATGTATTGTGAATTAAATGACGGAAGGCGGAAAGAGTCTGGCTGGTCTGTGAGTGCCAAAATCCTGTGATATATTGAATGCATGGTCGATATACATCAAGTCGCTGATCACGTCCCACGGAGTTAGGGGGGAGCTGCGTGTTACACGACAAACTGAGTGCTGACGGTAAAGGATTGAGCAGGCAGTGAAGCTGACGGAAGTGCTGACACATTAGCAGTGTGTCAGATGCATTTGCGTTGAATGTGGAGCAAAATGGTCCATGACAACAGATTCAAGAACGAATAAACTTAATTAAATATCTGGGTATCACTTAATAAATTCACCAAAAAATTGTATATATTTCCAAATATGGTGTTAGAATAGAGGCTAATGATAATTAATTCGTAATGTAATACCATAACGCTTTTGCCTCGAATTTTGGAGGCCCTGGTTCGAATCTCCATCCAGCCATTCATACATGGTTTCTTCAAAACAGTCCACGTGAATGCCGGGAAGTTTCTTTTAAAGCCCATGGCTGAATTTCTTTCCGTTCCTTGCCGCTACTCATTTCTCGCCTCTAATGACTCCAATACCAATGTCGCGGCGTGAGGCCAAAAGCAGAAAGAAAACTTAGTACAGACCTACAGGAATCGAAAAATAAGCTCACATCTTAAACCGAAGCACGGATGGTAAAAAAAGAGAAATAAAAACAACTTACTGCCGTGGAAATGAGGTTTCCTGAAAGAAACTTATCACATACACTACTGAAGCATAAGTGTAATGTATATTAACTAAAGGTAAACATGTCTTTTAGGTATTTATAAAATTTTCCACTGTTTGAAACAGACACAGTGTATAATTTCAATTGGACCTAAACTTTTTAAAAAGGCATAAAAAGTAACATGTGTCCAGCTCATGAGAAAAAAATGAAATTAGGAATTTTAATACTGTAGATAAAGTCAAAAATGAGCTACCTATGTTGCACCATAAAAAGCATTGCTCTTACGATCGCCCTGCCTGAGTCAGAGGGTACACGGTTACCATGGGTATGTTTACCAATGCCAGTGGCAGCCGGGCATAATGGATACGGTGTTGGCACGAGCCAGCTTGAACACTGCCGCGGTCGAACATGTCGCGGTAGAACATGCCGCGCTGCCAGCCATTCCTTGTCGCGATTTCTGCACGCGGCTTTACGCCTCGTCGACGTCGAATTCGTGAGAGGTTGGATTGACTGGGGTCAAGCAACGAGAAGGAACTCGGCCATGGCCTTTTGAAGGAAGCATCCCGGCATTCGCCAGGAGTGATTTGGGAAAACCATAGAAAACGGAAATCTGGATGCGCGGACGGGGATTCGGACAGGCGTCCTCCTGAATGTGAGGCCAGGACGTTAACCGCCCATCCACCACAGTCGGTTAAAAAAAAAATAGAAAGAAATGGCATGCGATGACATACATCAACAAAGACAAATACAAAATTGCATATATATTATAAAAACAAGGATTCATAATAGCGTTATGAACAGAAAAACGATATAGAAAAACATTAAAAGTAACACAAAAACCAATAAATCCCACAACTCAAGAATATACAGGTTAACATGCAATGAATGTCAAGCTCAGTACAGTGGACAAACATATAGAAAATTCGAAACAAGGTAAAAAGAACACATGGTTAAAATACAACAACCATTCTACATTTGCAGAACACTTACAAGAATACAACCACCAACCAACGAATATAGACACAGACATGCAAATACTCACCATAAACATTAACATTCCAACAGATGTATCACATACAGGAATGGCGACAGGAGGAATACATATAATAAACGAATACATTTTGAAAAAAAAAAAAAAAAATGCCACACACGAAATGAACGGAAGACGAACAAGGAAAACAAAATAGCATCAAATAGTGTTACACAATCAAAAGTAAACAAAACAGACCAGCCATTCGTTCAAAATACATAGTGCAGTGTTAGTGTTAGTTGTGCAAAAACGTGCATTAAATGACTTGCAATCCAAAAAGCAGACATAAATCACTGCTGCTGAAGTTGGTGAACAAATAAAGTAATGTATCCAAAAAATGTAAGTAGATTGTAATTTGTATAAAAAACTTCTATATTCAAAATGTAAAACACAACAACATTGTAACATGTATACACGATTAACAGGATAAACCACTGAGTATGCTTCATTTAAGAAGTGAAACGTGTTCAAAAATTAAGTAAACGAACAAATATTTAATTGCTTTGGCTAAATTTATTTATTAATACTATCAGCGATTTAGTAAAATGATTCACAAAGTCCAGATATTACACTAGGAAAAATTTACTCCCGCTCGAGTAAGCCTTCAAATTTAAAGAATCTCGAAAGAAATTTGTGAGACTTGTAACTGGTTACACATTGAGAACAATTCTGACGATTCGATTTCTAAAGGATATTCACATTGACGCCAATGTTGGTTCTTCGATTTACTTTTAAGGTCTTTCTTTGCTTACTTGCCGCAACAAATGTAATCCGAAGTAATTATCCTGCTCTCGGAAGCAACATTCAGTTTCGCACGACCTGTGATTTATGATGGCACTACTGTGAATAATTGCCTGTAATGACGGTCTGTGGGGCAATTAATCAGATCCGATGTATCGCAAATGTCGATGACCTAATGTATTCACGAGATACAGTAAAACTAGAATAAAAAAAAAACTGGATATTAATCTCATCGTTTAGACAGGTTGTAATTAATATACGGTAGATTACAGCTACTGGTAAAATATTACGCAGTGAAATTGTTTTAACGTTTTTCACACTCTTACTGCATCAACTTCAACTAGTGGTATATATATATATATATATATATATATATATATACCGTCCTGATTGGGTTTTTAGACGGTTCTCCGCATTCACCAAGACGAATGTTGGAATGGTCCCCGAGTCGTGAACTACATATTTCACAAACAAAAATAAACATATTACAGGAAACATAATTTATTCGATTCGCAGACTTACGGAAACATTAAATTTCCTCCCATTGACAATCCCTGGTTGTAATTACCCAATGGAAACATTGTGCGAATTCTTAATTACAAGCCATGATGAGAATTAAGGCTTTACTAACCGATAGGGTCTACTCGCAATATACACACAATTTAGTCCACAACCTGAAGGTTGGGTTGGTCCTCTCAAAGGAAGCGTTTTAAGCCAGTGTGTCAGAGGAAAGATAGTCAGTCCCTTTCCTCCAGGAACTAAAGTGATATATATATATACATTTATTCAAACATCATGTGATCAAAGTTTCAAAATATAGTATACATTACAGAAACATATAATTACTCTGGTCAAATGAATGGGCTAAATGTTGGCGTTATCATAATTGATCACGGAGAAAAAGTCCATCTAGAATTGATCAGAAGTGGCGTTTGTACCTCATTGATTTTTTAAATTCCATGGTGTTATTTTAAGTGTGGCTAAATAACCGTCTAGACTCTTAGGTTTCCTTTATATTATAATACTGTACATACCATGTACTAATACCCAAACGAGTGAGTTATGTTTATCTGGTGGTAAAGTCTGGACGTATTACAATCTTGCGTGTAACCTCAGATGGAGAAATTTGTAATGGAGTTGCCGTCGCATGCTTCGTCGAGTTCCATATGTCTGTAGCCTTTCCGTAAGTAAAACTATGGATTTATGTGTCTGCATTCCCACGGGTATCACAGCCATCTGTAGATTTTAAAAAGATTCGAAATAATCACACATTTGTAGGTATAGTGTCACTGAAAACTTTGGACCATAGGGATTGATTTTCTGATGATAGCACTTTATACCACACGTTTTCCCAATTTGTATCTATGAATTTTGTTTCAACAATATTTTTGCGTCCTCCAGATGTCAACGATTTGTGTATATCTCAGGTAATTTATCATTTCGGGCTGCTATAATGTAACTTAATTTTTGAAACAAGAGTCTTAAGTATTCGAAGTATTGTAATGATGTGAGAACATTACGATTTCATTATCTTTTTAGCGTGGTTATGCGCAGCAGGTAACAATTATTCTGTGCTGACGTTCACTGCCAGCGACACAGTGACCAAGGGGGGTCAACTACCTACCTGACCTAACTTGAAACCGGCGAGGCGTTTAGCCGCAAATAAGAGGTGACCCTACTCACTGTCAACTAGTGAAAGACTGTGTAGGAACATCGTCTTAAGAGCGAAATTTATGTGCCTCCAACACTCATAGTAGTGATTTGTGAAGTCGCGACAATTTATGAAGACAGACCGTGGCGAAATGCAAACACGGCGTGTTCTCGAACAATGAAAAACCGAGGAAGTGACGATAACATGCAATTCCCAGAAACTTAAACTCGCGGTCAATCAGGGGAGCCTGAATGAACAGAGGTCGTGTGTGTGTGAGTGTGTATGTGGGAAGGACAGTGATCCTCCAATATAAAATAAGTTACTACAGTTGATGAACTATCGATAAATCAATGATTATAAATATTTGTCAATTTTTATTAACTATTATATTATATTTTATCATTTTTTCCCTAACCTATCCACTTTTTATTCAGTATTAATTTATTTAACAACACTTACCTGCCCATGTAATTGCAGAATTGTTACTGAAAATATAGGAATTATATTTGAATTTTAACCTAATTAATATTAATAACTTCTTACACGATGAAAAAAAACAAATAAATTATGAATTAATCTTTTTATTAAAAAATATCATTCAATACATTTATTTTTATTAAAAGAAAAAAATGGAATAAAGAATACAAAAACTATAATTTATAATTTTAATCATCTTCTTCCTCTTCTTCGTCGTCTTCCGGCTGCTGGTAAATTTCAAACTGGTCTTCATTATCGTCTTCAACGACATTTGTCTCAAGTTCTTCCATGATTTCGGGGTCAAAGGTTCCATCTTCGTTAATGTCGCTCTGATATGGTAGAGCATTGAGACAAGCTTGCCCATTACATTGGCCACAAGCTAAAGAGCACTGCAAGCCCGCTTTCCTGCATCCGCATCGCGAACCACAACCACTCTTGCAGTTGCAGAAAATTGTATTTAGCAAATCTTCTGGAGCAGGTGGTAAAATTGTCATGATAGGCTCCAGAAAATCGTTTCGCATTGCCCAACCCCATACCTGGGGTTGCAAATCATGCCCTAACCATGTTTGAACTTGATAATATATACACGTTTGAAATGTTGATGAACAGCTGCACTTGTTGGTGGAATATTTGAAAGCTCCACAGGTTTATTAAGTTTTGTAGACTTGACGTAATGCATATAACGAAGATGATCGAGACTTTTCACAGATTTATTTGAAAAGTTTGTAAAGCAAGCAGCATGGTACTTCGCTTCAGCAGCGATCAAATCATACTGTAAAATTATACGACTTTTCACCAATTCTCCGAAATCATCCCCACGTTCTTCTGCTTTTTTGATAACAGTATCTTTGAACTCAAGAGTACTCACATTTTTTATCTTCCGCCTGTATTTTTCTCTTTTCTTTTTCTCTGCAGCCTCATCAGCAACTTCGCCACAAAATAAACATTGATTCTTAAAATCAAACACTTCACCTCGTTTTTTACGGAGTACTAATGGAGAAGTTATAGTTTCTCCTTCTTCTTGTTTCCGTTTTGCTGCTTGGATACAGTTTTTACTAATGTAAACACTTCGACACTTTTCATGCACTTTAACAGAGGTTACTGATTTTAAATAATCAATGTTTCCGTCGTTTCGTTCGACACTTGCAGTTCGTAGAAATTTCATACCGCGCACTACTTCAATAAGCGATTCACCTCCCGAATCTGACTTATTACATAGATAACACAAATCAGCCATAGTTCTTGAAATTATACGTCCGTAGTTACCAAGATACGATTCAAACTGAAAGAAAGAGGAGACGGTCGTAACTATATAATACAATTGAACATCTGTCCCTACTGGCTATAAATAGAAAGGTCCGTAATGTATAATAGGGGCCCTTATAATTCCCAGGTATAATTTTTGACGTAGTGGAAGGATTTTAAAATTTACAGATTTTAAAGAAGATGCACTTAATTATTTACTATTTAAAATGTCATTAGTGTAAATGGGAATATAATTATATTATGATTTAAGTTTTTCCCTTAATTATTTTTTAATTTTAGAAACGGTTATCAGAATTATTGAATAGATATAGATTTAATGCATGAAGAAAATGATAAAATATAATATAATAGTTAATAAAAATTGACAAATATTTATAATCATTGATTTATCGATAGTTCATCAACTGTATATGGCGCGTTTTCGACCGGAGGCACCGGTTGACCTGAAGTGATGCTGTGACCGCGCGAAAATGGTTCACCGTATAAATTTTTTTTTTAGACAAAATTTGTAGAGAATTTTGTATTATACAATATTGATAATAAATACAAATAGCAAAAAACCCATAGGAAATGAGATATTTACAAAAAAAAGCGCAAAAAAAGATTTTTGTGACATTTGACCTTGAAATTTAAGAGTTGCGTACACCCTACCATATGTAGGTTTTGAGACAATTTTTAGGGTGTCAATATACAAGTATTTCCAGACTTACAGCTGGGTATCTCGAATTCCGAGATTCTTACCTAATTTAAGCTTAAATGACTGGACTATTATGTTGCCTAGGGAATGAATTTGGTAATCATTCTCAAAATAATGCCGAAATAAGTTGTTTTTGATCAGGAGGATAACATGTAAACATGACACCACGTTTTCAGGTAATAGTTTACTGTGCAGGGGATGTACCAAATACTTATCCCGTCATAGTTGGCCTCTAGTAATCAGTTATTCCAGCAGTTTGAAAGCAATAAATTAGCAATGACTGCAATGTAGATAACAAATATTCCTTTTTGGCTGTCATCAGTCTCTCGACTGGTTTGATGCAATCGTCCATCGCTTCCTATGTTGCGCTAACCACTGCATCTCAACACACCCCGTAAACCCATGTCCTCAATTATCTGCTTCATGTATTATAATCTCTGTCCTCCTCTATACTCGTAGTTCTTTCCTTACCTACTTTCCTCGCCTTACAAATGAACTAATCCACCATGTCTCAAAATGTGTCCCGCCATCCTGTCAATTATTTCTGTAAGACTCTTCCATCGACTTATTTTCTCACCCATTATTTCCAAAACTCGTTCGTTTCGTACCTTCTCTGTCCTCTTAAGTTTCAGCATCCTGCTATAGCACCACATTTCAAACGCTTCAATTTTCTTTTTGTTATTCCTAAAGTCCATGCTTCGATACCATAAACTGCTGTGCTCAACACGTGTAATTTAAAAAGTTCTTTCTGAGACTTAGACCAATAGTTGAAACTAAAATATTTATCTTTTTCATGAAAGTTCTTTTCGCTAGTGCTATTCTGCTTTTAAAAACATTCCTGCTTCGGCCATCAGTTATAAATTTACTTCCCAAGTAGTAGAATTCTCTTACTTCTCCTGTTGTATCCGATCCTATCTTAACATTTACTGTTATCATTTCTAATACATTTAATCACGTTTGTCTTGTTTTGGTTTACATTCAGTCCAAAATCTTACTTCAGTATTTTATTCATGACATCCAGTAACTTCTCAATATCCTTAGTCTGTTCTGCTAATTGGAGAATATCGTCAGAAAATCGTAGCTTACTGACTTTTTCTCCTTGAACACTTATGACACATTCAAGTTTTTCTTTTATTTCGTTTAATGCTTACTCTACATACAAATTTAATATTAACGGAGGTAGATTACAGCCTTGCCTCACAGCCATTTTAACTGATGCATGTCTTTCATGATTTTCTGCTGTTATTAGCTAATAGCCACTTGATTACTGTATAGATTGTATTCTTCTACCTCAAAATTTTACACCTGACTATTTTTAAACTTTTAACATCTTCTCCCGCTTATTATTATCAGAATTATTTTCTAAATCAACAAATACCATAAAAGTATCTTTGTTTTTCTTGATCCGCCTTTCAAGTATCAATTTTATAGCCAGAATTGTTTCTCTTGTATCATAATTTTTCCTAAACCCAAACTCATCTTCACCTACTATCTCTTTTGCTATACATTCTATTTATATTATCCTGGTTAGTAATTTTGATGCATGTGGTTCGATAATTCTCAAATTTTTCTTTTATGCTTTCTTCGGAAGTGTGAAGATGATGCTTGTATTAAAATTAAATGGAATTTCTCCTGTTTCACAACTTTTTTATATCAATTTGAATAATATTTCCATTCCTTCTTCTCCTAGGGATTTCAGAAGTTTTGCAGAAATCTTATCAATTCCAAGTGCCTCATTTTATCTCAGATCTTTCAAAGTTCTGTCAAATTATGCTCTTAAAACATAATCTACCAAGTAATCAATCTCGACATCACCTTCTTTTTTCCGGTACACTGTTGCTTAAATCGTCTCCATAATAATAAAGTTCTTCTATGTATTCCTTTCATTGATTCGCTCTGTCTTCTGAGTTTAAAAGAAGTTTTTCAATCTTACCTTTATTGTTTACAAAGGCTAGAGTTATGGCCTCGCATTCGGGAGGACGGCGGTTTGAATCCCCATTCGGGCATCCAGATTTGGGTTTTCCATGGTTTCCCAAATCACTCCAGTCAAATGCCGGGATGCTCCCTTCAATAGTCCATGGCCGAATTCCTTCCCATTCCTTGCCCCCATCCTTTCCCGTCTCTAAAGACCTCGCTGGTAGAGAGACGTTAAGCAGATAAAAGAAATAATGTTTACACGTCTTTTCTTCATTTCTCCGAAATTTTGTTTGATCTTCCTATAAGCAACATCTACTTTTCCTACGGCCATTTCCTTTCCTACTTCTTCGCACTTTTCTTGTAGCTACTTTTCCTTGGTATTTTTGCGTTTTCTATTTATTTTATTTCTGAAAAAAACTGTACAGCTCTCTTATTCCCGAACTTTTTTTGTGCTTTCTCCTCTCATCCATCAAATACAAAATTTCTTCTATGATCCAAGGTTTTTGGGCAACTTGTTTCCTAAAGCCTAATGTTTTTTTACAAACTTTCATTATTTCTCTCTTAAATGAATTCCATTCGTCCTCAGTTGAATTGTTTTCAGAGTTTTTTCTTAGACCTACGTCTACCATCTCCGCAGGTTTTACTCTCGTGTTATATTGCTTAAACGATTATATAGTCTAACCAATAACGTTTCCAGGTATATATCCTTCGTATATGATTCTTAAACAGCGTGTTCGCCAGAACGAGTTTATATATTCCCAAAAATTCTAACATCCTGTTCATTTCTTTCTCCTAGACCAAAATTTTCTATAACATTTCGCTCTTTACCTTCTCCCATTATCGCATTACAATCGCCGATTGTTAGATTTTCATCCCACTTCATATATTGGATTAATTCTTCAATTTTATAATATATTTTCTCTATTATTTCATCATCTTCCTGTGACTTTGGCATGGTACACTTGTTCACACATGGTTGGCGCTGGAATAGTTTCTACCCTTATCAAAATAATCCTGTCACTAAACTGTTCATAATAACTCACCCGTTTTCCTACTCTCTTGTACATTATAAATCCTACGCCAGTGACTCCACTGACAGCTTGTGTTTAATTATCCTGCGTTCCCTACACCAGAAATCCTGTGCATCCTTCCACTTAATATCACTAATCCCAATGACATATACCTTAATCTCCATTTTTATGTTTTCTAATTCACTTACCATATTCAGACTTCTAACATTCGATGCTCCGACTCGTAGAATGTGTCTATACATTCTAATGACCTGAATTCCGAATAAGAATAAACGCTATACGATTGGAACATATCACATAAAAAGTTCAACACTTTGAACATAGTTTACAAGCAAATAACGACTTTGGAGATCACGCTTGTTAATCCTGTCAGTTAGGATGAAAAATAAAACCCTACAAACAAGAATCAATTGGTTATCTTACTAATAAAGTAGTCAAATATCAGAGTAGATATTTTGTATAAATTTGTGCTAAATTCTTTCTAATAAAAAATGCTTTGCTGTTGCTGTGTTAATCCCCGATCACTCTTCTACAATAGTTACTACTTTTTCCAACCATACGCAGGGAAAGTTTATTTTGAAAGATGAGAAACATAACTGCTGTCGCACTACAATATGGTTGAAGTTACTTCCGAAACTAAATTCATCTCGCTTCTGGAGACTTCAGAAGTTATCCGTGTATCAACGTGACCGATATTGCTCCAGGGAAGAAGCTTTGTAAGCATACGCCCGCACAGGAACAGTTGTCGAGCTTCAACTTTGCCAGGAAAACTGAAATCCGTTATAGCTTTTGTGGCAGTGAGGGATTTCATTCCCTGTATTGATCTGGCCTGCACACAGACACTAATGACTTGGACGTCAACGTCGTCTCTGACCTCAAAATGAAAGCGCCTGCAGTTTCACTATAAAATTTACAACAGTATGAAGAAAATATTCTAGTACTTGAAGATGGAGTCAGCTTATTACGTGCACATATAAAAATGAAGTTAGTTTATGATTATAGGATGGGGACAGAATTGCTTATTGAAAACTTGTGATGTAAATATATTGGCATATAATTTTATAATAAATTCAAATACGCAGGACACATCAAGCATATGGTAGAAAACGGCTACAAAATCCTTATTTACTGAAGAGGGTAATGAGACGATGTACCAGAGAAATGAGTGAATTGAATTACAAAATTATGGTCAGACCATTGCTTGAATATGGTGGTGTGGTTTGGGGCCCACATTACGAATATAAAATACAGGAGTTGTATTGTGTGCAAATGAGAGTAGCTTGATTTGCTTGTGGAAATTACTGCAGGATCCATTCGGAAACTGATATGATGAAGGATCTGTATTCGGGGTTACTGGAAGACAGGAGAAAGGTGAAGAAAGTGCTGGGAATGCACATACATGGCATATGTACGTGATGGAACTTGGAGGGATACTTGTAGAAGAATTTTGCTTGAAAAGTAAAAGTTAACGATGTGTACAAGCTGGCACAATGTTTCATGCATAAGGAGTGGGAAAGTTTTCTTTTGGGAATAAGAGTATCAGTGATTGGAATAAATTAACAAGAGAAATGATGAATAATTTAAAAAACGCTGAAGGTAATTAAAATTTATAAGTGGAAAAAGTATATGGATGGTACACTTTTACCCTCAAAGTATATAAGATAATACTAAAAAGTGTAATAAGAATGTGATAAATACATTACCAAATAAATTGCCACCGGAACATGCACTAGGTACCAATTAAATTCAATTCAGGCCTCTTTTTTTGTTTTTCGATTATACCGTAGGATTTCCCTAAGGTTTTGGCGTTACGGATGTAATTTTAGAGATTTTTCCCCAATCGTTTTTCGATTTATATTTCTGTAACAGACAATCTGTGTCGTATTAAAGTTCTTACCCACGCGAAATTCACTAACGCCTGTGAGACTGATTAAGTTTTGGTATTTGTACTTCCCAAAAATTCCATGCTGTTTAGTTTTCAAAGTAGTTCTTGTAACAAATCTGTTACAAATACATCAGTGAAGTTGAGGCTTAGCATTGACACATTTCAAATGCTTTCTTAAGTTTTGTAAAAGTGTTTAATAGAATGTCTCTTTTGTATTGACAGTCAATTCGGGAGAAAGGTGTTTCTAAAAAATCTCCAATTATCAGTTATTTTTGGTATGTGAGTTTGTGTTTGTTATGGAATATTAAACACGATCCTATTGGTTTATCCACAATAGTATTGGTCTTCGTACGTGACTTCAGTTGATAGAACCTCTCTTTTATAGAAGTCTCTGTTTTGTTTAGACAGAAACTCTTCCCATCATTTCCATCAACTTCGTATTTCGAACTAATAACCCACTTATGATAAGAAAAAGCTTTCAGAACCTACCTAGTTCAAATTATAACTATCCCTAATCTTTTGCTATTACTAAAACTTTATTAAGACTATTAAAGGATTAAATTTTAAATTTTTTAAAAGATTTTCTATCAGATAGGTTTGTGCAGTATCACTTTTCCTCGTGGTTAACGTTGTGTATAAGCTTTTCTATCGCCAGAAAATGGTGTGACCTTGTATCAAATAATTATGAAGTGGAACTGAAAACGAATACGGGTTGTTACTAGTATATCATTTCAACATTAAATTCGTTAACATACTTGCTTCCCTTTTATCAATTATTATTATTATTTTCGTATGTCCCCATAACGGAGAACGATAAGCAATCCTGACTGGATGCGTTCAGTTCCTCTTTGGGATGTTCTTCTTGTGGGACCAATATTTTTTTCATTCTTTCACTGACGGTTTTCTTTCCTTCAGCAGTCAAGACGCGTTTAGATTTTTCCTTTTTTTCTCTCTGAAATAACTTCCCATAAGTTCACCTTCTTCTTAAAAATCTCTCTGTCTGTGACGTCTCCCTTAGCAATGCCAGCAGACTTCAGGTCTTTCTCCACCTGCTTCATCCATGAGGTTGTTATTTTTACTGTTTGTGTGTATTCTAAAATTTGTCTCGAAATTTTATCAATTATTATTATTATAAATAAACAAATTTCTTTAAAAATAACATTATTTAATTCATATTGAATAAAAAAATTATAACGTGTCTATTCTAATCTATTATATATTCCGGTTAAACTACCCTTAAATTACTGTTATATTATTAGACGCAGTGAAGGCTAATATTAATTGTCAACCGCAATAAAAAATTTATCTACATTTATTTAATTCCTGCCTTGGAGTGATTTAGTTTTGCTTTTTTCATGTTAAGTACATATCAAATTTTATTTTCGTTATTTCTTATTTTGTTTCCATAATACATTATCCTTCCTTATCGTATACAATGTTACGTTCAAGACAATAATTTGTGGTATTCTTCATGAAAAACTGAAGAATTCTCGCTTTGCTGTGCGCATCTGAGTCCTTATTTAATTCTATATTTGTGACGTTGAAAAGGTTAACCCTTTCATTTAAATAACGTAATTTTTCTTGAAGCTCATTTGTGTTAATTGTTAGTCGTGTAGCACTCTGAGTTATGAAAGAGTGAATAATTAGCGGTCTCATCTACTCCGTAAAGCATCTTATCTATCATCTGGTATGAAGGAGATCCTCCAGGAGCCTTTCACGTAAAAGACCGTTTCCTAAGACGGAGCTTTGGTGATGGATGGGTAAGATCAACTTTTCAAAAAGCCTCACAGACCTGGTAAGCTCCTTTATCTCTGACGTTTCCTTTCACTAACATCGTTTACGGTTAAAGATGTTGACACAGTGGAACAGCTGATATCATCCCACACAGTACACTTGTTTTGTGGCTGATTTACTGTTTGATGAATCGAAAATATCTTTCATGTTTGGCAGTGCGTGCGGTTTTCACATTTCTAATGGTTACCCTTAAATACATTTCATACAGAATATTTTGTGGAAAATCATTTTTTATTGCGCTCACGCGGTTTTGGTACTGAAAAATCTGACGTAACAAATACAACAAAGAACTGGATCAAAAACATTTGAAATTGAAATTAGTTAATCCTCTATCTTGGAATAGTACAATACATGAATTTTAAATAAAATTATCCCATTAATCACAATGAAGGTAGCACAAGTTTTTCTTGCGGGATATTGAAGAATTGCGTTTCTATTCTTTCATTAGAAGTTACATAGGTTTCAAAGATCCTGTATGTTTAATTATTTTTTGTCGTCTGTTGCTTATAAGCGCTGGAACAACTTTTTGCTGAATAGAGACATACACAGTTGCTTCTTACTGTAGCGCCATATTTCAAAAACCTCAGTTTCTCTTCTTTCTGGTATTCATAAAGTACAAATTTCACTTACATTATCGCCCACATTCTAATATTACACTGATGGTTACCGCAGTGCAGAGTTTTATGAACTTACTCCACATAAATATTTTTTGTAAAGTTCATTTTGATTCCTAGGTCAGTGCCTAAAGGTAACTATTTTACTGCTTTAAAACGATTTTTTTTTTTGTCTTCAGTTGTAATCACAACTCCTAAATAAAAGAAATCTCTTACATTTCTAATAAATCGAATCCAGTTTTTATATTTGTTCTACTATATTGTTAAAATTTCTAGCACATTTCACTACTTTTCCCTTGCTTCGTTCAAATTTAATCCTAATATTCCGCCCTGTATTTTATACGTGTAGCAATATCTCAGTATCAGATCTAATGTCTGTAAAGGTATAATGCCATCATCACGTTACAGAACACTAATATTGTTTCTCTGGGCCCTTTTACTACCTTAAAGGTTTTCTTTTTTAGGTGGTAAATAAGATCGCTATTTCGTTTTCATAACTCGTTTAACTTTTTTCATTCAAATTAAAAGAATATTAGCAACTCTGTGTATGTGTGCATTTTTATTAATTTTTTCACTTTTGATTTTATGTAAAAATGTATAATTACGTGGAGATAAGGTTATTCTGAATTCATCTACGGTTAAAAAAAATTAGTGAATGCTTGCGAATATTAAAAATGTTTTGTACGGAAAAATTATTTCATAAATGTAATTTCTCTACCGGCACACAGATTTGCAGAGCAGCGTAAACAACGTTAACAGAGGAAACACATTACACCAGAGATTCATAGCACAAATTAATTAGAATCAGAGGGAACATTCTCCCGCTTTATGGCGGAAGAAATTTTTTCGCTCTCTGTATCGAAATTCCTTTATACGCACGTAATGAACGGCGCGTTCTAAGCCGGAGCCAAATAGAAATTGCGTTCAGTCGCCTGAAAGGTATTCAGTTTGGCTACAGCGTTGCGGAGGGAGTTGGGTCCCACAGTTATTACTGCGCTGCAGCTGACAGTTAACGCGGACGGCTGAAGCCAGAGTGGAGTGGGGCGTCTTCAGCGCATAGTTCCTGTGGTTGTGCGCAACACTGACCACTGCGATTCAAATTATATGATTACTGCCGGAGAAGAGTGTTGTAGGGCTTGTCTGAAATTAGGATGACTTTTATAATAGATGAACATAGTAAAGTAGAACAAAAAAAGACGTAAATAACCAAGTCCAGGCACGGAGCTTATATACCGAAATAAAGAAGGATTTAAATAATTGCTCCGTGTAACAGTTTCTTCACGCACAAGAAGTGAAACTTCTGTGTATTTTTCCTGCGTTTATTTTTTGTGTTTCTTTCGCATTCGAGTTGACGAAAATTAATATCTTTATTGGATTTGTACTCTATATATAGTTAGCTTTCATCTCACAAAAAGAGTTAAACTTCAAAGTACTCGTATTTCACGAGCCTCCTAAAACCTTATTACTACCTGATATAGAATTTCTAGCAACTGCTTTCCTTGCAAATTTTTTTATTATTATTATTTTTTTTTTTTTTTTTTGTACTAAAGATCATGTGATTTTTTTGATTTTTTTTTAGACTTATAACTAAAATACAGTAAATGAGCTCTCTAAAACATTTATATATTTTAGTGAATTCCTTCCTCAACAGAAGATTTAGAATGGATGCATTTTTATGTAAAATTAATATCTTTTATTGTTCCTTATTTATTTAAGCACAAATAACATTTACTTTCGGCATTAATTCAACATATTAACAGAATATTTCCAAGCACAATTCGTCCGCTATATTCATCATCTTTTATTCTACGGACTTCTCTTCTTCTGTCTAAGCCATAGATGTTCTTTTAACACACTGCTCTTTGCTCAGGCATAATAACTATTACCGTATCTTTTTCTTTTACAAAAAGAAAATAAATTAAACAAAAACATTCTTACCTGTAAATATACACACATAAAACAATAAAACTGAAATAATTCAAACAAAAAATGTAAGGGACTATGTTTCCTTACGACCTGTAAATGTACCTTAATCGCTCCGTGTTTCGAATTCCATATTATACCTTATAAATACCGACGACAGAGGCGGGTGAGCGACAAATCTAAACTATGTTATTGCGCTTAAGGATTTACTTAATGAGTGCTCTTGGAAGTAATGGAGAAAATTATGTACTTTTCCTTATAATAGTGCACAGCACCAAAACGATGAGGTTCAACCTAGACTCTGAGGTTAAGTGTATCTTTAGATTCAATACAGACTTACATTTAATAGAAATTCTGATTAAACATGTCTTCGACTGCTGCAGAGGATTATGCAAGAAATGTGCCTTCAATCTGTGAGTTTCACGCTTCTAGTCGCTGGTGTGCGATATTTTATTTATGCTTCCATAAGTTTAGCCGTCCATATTATTGAGCACCTCTTTGCCGGCTGAATATATCAGAGAAGTTATGGATACGCATCAGAAACTTCCATCGTTGTGCACAGTCTTCGGAAATAAGGAACTAACTTGAAACTTATTTTTTTGGCTGTTTCGTCTCCGCGAAATGCATGGTGCCATCATCTAACTTCTAATATCCCATTGCGAACTGACGTACTATACGAACTCGAAGGGGATACTCCATTTATGACAGCATAAAAACGCGCTATACGGAAGAAACATGTATTTGCGTATCTGTGAAATACGGAAGAAACATGTATTTGCGTATCTGTGAAAGTATCTTCAGTTCCACACAGTGTCTTGAATCACTGACTGATATCAGAGACTAAGCTTCCATTGTTTGTCACAGGATGACAGAAATACAACAAATGCTCAGAATCCAAAAAAATATTGTTTTTTTTTAATACTATAGTTTTTTAAATGTTTTGTGGAGTGATCATCCCAAAGGGAGCAAGTTTATTAACAGGTGCTGTTAATAAATTTGGTGGTCGTTCACAGACGAACACCATTAACGATGGATCCGTAAGAATTCTAGAATTCAGTGTTTCTCGAATTGTGGTACGCGAAGCCCTAGGGGTTCGCCAGGGGTTCGTAGTGGGTTCGCGACAAGATTTACGTAGTTGCTGACTGGCTGTCTTAAGGCTAGAGACAGCTAACATATACAAATATTTGTAGAAATAGAAATTTCGTTTTCTCCAAAACTATTTAAATTTGAGGGTTCAAAATTCGTAGCTTCATAGAACTGTTATAGTTATATATAAAAACTGAGTTTTAAAATAAAAATATTATTTAACAATATTTAAATGTACCATCCAATTTGATAGTTAAAATATGTCGTCATTAAATAAGGTCTTTAATAATAGAAAGCATAATATTTGAAATTTTGCATAAATCTTTTTAAACTAATATCGAGACAATTAGTTAAACAAATACTATAAAACATATAACTTTATATTTGTTGTTAATCAAAAAAAATTAAGAAATTAAAATTCTTGCTTTTTTTTGTTTAAACATATAGGCATATTTTCCATTTGTGAAGAGCTACATAAACAATAAGGTAGGCAGTGTGGTAATTAGTATGTAGAATATGTTCTGAAAATTTGAAAAACATTTATGCATGTGGAAAAAAAGTTATATTTAAAATCTATTGATGAATTGCTGTTTTGAAATATTTAAGGTTAAAGATTTGGATTACTTCAAGTGCCGTAAGATTTAAGTGGCTGTCAATCGTTCAGGACTGTGCTTAATCACACATAATTCCCACACTGTCAAAGATATTTAAATAATTTTTTCACTAACATGAAGTAATAAGTAAATACTATTTTTCTGTATCAAAAGAAAACAACATTTAAAAAAAAAAAAAAAAAAAAAAAAAAAAACCTTGTAAGTGTATGTACCCCCTTAAGCGTATAACACGCACAATAGTGAATACTGCTAATTGTTGGCAGTACTGGAGCTAAAAAAAGTCGCAGTTTTTTGTTAAGGGGGTTCGCCATTGCCTGGGAAATTTTATAGAGGTACGCAGAGCTAAAAGTTTGAGAAACACTGTTCCAGACAATACATTCTGTATACGAACAATCAATAAACAGCTGTTATAAATTTTCAATGAAAGATCTCTAGAATTAAGACACGACAATATCTACTTGCTGTTATTCCCTACTTGGATATGTGTATTGATTAAACTGCTTTGGAAGGGAAGTGATATTGGGAATATTGTATATTGAAGAGTCGAGCAAGGGTTCAAGCCTTTAGAATTTTGTGAAATACGTGAACACCAAAAACAGTGTCCATAAATTACGCAAGAGGAAAATGCATTCAATTTCACGGAGATAGAAGGAGGTGGCTACAAAATTACGTTAGAGATAAAAGAAAAAAGCTTTACAAACCCTACCGTGGGCAGCAGTTAAATATACTGTGGAGCAAATGTTGACTTGAACGCCGTTCTCTTGAGTACAAAGAGCAAGCTGAAAAACAAGAGAGAAAAAAACCTCAACCAACATAAAAACAGAGGGAAAGTGAATACATTCAAGGGAAGTCAGGCGAAACGGATATCTGCCAGTACTGTAAACATGGAATGAAATAAAAACTAAGCAGAAAATGCAGCATAAGGAGAATGGAATACGCCTTAAGAAATAGGAAATGAAATATGTAAAGCACATTGGGCATGAGGGAAGACAACCTTGTGCCACAGGGGATATCTTACAGTTGTTCTATCTAAGGAAACAGCACAAATGTTCAAGCTGAATAATAAAAACAGGCTACTGATGCTTTTGAAAATATAAGAGAAAACATGGTTAGATGTAAAATAGCGTCATGTATGAGGATCAAACAGAATATCACATAGGCCTATTATTATTTTCAAGGCGATATAGAAAGGATTAACGGCTTCTGAAAATCACAGTCAAATGCGGGATTCGAACCGGTGAAATTTCGATCCTCAGTAAGATTTCTCAACGACTGAAGTGAACCAGACTACTCTTTAATACTATAACATGTATAAAATCAGGTTTGAATGAAATATTAACTGCTTAGATGAAGGCAGAGAAGCATAAAGACGAATCTAGTACTCCTTAATTCGTTGAAAGAAATGCCGAAGAAAACAATTAAATGGATATGATACATGGCACAGTGGCGGAATTTGTTAGACGCAAGTGTAAGATATTTCAAGATTTAGTTTTATGCAGAAGCTCACTTGTACCGGATTAATAAAGGGAAATGTCTTATGTACGACACTACGTGAAGTGCGGGCATCTTGGAGTCGTGCGGCGGGTAGCAAACCGCCCGGAATACAGGGGGCAGGTGCGTGGGTGACATTGCTTGGCTCAAGGCCTGAAGAGCACGCTGGGGTAAACAAACAGACAATTCTTCTCACCCTGACAGGAGGATTGGGGTTCCTTTAATTTTTTTGTTGTTGTTGCGTGAACGGTTGTTTTTCCAGCGTGTTAGCGGAATTTTAGCTTTACGTGTTCGCCAGTGAATGATGTGGAAGGACCAATTTTTGACGGTGTGCTATATCGTTATCCTCTTGTCATTATGATGATGACTGAACATGATTATAAAGCTCATTTTGATTGAATATCTTCTACCAGCAAATCCATGAAAAAAATACTTCAACATCCCCTCCCTCCTTTTTTAATAATAAAAGTATAATTTCGTAAACGTAGAACCCAGCAACAAGTTTAGATATATACTTTACAGTGTTTATCACAGACTCTCCAATCATGGATTAGTTGGTTCCGAATAGAACTGGAAATTTTCCCAACAAATAAGGGAGCGTGCATAAACCACGTAGCTCCATTTTGGCCTCCTGTGAACCTCCCCTCCCCCACGTAGCCCTACGTGGCTTTAGCCTCTACCCACCCACGTAGCAGGTAGCTTTTTTCCCTTTTGATTCCAGAAGACTTTTCTACTGTTTTCTCTTGTCAGACTATTGTAAATTACACATGGAGATAATCAACTGAGGGAAATAAATATTCACATGCTGTTGTGAGTTCTGTTCCTCATTTTAACTGTGAAAAATGTTATGAAAGGAAAGCTACGTGGCCTGGCTCGGAACCCCCCCTCCCTCCCCCCACGTAGCCCAGCGTAGCCTTCCAGCCAACCTCTCCCCCCCCTGGACCGAGCCACGTAGTTTGTGCACAGTCCCTAAGCTGCAGCCCGATAAAAACCTCCAACTAAATCCTGTTAACAGTGTGTAAATGGTTTATTTTAATAGAGAGTTAAAATAATAACAAACATCAGCACTTTTATACAGTTCACCTGGCCTGAACGGTTATGAGTTAATCGTTGCTGTGTCGACTGCTAATACAAATCCTCCATATATTGTAACAGTTTTGCAAATTTATGACATTATCGTCAATGACAAATTTTGTTAACGAACTGTTGTCAATGATAGTTCTCATACGGGGAATACGTGTCTTCATATGGGATTACCATGAAACCTTCAATTATCTTGGTTTATCTCATTTCTGAACACCACAACAAAGGAAGTGAAAAAAAATCTACGAAAAAACACAAGGAAAAAATCTCATTTTACCTCTTCAAAGAGAATTGAAAATGAATACAATTCGCAGATCAATGAAGTCAAATATGATGATATTGTATTGGTAAACCATATTATCTTCCAGTAGACAAGCATTAGAGCCCTACCTCCATCTACAATCTAATACACTAAGAAGAAAAACTATTTCGAAACTTTTCAAATTTCTTTCACATGTTGATTTCAAAACTTTTTATCTACAACGCCATGGAATTAATCGTTTTATCAGAAAACCTAAATAAGAACAGAAAGAGTCTTAGAAATACAGAATTACTTAATCACAAGTGACTTCTAAAGTTAATAGAACTACAAATTAATTAGATAACCCAGTATAGTACTCCAGTCACAAAATTTAAAGGAAGCAACAAAAGCTGAAACATTAATGGCAAATGAAATCCACGCAAAGGTGAGAACACTAGTGGAAAATACTTCTCTTTTCCAAATGTTCCAGACGACTGCATACTATTTGTAAAAAGCAAAAAATACCCACTCGATCTTCTGGCAAGGAATCTGTTGTACAATATTTTCATCGTTAGCAAAAACAAACGTATTATATTCACATAAAAATCCTTGTTCGAATAGATGAAATGGCTTTTCCCCACGCACAAGGTTTCGATCACTTTTCTGTGCTCACCTTCAAGTCGTACTTTCATTTTTCAATAAGCTGCCATCTCCTACCTGTGATGCCACTATCAAATTATTAGATCTATTACGAAGTACAATGAGGACATACAGTAGGGAAATAAGATAAATTGACATAAGAGATTTCGCAGTGCTGTACTTCAGTTTGAGTGGTACCAGGGAATCGCATTATCAATACTGGAGCTCGACGAGAAGCAGAATAAGACAGCTAAATGTGTTTTACCGGAGTTCACATTCAGTAACTCATGTCGTAAAGGTGATGAGCTGGGAATCATTAGAATGAGGGATTTTTTAACAGAATATCGGATGGATATAAGGCATACATTCACATAAGGCATGAGGGAGTGTTAATGTTTTCACTTGTAGATAAGAGTGTCAGGGATGAAATACTCATAGAGGAAGGTATTAAACAATTATCTCACTTTGTGAAAGGATTACATCAATAATTTCCACATGCCATATTTTCGTCCATCGCTATTGGTAATATTAACGTTCATAGTTTATATCTACACCATTTAACATTAAAAAGTTATTATCCCTAAACTGTAAATTTATTTAATTGTTCATAGGGTATTGTCAACAGATGTGAATTAAATTGCTATATGTATAAAAATATACAAGAAATATGGTTTTAAAACATCTATTGATAAAAATAATTCCTTTAGAGAAATTAATATAACAGTCTAAATAATGTTTTTATCATAAGAACTTAGCTCCGTTTTCTGGTGTGGAAAGTTGGCCTAGTCATGGGTAAATAAAATTTTATAAAAGGGGTATTACTGGCTAAACGATAGGAAATTGGTGCATAGCGTATTATTTACACAGTTCATAAATCTTTACCGATGCTATTTTGATACTTTTAAGAATGTTTCTTTAAAGTTTTTTTTTTATTTTACTTGTTATCAAATCTCTTACATCCTGTAGTAAAATTTTTAAATTAATTTAAAAACATGAGATCGTAATCGAGTGTTACTAAGTTGTTGAATGTTGGAGATTAGCAGTGTCGGTATTTGTCTGCGAACCGTAAAATATTATTTATAATGTTTGTATTCTGGATGCCGTGTGTTTTTACAGATCAGGCAACCATTCGCTGCCATGGAGAATACTTTTAATCAGCCGTTGTGCTAACCCAGTGTGGTAATGCAGTCGCAACATCAGTAATCATCTGACTAAAATCTCTTCTAAAAGTAGGCTAGCTGCACTATCGGAAGTCTTATCATTATACAAAAATGCAGAGTTAGGTCACTGGCTGCGTACATAGATCAACCAGAAATATCTTTAAAAAAAAGTAGCCACGGCAAACGCTATTCACAGAATCTGCATAGGTATATTAATGTACACTATATCTGCATCGTTCTGACTAAGTGCATATTGAAACCCATAGTTCAACGCCTTGTGCAGTAGTAAAATAAGTTTTTATTTGGGATGAATTGTAATAGTGCATAAACAAGGCTACAGTAGATTTGGCGGCACGGTTCCATGCCGCTGTATACCGCGCGGATATTAGAAAAGAAGAAATACGATACTTCGGTAACTTTTCCTTGCGGCTACAGTTTGCGAGAAATTCCTCGCCTCTGCGGTTGCACAACGGCAGCAATTTTCTCCGTGAGGATAAAAAGTGTTTCCGTTACGCTGCAGTGCACGTATTTGTGCCGAAACATATATTACGATCGAGGAAATTCAATAACATCCCATATCTAAAACAATTAAATAATTGCAGTAAAATAAATCTGAAAGACACATAAAAAACACTAATCCCAATTTAGTGAATTTATGCAATAGTAGCGTAACAAACCAAAGGCCATTTTCGTATTAGTAACACCAAGTTCTGGTTATGGATAATATCCAAAGCAACAAATTGTAATCACATTCGATAAGAAAAATGGCAAGTTATCCATTTAAAATTGTATATGGGTGTAAAATGTTTAAACTTCGTATCACAGTGATATCAAAACAATGCGAGATGGGACTGGAGACAAGGAACGGGAAGGAATTCGGTCATGGCCTTTTTGAAGGAAGCATCCCAGCATTTGCCTAGAGTGATTTGGGGAAACCATGGAAAACCCAAATCTGGATGCCCGGATGGGGATTCGAAACGCCGTCCTTCCCGAATGCGAGGCCAGAATGAAGTTGTAATCAATAAAAAAATAGTTTTTTCAACAAAATTAAAATCATTTTCTTCAAAAAAATTTTGAATTGGAAGTAAAATTGTGATTCAAAATGAACACAACAAGTTGAATGGAAGTAAAGTATTTCATCATGTTGGTAAAGAAAGGAATTGAAATGAAAAACTAAAAATAAGAATGAGTTATATGATAATTGTAAAATTCATTCAGAGTATAATTCCATTTAACTTTATAAAAACTTCTCCGGCCTCTAGAGGATAAACTGGGGAGCCTCAAAACTTTCATATAATTAATTTGTTTCCATCCCATCAAAAATCAACTTCTGACAGGTTAATTAACATCACGAGATAACGGTTACCTTTGTTCAGACTTATCAGCGCCTTTCTTTTCTTCTCTAATCGCCAGTTAAACTTCATTCGAATTGAAATATGAAATCTTCTCCCCGAAATTAACACCCAGCTGCATATATGTAATCGCGTATATAATTAGAGAGAGAATTTTTTTTTTAAAAAAATAGCAGTTTTTAATTTAAAAAAAAATTAAGTACACTTATGGTGATATTTCAGTAATTAATTTATATGACTGAGAGGAAGATAATTCATCAATAGAATCGTCAAATAAATAAATCAAATGAAGAAAAGAACCTCTGCAGTTAGCAAATGTTGCAATTTGCTAACAAACTAATAGATATAAAATTACAATAAAATATGATGGAATTAAAAGCAACAATAAGCTCTGTATACTGTAGCGAGACCTGTGTAACTCTACAGAGTATGCCTGTGATTCTAGCAACGGATTTGATGTTTCGAGCTTCAAAGAATACAGAATATAGACATAAGAATAAAATTACGTGACTTTAAAAGTGAGGCGAGAATAAATGAAAACTTATTTTTTATGGCTTTACGCCTTGTCGACTTCGAGGTCATTAGAGGCGGATGAAGGTCTGGAGGTAAGGAAAGGAAGGAGTTAGGCCACGGCCTATCGAAAGAAGCATCCTGGCATTCACCTGAAGTGATTTGGGGAAACCATAGAAAACCAAAACGTGGACGCCTGGACGGAGATTCGAATCCACGTACTCCCGAATGCGAGGCCAGAGCGTTACCACGCACCCACCACGATTGCACCCACTGAGTGTCAGAAAAAACTCTCTTCATGAGTAACATGAACAGCCTACCTATAATAACAGAAGAAGAAGAAGAAATTAATTTGGGTGAAAAAATTTAATCTCACTCAGGAAAATCAGATTTTCCCTTGATAATACTCGATGTATGGAGCACAGCACTTTATGGTAGCGAAACATGGACTTTAGGAATACCTGAAAGAAAGAAAATTGAAGCATTTGAAATGTGGTGCTACAGAAGAATGCTGAAAATTAAGTGGACTGACAAAGTAAGAAATGGACGAGTTTTGGAAATGATGGGCGAGGAAAGAAGTTTACGGAAGAAGCTTTCAGAAAGAAGAGACAGGCTGGTAGGTCATATTTTAAGACATGCTGGATTGGTTAATTTGTTAGTGGAGGGTACAGTCGAAGGTAAGAACTGTAGAGGAAGACAGAGATTAGAATATATGAAGCATATAATTGAGGACGTGGGTTGTAAGGGGTATGTAGAGATGAAGAGGTTAGCACAGGATAGGAAGAGATGGAGGATTGCATCAAACTAATAGAAAGACTGATGACAATTTTCAGCTGACTATAGCATATCTCAATTTTCTGTCTTTCCAGAAAATTCTTGAGGCAAATATCGTAGTAAAAACCGAATTTTACGACCACGTAAACTTTAATTTTAACTAAACATAAAAGCAAATAGTTCGTGATGAATATTGAGAATTATGGAAGATGTGAGAACTGTATCACTTTACAAATGTTTCAAAAACGAAACGACTCACATTTTCTTCTAGATGTTTTAGAATTCATAATTAATTTAGTTTTTTTGAGGTAAAACTTGGCTGTTAGTCAACATTGCATTCATCTTGGAAGGATATTGGTCGAAGAATTAGGAATAGTGTCTGGAAGGGAAAAGATTACCATGACCACAAGCTGGCACTCGATTTGATGCGTGAGGGAAAGGGAAAATTTTCTTTGGCGGTAAGGGTGACAAGGATTTGAACAACTTACCAAGTGTAGTGATGAATAATTAACCAAAAACGCTGAAGGAGTTTAAAATTAAAATTCGTAAATCGCAAAAATAGATGGTGGGAAGAATTTAACACTCAAATTACATATGATAGTTAAAAAATAAAATATAAAAGAGTAATTAGATGACTTAGTGAACTGTCACAGGAGCGTGTGCTGCATCGTAATTAAATTAATGATAATTATCTACAAATACCATAAACGTATTTTTTGTCTAGCGTTAGAAATACACAGTTAACGTATCTGACAACTGTTTGTGTTGCGATGCATGCTTGCCTACTTTCTGCTTGGGTAATCGGATTACTGCGTGTTGCTGGAGTTGTTTATCGGGTCGTTTCCTTTTAGGGCGCAATCTCCCTCCGACCATACCAACAAAGCCTTATTATCACGAAACCGCTCTAGCAACCTCGATATCCGCCACGTGCTGACAGCTGAGCTTGCGGAGAAACACACACCCACGACAAGGAAAAGTTTGTATTCTAAGAGAAACCAGTGCAAGGAGCTCTTAGCGCGTCCTAGAAATCTACGTGAAAATTTTTACACATTGCCCTGCGTAATGGCCAATTCGGTGTTAGTCAGTACTCCAAAACACCAGCAAAATATCTTACATGAAATCACAAAAGCGAGGAATATATTTTTTGTCAGCGTAGGAACTTTGTTTGATAGAACTCTTGCATGTAGCAATCTTATTTCCCAATGTAAGTGAATACAAGAAAAGTCATTATACTCTGAGTACTGCAGCTTATTTGGCCCTGATAACAGTGATTGACTGATATGGGTTGTATTTGTTACAGAGATATAGATGAGAAACATAAAATACTTTTGCTTTTTGTTCGGGATACGGAAAACCATCATTACCTATGCCCTTATGGAAAAAAAAACCAGCACTGATTTTCCGAGGTGAATATCATTTCTCACGATAAAATAAATATTTCGAAGTGTTACAAATAATTCTACGGATCGCATATCTGAGGTAATAACGCATTTTATCACGGCTTAAACGACCCGGAGTCAAATTTTCCGATGAAGTCGCAGTTTTTTTTTTTTTTTTTTTTTTAATCATTCAAAACGGCTTCTCAGGTGAACTCAACCCGCTATCCGATGAGTACCGGAGGTTAATTCAACCGCCGACCCCGTAAACTACTCCACCGGTGCCGTAGGTCTCCATAAATTAGAATTCCTTAAAAAAAAAAAATTATCATCTTCTATTTACGTTTCACATGTTATTCCAGTTTTTTCCAAGGAAATCTAAATTTGAAATTCAGTTGAACTGGTGCAGGTTTAGCAACCGTTTCGCATTTAAAATTAGTTTTTTACGTTCTGTTTTAATTTTTTGTAGATCGCAGAGTAAATAATACTTCAGCAAGAAATGAGAAATGAAAATTGAAGTTTTAAGTATTTAATATTGAAGTCTGGAGGAATGTAATGATTCGAAGCAATTAAAATGAAATAAGTGCGGAAAACCTATGAACTATCGTTTAGTTGTCTCATTCCTCTTGGGTTTTAATTCATCCTCTTAAAATAAGTTATAAAACTATTAGATTTACTCCTAAATATAAAACAGTCATCTCATGAGTTGTACTATGTTTTCGTATGAATTAAAGCTGTACAATTTAAATGAAAGTCGATTAACGTAATATTCTTAAATGATACGTTCTGATTCTACTTTATTACCATCGACATTAGATTATGATCACATTCGATAAGCTATCTGATTTTGGAAATTTCGCGAAAAAATAATTTAATTTTGAAGCTCTTGTATTTCTATTTTCCTCCTGAATTGAGAATTAACTCTAAGAATGATTTTTACTTTATGTCGTAGAATTTATTTTCCTAATTTTCAGGAATTTTTGAAAACATTAGTTTAATTGTTTCCTCGCAAAATGAACATAATAATCTCCAACAGTTTCTGTATTTATTCTGCAGTTTCAGTTCCTGTTACTCAATTTTATCAATTTAGCAATAGTTAAGTCTCCTTTTGGTATCTTTGTAACATGAATATTTGATCCTACTATACTATGTTTATTCAGAAATGGAAGGATGTAAAGTTCACTTAACGTTACTTGAAGCGCATTTGTTCTACTATACACCAGCTTCAAAAGGAAGAGGCGTGATTTAGTTAATTGCTATTTTAATTTAATTCACCTAACAGTCAGTCAGTATATGTAAGAAGATTAACGTCAACGTTTAGCTTTGATAGTCTTAACAGAGGAACGTTATACTTTGCTTCATAAGAGCATTACTGTAATTACTTTGACAGACTTTCGTGGTACACTAATCCTCTTTGCTCCCTTGTATAAATTTCCCAAATGATTTTTACAAATGGAACCTTGACTTCTATGTCCTGAGTCAAACGATTGACATATTCAAAGCGCCCAGTTATTAATTGGATCAGTATATATATATATATATTAAAGACATTGTACCATTGAAATTGCAGTCTGAAGTCAATGCATAAACATTACTTTCAAAAAAGAGTAAGATAATTTAAGTAAAAGATGTTTCTAAGAGCCGTTAACGATTGTTAATCACTGGATAAGATTCTAAGTAACAACATTTTAGAGGAGCTACATACAATAGTAATCTTCACAGTAAAACTGAGGTTGGCATAGCATATAGTGCAACCAGTAGATATCCGAAATGTGTTCATCGGTATCAACTCGGAGGAAAGAGGAACGTCCCCGGAACCGATGGCAAGATTCGATGCCTGAAACTGTGGTCTGAGCTATCCGTTGATGATGAAGAGGAATTAATAAATTAAAACCAATTCATTCAAATTTAAAATAATTTAGTTCCTGTCAAATTTCATTTCCTCAACCGAATTGTGCCCAACTAACATGTAATGAAGATATCAAAGTCAGTTGTTCCCCATACAATAATCCAGTGGTACATTTATATAACATTTAGAACATTCAGTTTTTACGTTTCGGCTTTGTACCTGGGGAAACATAGAGTTGTTATTCATTTTTACATCATGATGTATGCTTAAGTGTGTCTTATATAAATATACCTGAGTGCTGTTTAAATAATATTGAAATGGGAAAACACACAATACCAGTCATTTCTTATACGTGGAGTCACCATCTGTGTTTATTTGTTTTAGGTTGGTTTTTTGTTTTAAAACATGTATTTCTGTTTTTAGATAGAGTGATAAGCAAGAGGCATCGTTTTAAAACACAATGTACGCTACAGAATTGTATTATTCTTTTATCGAGTGGTTTACAGCAACCAAACGGTAAAAGACTTTATTTCGGAATGTAATCAGTATGAGTATTTGAAAAGAGCATTCATTTAATTCTTCATGATTAAATTAAGATCTGAACCAATCCCCAGCCGCCTGATATCTGTGTTATCTTCGATAAACACGAGATGACACTTATAGCAAAATTTGTTTATTTATAATTTTTATATTCGTTGAGGCCAACTAGGACCTCGTTAAGCGCAGCGAGTTTCATATTTTTTTGTATTTTTTTGGGCCCAGAAGTCCTTCATTCGTTTTGAATGCGCCTGTTTGCGCTCCTCTGTCCAGAGTGTACCGCGTCTTCTGTTGGAGTGTTCGTCTCGGCTTGTCCCACTTGTCATTAACTTCTTCCGAAATATCTCTGTTTAAAGCATCTTCTGGTTCTAGTCCCATCAAATGAAGATCTTCGTTAATATTTACGAACCAGGGCATTACAGTTTTGAGTCTGGAATCAAATAAATTAAAGATTTTTTTTGTTAGTCTGTTCTCCTCCATCTGTTTGAGGTGGCCATAGAATCGAGCCTGTCTTTTGAAAATTGTTTCTGTGATTTTGCTGTAGACATCTTTGTTGGATGTCTTTTGATGGACGCCATTCTTAAGTTTGGAAGCCAGAATTCCTCTAATACTTTCTCTCTTTTTTCTCCAGTTCTCCCAGAAGTCCTTTATCGGCATTCAGGAACAAGGTTTCAGCTGCATACAAAACTACTGGTTGTAGAACTGTTTCATAATGACGTATTTTAGTATTTTGTGAATGATATTTTTTTATTGTAGACCTCTCGCGAAGTTTGGTACGCTATTTCTAGTTTGCGAATCCTTTCCCGAATAGCTTCTTTGTCCAATCCGTTTTTCATAATTTGATACGAATATACCACAGTATATCATCACGGGCTGTTTTACTTGGGTAAATCCTTCTGTTAGAAGTTTATTTTTGTACCTGAACGAAATGTTCCTAGCAGCAGTTTTATTTGCTTAGCTAAAATGTTCAGTTATCAACAATATGTTACAAATATCTTCACGAGATTATCGCTGCGTCACAATACTCCTCCTTCTTCCCGACGTTTCGACCAAGCCTAAGGTCGTCTTCAGGTGACTTAGCCTCCTCCCGAGTCTACTAGAGACTGGCGTTGTGGCCGGTTGTTCTCGGATTTATACTGTGCAGACCTTTGATTATCTAACAAACATTGATTACTCAGGGATATAATGTTTGCGATTTAATGTCTATGGTCACAGAATTATTTATTGCTTAACACACATTTCAATGCTTGGCTAAGACCATATCCGCCATCTCTATTAAGGTAGTTTGGTTGTTTGAATATCTCGACAACCTCCATGTAACAACAGTATGACGGGAGCGAAAACAGCAAAATCTTTTATAAACAATATGCATACTTCTGCAAACTTCCTCTGAAACAAGTATTTTTTTAATTTCTGAGCGGTAATTTCTCATGTAAGTATAGCATTAAATTCCTAGTAGCAGTTTATATTTTGTATCTAGATTAAATGTCAAGTTAGAAACAATATTTGCTTTCTCACAGGTTACAACATCGTACCGTATTAAGGTCACATGTTTATTTCATTGTTCTAACCAACAAATTTCATATGGATGTTGCATGTTGTAACATCACTTTATGATGCTCGGGATTTTCTTAACGATTTGGATACTTGTCAGAAGTCAACGGGTATATCGCCTTCTACGAATGGGTATGCAATTTTTTCAATTTGTTCTAGGTGCAAGACCAGCAATGAAAGAGGTAACACAAAACATATTACTGCTGTGTGATTTACCCTAGATAACTATACTTCGGGTGGTCCATTAGCCACATAGTAACTAGTGGCACAATAGTGAATTTGTGTAAGATTAATTAAATTCATACTGCCGTCAGATTTAATGCATTATTTTATATTAAAATCTCTGGATGCTTAGAATAGAACAGACAATCACTGACAGTCAGAAGGTCTAATAATCTCTTTTGGTTCCGGTTTTTATTTTTTTAACGCCTCGTCGACGTCGTTTTAATTAGAGACGGGGTGGGAGTGGGGACAAGGAACGGGAATAAATTCGGCCATGGCCTTTTGAAGGAAGGAAGCATCTCGGCATATGCCTGGAGTTATTTGGGGAAACCATGGAAAATCCAAATCTGGATGCCCGGACGGGGATTCGAACCGGCGTCCTCCCGAATGCGAGGCCAGACCGTTAACTGCTCACCCACCACGCTCGGTTTTGTTTTCCGTATAATTTTTTTCTGCTTCATTGCTTTTAACAATAGTTAAAGGGGTAATTTAAGGATGTCTGTTCATTGCGAATAAAAACTTATCACGACATGGTGATTAGTAGAGGATAAATCACCAAGCAAATATCACTTGATATCTAATGACGTGAACGATTTGATAATATGATAAATGGTTACTTTATTTTTCAAACTGTCCACATATTTTTGCAAGAACAAATAATTTCACGGAGTTGTAAATAAATAAAATACTATCGGGCTGCCATACACGTAAACACTTTCATGCTGCTGCAACCATTTTATTTATTTAGTCCATATATCTATATATTTGTAATTTCACATGAAAAAAATCCAACTTTGATTTAAAAAAAAAAAAAAATCTGTTATTTCACATACTATGAAATAACTTATATCTGGAATTTTTGAAACTAAGAGAACTGAGAACGCCAAATACGCTCTGTTATAATGAATGAAAGAAAATATTAAATTATCCAAAAATAGTGAAGTGATGAATTATTTTTTTTTTTTTTAAATCATATCCAACATAGGGACAAATACTAATCTTCAGTTTGGCTATTTTGAGATTAAGTACAAAATGACGTAATTAGCATAAGTGTGCTTATTAATCACAGAAACATGAGGCAGTTTTTGAAGCACTAAATCACTATCCTGTAATCAATTGATGTTAATATTATTGACTAAATTAGTTTTCTGAAAAATTTAAGCTTAAGTGTGGTCCAAAATTTTTTTTTTTTTTTTAATAAATTGGTATATATCTCTCGTTGAATGCGATTCACGCAAGAACTGCAGGTTCTTCTCGCAGGTGGTATGTAAATTATGACTTTATAAAATTTATGTGTAACTGAAATGGCGACGCACCGAGATGGGAGGAGGCCAATATTGGCCTCCTACCTATCATTCGGGAGGACCGGGGTTAAACTCGGTTCGGCCATCCTGTCTGAGGTTTTCCGTGGTTTCCCTCAGACAATTAGGCGAATGCTGGGATGGTTCCCTAGAAGGCCACGGCCGACCTTCCATCCCCCTTCCCTCCCCGTAGTAGTAGATTGGCTGAAAAGAGTCCCCTATGACTCTCCAGCAGCCCGCCTCCCAGCCTTTTGCTGGGAGGAATGAAAGTAAAAAAAAAAAAAAAAAAAAAAAAAAAAAAAAAAAAAAAAAAAAAAGAAATGGCGACGCACCGAGATGGGAGGAGGCCAATTATGGCCTCCTACCTATCATTCGGGAGGACCGGGGTTAAACTCGGTTCGGCCATCCTGTCTGAGGTTTTCCGTGGTTTCCCTCAGACATTTAGGCGAATGCTGGGATGGTTCCCTACAAGGCCACGGCCGACCTTCCATCCCCCTTCCCTCCCCGTAGTAGTAGATTGGCTGAAAAGAGTCCCCTATGACTCTCCAGCAGCCCGCCTCCCAGCCTTCTGCTGGGAGGAATAAAATCATTAATTAAAAAAAAAAAAAAAAAAAAAAGAAATGGCGACGTTGGAACTTATATTTGCAAAAAAAAAAAATTATTTACTTCTAGTTGTTTTCATTCTTATACGAAGATACCATAAATATAATGTTGATGCATTTCTGTTACTTATACAGCTCCTTGAACTGTCCCACAGAATTTTATCTTAGATTAAGGGTCGTAGCAAACATATTCAGTAAAACGAATAACAAGCATTAGCCACTTATGTGTATAATGTGAGTTAGCGGAATGCTGGTGAAGCTATTAATTTTAAAAGTTCAGGCAGTAATAGTGGCCGTTATTCCATTGTCCCTTTTCCCCTCCTCTGATTTATTAACTTGCAGCATATAAATACAAAGCTAAAGTTTGCAAGCTGAGTATATTTACAGCGTACTGTATGCATTTTTATTACAATTATTTAATGTGATCATTAAACATCGTTCATTATGGTGTTTGCTTATTTACTAACAGGAGTGCAATTATTTCGTTTTTCAGCTGATGTTAACTGCTTCTAAATGTGTCAGGATGAAGTGTGAGTTGTTGAAAGCTGGAAGAAATTAAAAATTAAAATGGAATCGCATCCTATGAAAAGTAGTGTTGTATAGATGATCTCTGTCGTATTGCAATTGCGATAGGGGCTTTTACCATCGGTTGAGAATGCTCTCTTCAGATTCTTTTCCTGCAATCAAATTGCTTTCCTTACTACGTCGGCTAAATTTTCTACCAATAAAAAATCGAAGTTTGGCGGCCGCAAACCATACACAGCATTGTTCTGACACCTCTTACTCTTTCTCTCAAATTCAGTTAGTAAAATCTCTCCATTTACCATATCACAAATAAAAATTTTGTGTTCTAATGTTAACATTAATGATTACGCCTTGCAATTTCGCACTTTTAAACTTTTTTTTTTTTTTGGTAAATAGCTACAGCGTCCTAATAAGTACAAAAACCTCTTCTATACACATTCCTCAAAGATGAATATTAAATACATTCTTTTTACTAAAACGCTACGGCTTATATTCTGGTATTGTTTATTTTCGTTATCGTTCAGGTTACCGGTAAATCATAAATTTAAACAAAAAATAAACGGTAAACAGGCTTTAGTAGAGTACGATACATGAAAAGTACATTACCACCATTGCTATCCCTGAAGACAGCCAAGTAATATCAATGGTACTGAGAAAGGTCGATATATATATTACTGGTGACAGTAAGAAATAGAAATAACTGCTGATGACAGACATGATAAAGGAGCTGGAATGGGATTCATTGCAAGACAGGAGGAGGATGAGGAGGGTAATGGGAGTGTACAGGGCGTATACTGGCGATGAGGCATGGAAAGATATTGCAGTAGGTATGAAAAGTAGTTCGTGGAAGGGAAAAGATGACCATGATCACAAGCTGGCACTCAATTTCAGGCACAAGGGTGTGGCAAGATTTTCTTTTTTAGGTAAGGGTGTCAGGGATTGGAATGAGTTACCAAGGGGAATGATGAATAACCTACCTAAAACGTTAAAAGAATTTAAAGTTAAAATTTGTAGAGGGCAAGTGTAGGTGAGTGTAGGATAGGGGGAAGTTGGGTGTGTAGGGAAATTGGCACCGGAGCGTGTGCTCCATTGCAATTAAATTAAATTAAATTAAATAGTTCCAAGAAAGTAACGAAACGCTTACTGAAACTAAACAGTTTCGTTATTTTTGTGGTATGCGTTCTTAGATATACGAGACAACGCAGCAAAAGTCTGGTTATCACTCAACACAAAACATGTCAGTGAAGTGTCTCCATGATGACTATATCTATTCTGGCGATGTACAGTACTACAATGCACAAATATTGTCAAACCTTCGAATTCTCCAAGCACAAATAGGAAACAGTTGTTTAATTTTGTTTATGCCACTACCAATTCCAATCTTACTTTGTTCTGCATACATTTAAGGGATCTGATTATATTAAATAATATGAACCTTAAAGGGGAAACGATTGACGTAATGTATTCCTTGAATATTATTCTCTTCCTGTCAGACTACTGCGCTATAAACAATTGTAATGTTCACTCCGATGACTGTTGAGTTACCGTAAACTAAGTGGGCCATATGCCGATGGCAGAACGTGGCTCCATAACTTTCATGAACCACAGTAAACGCATCTGAATCAATGCGAATCAGGTGAATCTGACTCTCCGAGATTCGGTCAGTGATCCACCAGTCAAATACGCCCAGACTTAGTTGCCGCTTCACACCTGTTGAATCCTCTTCAATACAATGTCACACTCAGAATTTTTTTTCCTTCAAGCAATCATGAATCAACAATCACACACAATGGCTGTGGAACTATTGATTATGAAAGAAAGAAAATGGTTCGTTTTATGACCGGAGTGATAAAAATCAGATGTAGATGATGAAAAGAACCAAAATTCGGTCTTTTTCTATTTATTTTATTAATTCGCAACCGATACTTTTTCTATTTAAGCCGTTGCCTTCTACGAAACACAACAGTGTTAACTATAACTGCATCCATGCTGGAAGCTGAAAAGCAACTGAGAAAAGATACGATGTAGGAAAAGAGAGAGGGGATATGATTCTGGCCGACTTGGTTTGACTCGGGTGGTGTGAAGTTTTGGAGATCACGAATCAAGACCAGGATTAGGTTTATTTAGTGTGAATTGGCCTTAATGTACTCAGTAGAACTACTAACTAAATAAATATTTATTTTCTGATAGTGACAAACGTTTACATTAACATAAAATTGTTAAAACAGAAACAATTTAATTAGTATATTACAATCGCATTACTCATTGAAGTAATTCTTACAGCAAACTGAATTCAAATAACTTTTGGAATAGTTTAGTACTATTTCTTACCAGATTACCATTGGAACTTGTAATGTCCAGCCTCTGCTGTCATTGATTTTCCGTCACCTCTCCATTTGTGAGACATTTCATCCAGCCGTTTTGGAAGACAGGGAAGGTTGGAAAATTCCTGCAGGCGTCCTGTTGTCGGCGAGGTTGCTTTGTTTGTCGCAGGTAGAGATGCCACTCCCGGAGCCGGGGGGTGAGAGTGGTGAAGCTGTCGCGGGCACTTGGGGGCTGGACCCCGTATAGTCCGCATGTGTGTGTGTACGCGGTTTTTTCAAAGAAACGTGGAGGACGCGTTTTTGTCATGACATCATTTGTCGTGCTGTTTTTCGTCATATGCTGCCAAGAATGAACCCACCTCAGTTGGTGGATGGCATTGAAAGGTGTTTCGTCATTGTGAAGGAAATATCGAGGTCACCGACAGCTTACTCCATAACGATAAGTGAAAATTTCATATAAACAATTTTCACCCAGTATACGCCCAAACTGAAGGAGTTTCTTGCTCTCCCTAGCCGGGAACATTTGTTTATTGTTTGTCAGTTTCTGTTCTTTTTTTCTTTGCTGGCTGAGTTCAATTTCTTGTGTAATCTTAAACAAACATGTATTTCTTTGTGTTTTATTTTATAAATGTACTCTTTTCTTTTAATTCCGCACTCGTGTTGTCCTTTTGTAATTAGAGGGTGTAATTTAAATTTAAGCCTGCTTTTTTGCAATAAAAAATAAATATTAAAAAGAACATTTTTTAAAAATAAATAACATCTTTCATCTCATACACGTAAATGTTTTCTCGGCATAACGAGCCTAGACATTTCAAACTTCGATAAAAAGTGGCGCTTCCTCATTCAGTACTTCTCCCGGAGTCAGCGTTGCAGAAAATTTAGAGGACACAAATTTTAAATCAAAGTGTATTCTTGCGCGTTAGCGTTGGAATTTGTGGTACTTTCATATCACGTTGTATCTTGACACTTCCGTTCCTCCAGAAGAGAAACTTTTGAAGTTGCTTAATATTTGCAAAGTTCCGTTTTGGCAGCTCTAAAATCGTTCCCCGATAAAGTAAAACAAAAACTTTCTTCTTAACACTCTTCTTCAAAAGAGGATTTGTTTATTTTGCAAGATTAAAACTTTCCAATACATCATCTGAGTTCTGAAAGTAAAAAGTCAGTGCCGCGCCGTTTTAGCAGTTTTTTCTCTTTTATATATTGAGCTACAGTAAACTCGAGGCCACGTTTTGAGTATAGTCACGGGTCTAGAATGGTTACAGAAAATGTAGTTATAATGAAACAAAACATGAAAGAAACGTAATATATAAAACTAGTTGCTCTCGATTATGGGTGATACGTTTGATAAATAGACAAGAGAAATACACACAACAACGTGCCCGAGAATACAGAGAACACGTACACAAGAAAAATTTTAAAAAACTTAACTAAAAATTATGCATGAGTTTACTTTTAATAGGCTTATCCTCACGGCTAATGTCCAATGTAAATACCTAAAGATTGCAGACAGCATAACAGCAGTGACTGAAAAAAATGGAAACGACCCGAATCGAGAAGTATAATTTTATTTCATGATTCTTTAACCGTATAGTTTTGCCACATTTTTCAACTACATTGACGTATTGAATTTAAAATGAAATGCTACGAAAATCAAACTCAATGAAAGTATTCTGACAATACATTCCTTCGCAATGAAATAACGCTCATAAACTGGAATTTGCAGTAGTATCTCTGGCCCTGTTATTCCGGAAAAGAAGATTGGGCCCTGACGTGACAGCCAATATCTATAAAGGTGACCATGGACGGAATGTACGAAATTATGTTTATATATGACAGTATTGTTGCAGAGGAAGAAATAATTAAAACTATCCGGTAAAAGGATCATTATTCACTAAGATGGTTTTTTAATATCAGATTTTGTTGGGAGCTTGACACAAGTGGCATAAGCTCTAAATTGAAGCTGTATCTTGAATCAAACGTTGAGTAATTCGAAAGCTGTCTTACATTCGGAGGAGAAAAGTCGCAGCAATCTGTTCATGGATCACTAATTTTTGTACATTAATAAGAATTACAGCTATTGACTGACCAACTATGTTAGAAATTTTTAAATTACTTTATAAAATATATCAGTAAAAAATATATAATATCTTGTACGTAAGGCTAAAATCCATCAAATATCAAATGATGTCTCTACCGCTTAGTACTCAAGTATGACCAAAACATTCTCCACCGACAAAGAGAAAGATATCTGTGGACAGAGCGTGGTCGGTGAGTGGTTAACGTTCTGGCCTCGCATTCGGGAGGACGTGTGGGTTCGAATCCCGGTCCGGGCATCCAGATTTGGGTTTCCATGGTTTCCCCAAATCACTCCAGGCGAATGCCGGGATGCTTCCTTCAAAACGGCCTTGGCCAAATTCCTTCCCGTGCCTTGTCCCCAATCCCATCCCGCCTCTAATGACCTTCGCAGTCGACGAGGCTAAAGCCGTAAGGAAAAAAAAATAGATATCTATGAACGATCGTACGTCGAGAAGCATAGCCAACAGCGACATAGCATTAATTTGCTAAGATCACTTGTAAATAAAAATTAAAGAATTCAATAAAAGAGTCTCCGTAAAAGGTCTCTCCTAATAGTAATAGTGAAATTTTTCTTGCTCATTAACTTTAAAAGAAAATATGAACTTAAAATTTGCTGCTATTGCAACTCCTTTGTAAGTAGCCCTAATATCGCAGCG
>JARYHS010012519.1:198347741-198444353 GCA_031002005.1 Vandiemenella viatica
ACGTCCGTTCATCAGCTCGTCTTGGACAGAAGTGATGTCTAAAAATGGCTCCTTCTTCTTCCTCGGCTAGTTGCTCGCCACATGTAAAAGAACTCCACGGAATTAGTATTGTAGACCCCAATAAATGTTCAGGATTGGCTATCTACACATTTCCGTCGTCACGTGTTTAATATCATGCGTCGCATTCGCCGCCTCCTTCGCGCGTTTCCTACGTGGCCTTCGGGGTAGTAGCGGGGGTAGGGATAGGTCACCGCCCGATTTCGAACGGGACTCAAGCCGGGCTGTCCCGGCGCCATCGAGTCGCCTCGCCTGCTCCATTGTTCCTCTCTCAACCGCCGAAATGGCAGTTTCTAGCCTTCGATATTCAGCCCTTCTGAGCCATGCGTTTACAGAAAAATTGATTTACAATAAAATATACCTTTGGCCGCCCTGGTTTTAAACATACATTTAACCTATCCAGACAACCCTCATTATTTACAATTAATTACACGTTGCAAGACTAAATAATTAATAAATTTGAATATAACAAAAAAAAGAATTATGAATATAATTAATAATAATTTAATTATATTCATTGTGGGTGATGCTGTCACACCACAATATCAATGTCGCGGCGTGAGGCCATAAGCAGAAAGAAAACTTAGTATAGACCTACAGGAATCGAAAAATATACTCATATCTTAAACGAAGCACGTGGAAATGAGGTTTCCTGAAAGAAACTTATCACATACGCTACTGAAGCATATAATGAATGACAATATATTAACTGAAGGGAAACGTGTTTGTAGCGTATTGACGAAGATCTAATAAAATTTGCCAATGTTTAAAACAGACACAGTGTATATAATTTGGATTGGAAGTAAACTTTTAAAAAGGCATAAAAAATAACAACATGTGTCCAGCTCATGAGAAGAGGAAAAAAGGAAATTAGAAATATTAATACTATTGAAGAAAAATTTCCACCAGAAAAACCGTTGTTCTTACGATCGCCTTGCCTGAGTCAGAGGGTGCACGGTTACCATGGGAATGTTTACCAATCCATGGTCTGGGAAGACGAACTGGGAAGGTTTCCCGTTGCCTTCAGCAGTGTGACAGTTTTCACAAGCGTTATAGTGCGCGCGTTCAGTGCATTGTACATGAGAGATGAAAGAAGGGGGATGAAAAATCTGGTGCCGCCCGATTCAAATATACTGTATCGAAAGTCTAACGTCCCCATCTAATGTACGAATCGCCTTCAACATACGCAATGTGGAGAGGCTTTGGATTTAACCCATGCGTTGGCAGAGAAAGCATGATGACCACAAATGGCAAAAACTGGAAAGGTAGTTATGAAAATATGCACACAGGTTTAACAGTTACACTGAGTATCCACTAAACGCGGCACCTACGAACTGTGTCGCGCGGCAGCCGCGCATAATAGATATGATGTTGGCGCGAGCCAGCTCGAACATTGCCGCGGTCGAACATGCCGCGGTCGAACATGCTGCGCTGCGATCCATTCTCTGTCGCGATTTCTGCACGTCGAAGTTGTTAGAGGTGGGAATGACTGGGGGCAAGCAACGAGAAGGAACTCGGCTATGGCCTTTTGAAGGAAGCATCCCGGTATTCGCCAGGAGTGATTTGGGAAAACCATAGAAAACCGAAATCTGGCTGCGTGGATGGGGATTCGGACAGGCGTCCTCCCTAATGTGAGGCCAGAGCATTAACCGCTCATCCACCACAGTCGGTTAAAAAAATAGAAAGAAATGGCATGTGATGACATACATCAACAAAGACAAATATAAATTGCATATATATTATAAAAACAAGGATTAATAATAGCGTTATGAACAGAAAAATGATATAGAAAAACACTAAAAGTAACACAAAAACCAATAAATCCCACAAATCAAGACTATACAGCTTAACATGCAATGAATGTCAAACTCAGTACAGTGGACAAACATATAGAAAATTCGAAACAAGATACAAAAACACATGATTAAAATACAACAACCATTCTAGATTTTCAGAACAGTTACAAGAACACAACCATCTACTAACGAATATAGACACAGACATGCAAATACTCACCATTAACACCAACATTCCAACAGATTTATCACATACAGAAATGGCTACAGGAGGAATACATATAATAAACGAATACATTTTGAAAAAAACACGCCACACACGAAATGAAAGGAAGACGAACAAGGAAAACAAAATAGCCTCAAATAGTGTTAAACAATCAAAAGTAAACAAAACAGACCAGCCATTCGTTCAAAATACTTAGTGCAGTGTTAGTGTTAGTGTTAGTTGCGCAAAAACGTGCATTAATCCAAAAAGCAGACATAAATCTCTGCTGTTGAAATTGGTGAACAAATAAAGTAATGTATCAAAAAAATTTAAGTAGATTGTAATTTGTATAAAAAAACTTCAATATTCAAAATGTAAAACATAACAACATTGTAACATGTATACACGATCAACAGGATAAACCACTGAGTATGCTTCATTTAAGAAGTGAAACGTGTTCGAAAATTAAGTAAACGAACAAATATTTAATTGTTTTGGCTAAATTTATTTATTAATAGTATCAGCGATTTAGTAAAATGATTCACAACGTCCAAATATTACACTAGGAAAAATTTACTCCCGCTCAAGTAAGCCTTCAAATTTAAAGAATCTCGAAAGAAATTTGTGAGACTTGTAAATGGTTACACATTGAGAACAATTCTGACGATTCGTTTTATAAAGGGTATTCACATTGACGCCAATGTTGGTTCTTCGATTTACTTTTAAGGTCTTTGCTTATTTGCCGCAGCGAATGTAATCCGAAGTAATTATCCTGCTCTCGGAAGCAACATTCAGTTTCGCACGACCTGTGATTTATGATTGCACTACGGTGAATAATTGCCTGTAATGATGGTCTCTGGGGCAATTTATCAGATCCGATGTATCGCAACTGTCGATGATCTAATGTATTCACGAGATACAGTAAAACTAGAATAAAAAAACTGGATATTAATCTCATCGTATAGACAGGTTGTAATTAATATACGGTAGATTACAGCTACTGGTAAAATATTACGCAGTGAAATTGTTTTAACATTTTTCACACTCTTACTGCATCAACGTCGTGAACTACATATTTCACAAACAAAAATAAACATATTACAGGAAACATAATTTATTTGATTCGCAGTCTTACGGAAACATTAAATTTCCTCCCATTGACAATCCCTGGTTCTAATTACCCAATAGAAACATTGTGCGAATTCTTAATTACAAGCCATGATGAGAATTAAGGCTTTACTATCCGATAGGGTCCACTCGCAATATACACACAATTTAGTCCACAACCTGAAGGTTGGGTTGGTCCTCTCAAAGGAAGCGTTTTAAGCCAGTGTGTCAGAGTAAAGATAGTCAGTCCCTTTCCTCCAGGAACTACAGTTATATATATATATACATTTATTCAAACATCATGTGATCAAAGTTTCAAAATATAGTATACATTACAGAAACATATAATTATTCTGGTCAAATGAATGGACTAAAGGTTGGCGTTATCATAATTGATCACGGAGAAAAAGTCCATCTGGAATTGATCCGAAGTGGCGTTTGTACCTCGTTGATTTTTTAAATTCCATGGTGTTATTTTAAGTGTGGATAAAAAACCGTCTAGACTCTTAAGTTTCCTTTATATTAGAATACTGTACATACCATTTACTAATACCAAAACGAGTGAGTTATGTTAATCTGGTGGTAAAGTCTTGATTTCTGGTCGTATTAGAATCTTGCGTGTAACCTCAGATGGAGGAATTTGTAATGGAGTTGCCGTTGCATGCTTCGTCCAGTTCCATTTGTCTGTAGCCTTTCAGTAAGTAAAACTATGGATTTATGTGTCTGCATTCCCACGGGTATCACAACCATCTGTAGATTTTAAAAAGATTCAAAATATCACACATTTGTAGGTACAGTGTCTCTGAAAACTTTGGACCATAGGGCTTGATTTTCTGATGATAGCACTTTATACCACACTTTTTCCCAATTTGTATCTATGTTTGTTTCAACAATGTTTTTGAGTTCTCAGGTGTCAAGGTTTTGTATAGATCTCAGGTAGTTTATCATTTCGGGCTGCTATAGTGTAACTTAATTTTTGAAACTTGAATCTTAGGTATTTGAAGTATGTAATCCGCACCAAGGAGCATTCTGTCTTAGCTCATCTGAACAATAATACAGAAGCCCACTGCCGCAAAACATTCTCAGTTCCAATCTTCTTTTTATTTCAGTGTTGCAGTGAGTGTTAAACCACAATATCTGTCATACAAAGTGACGTCAATCGCTCACAAATATAAATACACAAAAATGAAATATGTTGTTAGTACAGAGTTTCTGTCTGTTAGCTTCCCTCTCCAGTATAATCTTATTTTCAGATTCACGCAGCCTCTCCCACTACCCCTCCGTTTGGAACCCCGTAGTTCTGCTAGTTATGCACTATCGAATAGAATTAGATGTGGTCTCTATGCATATGGATACTGTGATATCACAGTAGCTGTATATTAATTGCTAGTTAATTCCCTCTGATGTGGTATTCAGCGTGTTATTTGGATTTTCATCTCCCATTGTTCCGACCACCGACATTTAATAAATAAACTAAAATCTGTACCGTCCTGCAATTCAATAATTTAGGATTTTTATGTTATTTTGTACTCCAAACAGACCAGACTTAAATTAGATAAAATGTTATATTTTAAATAAGTAAAAACGTAAGAACTTAATTTTTCTTGAACAGTTCTGGATTTTATTTTTTTTATTTTTTTTTCTTTCGAACGTATTTCTTTTCACGATTTTTAGGTATTCTAATAGCACAAAACTAAACTGTGATGACTTCGACGATACACTTTCATCTGTTTTACTATGATTACACTAGTAAAGTTGGCGGTGAAGTAATGTTTTGAAGATACTATGTTTGAATCAGTTACTTCTTAAAACTATTAAGTTATCCATAAAAAGGCACATAATTTTTTATTTAACTGCTTAACGTCTCTTAACAGCGAGGTCTTTATAGACGGGAAAGGATGGGGGGCAAGGAATGGGAAAGAAATTTGGCCATGGCCTTTTGAAGGAAGCATCCCGGCATTTTCCTGGAGTGATTTGGTAAACCATGGAAATCCCAAATCTGGAAGCCCGGACGGGGATTCGAACCGCCGTCCTCCGAGGCCAGAACACTAACCGTTACACCACCAGGCTCGGTCGCACACAACTGATGGGGTGAAAAATCTAAACTTACGTCAATAGCCAGCGCTATATTCTTCTTTAATTTCGACCACAAAGTTGTTAATTGATCATGATTTAAGGAACTGGACTGAGTGGACGTATCTCTGTACATCGGCCGGTTGCGCTGGCCAAATCCTGGCTCGCCGACCAGTAGATGTCGGGTAATGTGTACCGCCTGCTGATATAGAGACATTCAGCAACATCTCAGTAGCCCTGGAAGCTACCCTGAGTGACTCACGAAAGATTTATATAGTCATTAGCCGGGTTGCCTATCATATAATACGAGTTAAACAATACAGTTATTGATATGGTCGATTCCATGAAATATTTGGGAGTAACAGTACAAAGGAACATGAAATGGGACATAAACATTAATTCGTTAGTAGGTAGAGCAAATTCTAGGCTGCGATTCATAGGTCGAATCTTGAAAAATTGTAATGAACAAACAAAGGAGATAGCGTACAAATCTCTTGTGCGTCCACATTTGGACTATTGTTGTGCCATTTGGGATCCGTTTCGTAAGGGGTTGATCGAAAGTATAGAGAAAGTACAGAGAAGAGCCGCTCGATTCGTGACCGCTTGCTACAGTCCTCATGAAAGCGTCACAGAACTGATTAGTAGACTAGGCTGGGAGCCTCTGGTAGATAGACGACACACGTTTCGTTTAAACTTATTGGTAAACATGCGTACTCCCACTTTCACTTTTGAGTGTAGTGAAATACTTCTTCCACCAACCTATTTGAGTCGGAAGGACAGGAAAGATAAAATTAGAGAAATAAGGTGCCGCACTGATTCTAATATGAATTCTTTTTTCCCTAGTACCATTAGGGATTTGAATGCACAGCAAAGAGATTAGCTTTGGTGCTGAGCACCCTCTGCCACCCACAATTTTGTGAATTGCAGAGTATATATGTAGATGTAGATATGTTTGCCATATATTTCTGATCATTAAATGACAAACCACTTTGTCTTCATAAAGAAATTCAATTACATCACTAAGCACCCAATTCTTTTGTGTAATCCCCTGAGAATTGCTACCATAAAAGGTTTTTTTTTTTTTTTTTTTTTTTTTTTCAAATCAAAACTAATACCCTGACCGTAGGGATTATTACAGTATAAATTTATAATATTGTGTTTTTCTCATTATAGTATACGGCCCAGAAGAAAGCGAAGTGACAGTGCATCATGCCTTCTAACCACGCAATAATTTTTTTTTTTTTTTTTTTTTTTTTTTTTTTTTTTTTTTTTTTTTTTTTTTTTTTTTTTTTTTACATGTTCAGGACTTGACTTGTATGTGTTACCCAAAATAAAAACCTCGCATTGAATCAGAAATAAAGCTATTTTCCAAGGAATACCATCGTACTTGTTGTGTCGGCATTTAGTTATTAACGATTCTGCTACTTCCCAAGGAGTCGAAAAATATATTCGATAACGGTATGAATATTTTGTATTTTTTTCATTAAATTTAGATCGATTCAGCTAAAACATTAAAGTTCTTTATACTATACAGTTACCATCTGTACCGATTATCAAGTAAGAAATTCTAAACAAAATGACAGCCAAACTTTAAGATGTAAAACCACGACGAAAATAAAAGACCAAATAGTGATTTCTTATCGGAATAGAGCATAATACACAACATGACTCATCGCTGTATGGAAGTTTCGTTGAAGTGAGTGCTTTATTTTTCGCGAGATGCGTACACAGACGAACAAAAGCTCCAAAATTTATAGTTTTGACTTCTGTACTATCGAAACAGTAGTAACCTATCTTGATGAGATATATCCTATTTGTTAATAGATTAAATAAACATTCATTGTTTGTAGTTTCGATTAAATCCTTACGTTAGCTACTTCCTGATACGTTCAGACAAACAGATATTCAAGAATTTACCGGTTTGTTCTCAACTGTGTAAGGTATGGGATAAAAGGTATCAACTCTTTTATTTATTTATTTCTCGTGACTCTTTAATTGATGGCATAAGCTATCATCATATGCAGTTCTTGCATGATGCCTGCACAGAGAACTTTGCAATTTTGGCAGCTGATATACGAGTACTTCTGCAATTCAGCGGAATAGTATTAATATAAAAAAAAACTTGAAAGACTTGGTCCGATATCAGTGTAAGTTCATACACGTACACATACACTCCTTGTGGCTGTACGCCTCGTCGATGTCGAGGTCATTAGGTCCGGGATCTGGACGCACAAACGGAGATTCGAACCCCCGTCTTCCCGAATGCAAGGCCAGAACGTTACTAAGCAAATGATTAGAGTTGCAGTTCTTTGCGACAGGTACAACGGCCACCAGAGTGCATCAGTCTAGTTCGTGTTTAGTGTTGTTGCGAGGCCTCTGAAGGATACATGAAGGGTGTGTTGAGTGATCACTGAGGACACGGAGATGCCGCGTCTCGTTTGAAACAGCCTTATCAGCACCTCATATAGTATGTAAAGAGCATCGTTGTACGTATTTATTTCACCAGCAGGTCGAATAGAGAAATATCCAGATTTTTGGGGGGGTTCGGATTTGACAGAAGCCCGATATTGGGTTTACTCGTCGTCAAGGCTCCGATCTGACTAACGCAAGAGAGTATCGCCGTATTGTGCACCCCATCTCATCTACGCTTGTCATCTGATAACATGTGATGGACTCCCTGCAACTTTCTCTGTCACAATCGATCGGAGACAAGCAGCAGCCAGACTACGGAATTGCCCTCCCATGGGTAGGCTATCGTATACACAACAATAGAAACAGCTTCGTTTATAGAGGTGCAATGACCGCAAAGCATGGACTACATTGTGTAATTCGCGGTTCTGCACTATTTCGTATGACCATCGTCGGCTGTTATGACGGCGACACTGGCAGTGGTCACATTCTTCCAATGTTTTGGAAAGAAACAGCGGGGTTATTCCTGGCACCCTGCTGCGTGGATTTATCAGGTATTACTTCTTTCAGTTACCACCGGCCAATCATTTCTTTAATAGCGTCTAATACAACTGTCGCATGCTTGCTTTTCAGGGATTTAGGGATAGCATAAAATCTTTATTTCATTTCGTTCGTAGCAGTCAAGACCAGCCCAGAGCTGTTTCACAGTTAGTAACATAAGGACCTGATGTGCTGCCGAGTCTTATCAACCGCAGTTCTCGTCGTATCCGACACTTGCATCTTACCACTGCATGGTTATGCGTGGGAGCTGAACCGGTAGTCAAGGACATGGGAAGCTAGCGTCAGCTACCAACTTGCCGCGTTAAACCTTTCCCCCTACCCTTAGGACCTCAATGACTTCACTAGTAGCCAATAAGAACACTTGCTTGTACTAAAATCCTAACTAGCCAATTGGGAACTAGCTTACCCCCTCCATTAGCGCCGACTGCTAGCCATCATGGCGATTACACGAGTTGGCTAGTCGCGTTGTCGCAGTTATGCTGGAGGTTCGATTACAATACTTACTGTGAACCTTTAAAGCTCCGCGCACTCAATAGATTCTGGTTCTTTCTCTGACGGCCGCCAACAGATGTTAAGTCGGTAAATGAAATGAAAATGCACCTTCTTATTTGAAACATGCATTTAATAGTTAATAAGATAATCTCGCTCCAACTCCTAACCTTCATGAAAGTTCGCTATCGGTACTTCGATCTTTTAAGATTACAGGTAATGCCACCGATAAATTTAGACTGAATAACACGCACTCTTTTCATTCATACAACACCCTTACTAGTTCTCACACCATACCTATGGCTCACCACGAAACAATTCATATAAAATTCTGCAAATACTTTCTTCATTACTAAAGTTCCTTTATATCACCAAAGAAATCACCTTCTACAAAATATATTCTTTATCATAATGACTGAGCGCGAACACTCGTTCTCGTCGACTCGACTGACTGTTCACTTTCACGACGGACTCACCTACTCCACGGCCAACGGCAGATTGCCCGCCCAGAAGCCTAGGTGCATCTTTCTCCCAAGCGCACCATGCTTCCGAATTTGGGGTTTACACCCCGGAGTTCACGGACCCGGCAGATGCTGACGTCACTAGACGACGACCAGTTTCAACACATGCTTTAAAACTGGGTCCTACTTCCCTAAACCCACGGACTTGGCGGATGCTGAAGTCACCAGACAACCACGCAAACCGCCAATATTTAAAACTTCTCAAATTAGCTTCCACAGTAATGGGGAAATGCCATTAACCCGTTACAGCGTCCACCTTCGAATCACAACAACGTCACTACACTGAGGTAATCTGCTAGCTAATTATTCCATGCTGAGCTAATATTTCATGATTGCATTGAATCAGGAACTGTCTCATGTCACTCCATCCTCCAACTTATTTAGAGATCGATTCGATACTAAGCCTATGCAGCCATATCGTAAATAGTACTAACCGTGCCATCATAACTATATTACTATCAGTGTGTCCATGAAATAATATCTTTATCTGAAGTGTTTGTTAATAGTGTTCTTTCCTTCGCAACGTATTGTTAATAAATAGCCAATTGCCTTATACGCTGTGTGTTTCCTTTCAAGCCACCTGATCACTGAAGTAAGATATAAGACAAATCTATATAAATTATGCTAATTGTTCATTCAGATGTCTGTAAAAATGCTAACAGAAGAGAGTATATATGTTTACAGAGCTTGTTGTCTAACTGCTAGCATCAAATAAGTATGTAATATCTCGGCACTACATCGCAGACAGAAATCGTACAGATTACTGGCGGTGGTCGAGACGGATCCAAAAATCCATCTGTCGTAATAAAAATTCACCGCTCGGCTATCTCACACGCGACACAACTTCAACAGCTACTATCACAGAAATCACTGAAAATTTATCAAATAATGTTGCGTAACTATATTGTACCACACAAAGGTCTACATTAAAAATATTTGTTTGTTTTGTATTTATATTCTGTAAATATTTTTACAGTAAGAAAATTTATTTATTTTACTAACGAAACTGTTTATCTGTTTTACTCCATATTTATTTTCTTTACTTATAATTCTTTCAATAACCATAAATTTTGATGTTTCACATCTGCGGGATATCCAGTAGCAGCTAATTTTTTATTGTTTTTAATTTTTTTAACGGTTTCTTGTTGAACAATGTAATTATGTTATAAATATCGTATTTATTAGCGAATAGTCCAATAAATTTCAGGTCCGTTTCGTTGAAAACCTTTTCTTTAATTTTTGTGTATGATCTACAAAAATTACAAATTGTGTGGCTTTGGCCTCGAACTATGTTACTTGCCATAAAACATTACATAAATAGTATGCTACTTGTCAACCCATGACTTCATTTTATAGTTTCTTTGGATTCCGTTCATTAGTTATTTAGTGATGTGAACTTAATCATATATAGGCGCCTTATGACCAGCATTACTGATTTTTCTTTCACTCGCAGGCAATTAATAAACTTTTGTAATAAATATTCTTAAGGATATTCCCGACCTTAGTTGAATGTTTAAAGTCGCTTAATATTCCACTCATTATAGTAAGTTCACCTCGTAATTCGAGATACGAAGCTGTAAGTCTGTAAATACTTGTATATTGACACCATAAAAGTTGTCTACTCCACTCACTCACTCGACGGGCTACAGCGGTTCGCATACGAGTGCATTGAGGTTAGACAGCTCGTGCTCGCGTGTGCGGGCACTGTTTGCTCCAGTGAAGAATACAGTGAGCTGCTTCTTCTTCTTCTTTGGGGATATCCTTTGCCCACCCTTTCCGAGCTTACTAGGGATTTACCGCCACACGGCCCACTCCTGCGGGAGTGGAACCCCCTGGCGCAAGGTTTTAGGGTTGTTTCTGGTCCTGGCTAACCTTGCGATGATAACAAGGGGCCAGAACAACACTCCCTTCAGGTTCCACAATCCATCACTATGATTTCTGGTACTGGTAGCCTTTTTGGTGCTTCCGCGCCGGAAATGCTTGAATCTCCGAGATCGCCTTCTCCACAGGATACAGGCTCCGGTGTAGAAGACTCCACAACTACGGCATTCAACAATGAAGAAGACAACACAGACTCTGAACATGAAGAGGTCACAACTCACAAACGCATCCCAGTAAACACCATGGGTAGACCCCATCTGAGGAGAATCGGGAAAGCCCTAGCAAAGAGAACGACACGTCAAGTGAAGACCACGCGCCTTGCGCATGTAACTCACAAGGGAAAGAAATGTACAGTCTTCCCAACTGTTCCCGCTCATGCAAGTACTACCCCACAATGTGCAAGTCAAAATAAAGCCATAAACAGAGAACAGTCAGTCTCAGACGGTGAGGAGCACCACTCCAACGTGGAGTCACAAAACCTACAGCTGCTCAACCAATCAGATGAGGAGGACTTTCAACATCCGAGACGCACTGCCAAATCATCACCACAAACTCAAACGCTACCAGTGGTGGAGCTAAGCAACAAATTTCAACCGCTTCAGCAAGAACCAACCAACCAGGTGAAGAGAAATGCACATATACCTCCTATTGTCGTGCAGTTCGAACAAAACTACAAGACCTTACACGACAGGGTTGACGCTGTTGCTAAGAGTTCTTTTGCCGCCAAGACCGCTGGCGGAGATAAGATAAAGTTCTCCTTCTCCACTGTGGAAGATTTTACTGCTGTCACGGGCATGTTGCACGAGACTAATACCCCATACTACACTTTTCCTACAGGGGCAGCTCCTCTTCTGAAAGTAGTTTTCAGGGGTATCCCAAGAACTCTACCAACAAGTGAATTAAAAAATGAGCTTACTGAGATGGGGTTCATCATCCAGTCTGTAGCACAACTTCGTAGACCAGGCTCCAACGTCATCATGCCACTGTTCTTGGTAACCTTAATCGACTGCCAGGAAAACAGGGCCATCTTTGGCGTAGAAACGATTTGTCATCTCAAGGTCCAGGTGGAAAAGCTACGGGCTACAACTGGTCCTCCTCAGTGCTACAATTGCCAACTGTTTGGACATGTAGCCAAAAACTGCAAAATGCCGTCAATCTGTGTAAAATGTGCCGGACAGCATGAGTCTACCCAATGCACATCTCAGAAAGGCAGGGACGAAGCCAAATGTTCAAACTGCGGGGGCGGGCACGTTGCCAGCTATAAGGGCTGCCCTGCATTCAAAAGGGCTCGTAATAGGCAAAGAGGAACAATAAACGAGCAAGAAAGGCCACCAGACAAGAAACAACCACCAACAGCAGTGCCACCACAAAATGGCACTACTACTAAAGAGAAAAATACAGCAGTGCCACCACAAAATGGCACTACTACCAAGGAGAAAAATAGCACCACAGTTACAGAAAAAGAACAGACCCTCACTAACTATGGGAAGAAGAAATCCAAACCGCGCAAAAGACCCAAAAATAAGCCCGGGACACTGCGCGAACCAGGGAACAATCATCCTCCAAGGGGAGTGGAGGAGAGGCCCCATGAGGATCAATCTGCCCTACCAGGTGGTACTCCTGAAATGGGCTCACCAGAGAATGCCTCGCTACAGCAGAGAAAGGATTCCCATGCAAACCTACAAGGCGCCCTCCAACAGAGACAGAATCAGGGCGCAACCAGCGAAGCACAGGAGAGTATCGACAGGCTAACCAGGATGCTAGAGTCTGCACTAAAAATGGTCTCCAACCTTACAGAACAGCTGGAGAAGATAACCAGCGCCGTGACGAAAGCCCTGGCTTCCCCAAAGTGCTCCCACTGCAACCATCATGGCTAGACCCCTGTTACACTCTTTATCTTTCTGCGCCTGGAATGCCAACAGCATTTATAGTCAATTACCTGAATTTCGACAGTTTTTACGAGACCATGATGTGGATGTATGCCTTGTCTCCGAGACATATCTCAAGCCCGGTCTGCGAGCATCTGTGCCGAACTACAACTGCTATCGCTGGGATAGGCCTACCGCCTGCGGAGGAGTAGCCCTATACATCAAACGAAACATCCCTCATCACGAGATTGTCATACCCACACTCCAACAGATGGAAGCCGTCGGTGTCGAAGTGGCGACCTCAAACGGAAAATTAACGATCATCTCCTGCTACCGTCCTCCACGGCGTCAGCTCAACGAGGATGATTTCACGGCCTTAGCCTCCATCGGTGGTAAGCTCCTGATTGGAGGAGATATAAATGCCAAACACACCGACTGGAACAGCAGATACACTAACGCTGCGGGAGTAACCCTGAGAAGACTGACCAACAGACTTAATATGGGGGTGTGGGCACCAGATGTACCCACTCATTATCCAAGCAACGGCCAACGGCCAGATGTTTTAGACATCTTCATTAGTAAGGACATACAGGGCTATGTCGCCACTGCAGCCTTAAACCGGCTATCCTCCGATCACTGCCCGGTTACAGCGGAAATTGAGATCGGACCATGGCAGACCCTGAAGCACTCTACTTTGGACTACAAAAATACAAATTGGAGGCTTTTCCAAGAAATCCTCCAAAACAAACTTTCGAACCAACCTGAAATCAGGAACATCGACAATGCACTCGAAATATTTGAGACAGCAGTCAAAGAGGCCACTGACGCTTCAACACCCATTAGGACACCTCGGTCAGCTCCCACTCCACAGCTTCCCCCTCAACTGATGGCTGAAATAAGATACAAAAACAGGGTTGCAAAAGAATGGAAGCTGACGAGAAACCAAGCAACGAGAAGGCTGCTCAACAGACTACAGAGGGAAATAAAAGCTTCCCTGCTGCAACACCGAAATAGAGAGTGGGATGCAAGAGTATCCATGCTCAGTCCAGAGGACGGGTCACTCTGGCTACAAACAAGAAAGCTTACCAGACGAAGACAGCGCCTTCCTCCTCTCAATGGCAACCATGGGTTAGCTGTCACTCCTGAAGACAAGGCGAATGCCCTCGCCGATGTCTTTGAAACAAATTTTCGGCCGTCGCAAACAAACGCAGACCCCATACACCTCGCCGAAGTCAACCGTCGGCTGAGGGTATACCTGCAAGCAGAAGATGAATTTCAAATGGACGATATTACCCCTGAAGAGGTTATCAGCAGCCTGCAGAATCTCCACCCTCGCAAAGCTCCTGGTCGTGACGAGATCTGTAACAGAACTTTGAAGCACCTGCCTCCTGAGGCCTCAGTCTACCTCGCAGAAATTTTCAACACCATTCTCCGCCGACAATAGTTCCCTAACAGATGGAAACATGCAGTGGTTGTGGGAATACACAAGAGTGGGAAGGACGCACATCAACCGCAAAACTACAGACCTATTAGCCTTCTACCAGCCATCAGCAAGGTATTCGAAAGGCTACTGCTAAAACGACTGTCCACTCATATTGAGGACACAAATGCCTTACCAAATCACCAGCTAGGATTTCGGCGCGACCACTCAACTACACAGCAGCTGATGAGAGTCACAGAAGCTGTTACAAAAGCATTCAATCACAAACAATACAGTGCCATGGTGATGCTTGACATTTCACGCGCATTTGATTCCGTATGGCACTCGGGCCTCCTACTTAAGCTATATGAGCAGGGTATCCCGGGACCATACGTGAAATTAATAAGATCATATTTGGCAGATCGCACTTTCAGTGTTCGAGTCGACAGAGCCTTCTCAAGTGTAAGAATAGTGAAAGCCGGTGTTCCCCAAGGCTCAGTTCTGGGCCCGACTTTATACTCATTATACACTGCTGATGTCCCCACATCCAATGGTGTTTTGGTCGCAACATACGCTGACGATACCGCTTACCTCGCAGCCAGCCGCAGCAAAATTTTAGCCATTCGCCGTCTTCAGGAAGTCCTCCAGGTAACGGAGAGCTGGGCCCGGAGATGGAGAATTGATATTAACCCAGCAAAGACACAGGCAATAATCATCAGCAAAAGACTTGGGCCCCGTCGGCAACGGCAACCGGACCCTGTTCTTCACCTTCATGGTAACGATATACCCTGGTCAGCTACTGCACGCTATCTAGGAGTGTTGCTAGACAGGAGACTCACCTGGCAAGCCCATATTAATGATATCCGCAGGAAAGCAAGCATGAGGCTTCACAGCCTATACTCGCTGCTTAACAAAAACAATAATCTAGCCCCAAGTACTGGCATTAAGATATACACCACTCTTGTAAGACCAATTATTGAGTACGCCTGTCCAGTGTGGGCATACGCTGCCGACAGTCATATACTCAGATTACAAACAATACAAAACAGGGCACTGAAGAGAGCTCTACATCTTCCAAACAGTTTTCCAACCTATGCACTCCATGAAGCCACTGGAGTTCCATATCTTCACGACAGGTTCAAACAACTAGCCGAAATTTTCTACAAAAGTACTCATAGAAGCAAAAACCCTGAAGTCCACAACATCGGTCGCTATGATACAACAATTGATCGTCACAAGAGACCACTAAATTTAATCAAATAATTGACACCACCGTGAAGCCACCCCAACAGTGAAGATTTGCACCACCCATATACTTTTGGAGGCAATGTCTACGGACAATATCCTCCACCTCCACCTGCCCTCTAAGAAAAGGCAGTAATTGGTGCTGTGCTGCTGCATAAAAGTTGTCTCAAAACCTACATATGGTAGGGTGTACGCAACTATTAAATTTCAAGGTCAAAGGTCACAAAAATCGGGTTTTTGTGCTTTTTTTTGTAAGTATCTCATTTCCTATGGGTTTTTTGCTATTTGTATTTATTATCAATATTGTAGAATACAAAATTCTCTACAAATTTTGTCTAAAAAATTTTTTTATACGGTGAACCGTTTTCGAGATAGAGGGCGGAGAGCGCGCGGTCACAGCATCACTTCAGGTCAACCGGTGCCTCCGGTCGAAAACGCGAGATATACAGTTGATGAACTATCGATAAATCAATGATTATAAATATTTGTCAATTTTTATTATATTATATTTTATCATTTTTTCCCTAACCTATCCACTTTTTATTCAGTATTAATTTATTTAACAACACTTACCTGCCCATGTAATTGCAGAATTGTTAATGAAAATATAGGAATTATATTTGAATTTTAACCTAATTAATATTAATAACTTCTTACACGATGAAAAAAAACAAATAAATTATGAATTAATCTTTTTATTAAAAAATATCATTCAATACATTTATTTTTATTAAAAGAAAAAAATGGAATAAAGAATACAAAAACTATAATTTATAATTTTAATCATCTTCTTCCTCTTCTTCGTCGTCTTCCGGCTGCTGGTAAATTTCAAACTGGTCTTCATTATCGTCTTCAACGACATTTGTCTCAAGTTCTTCCATGATTTCGGGGTCAAAGGTTCCATCTTCGTTAATGTCGCTCTGATATGGTAGAGCATTGAGACAAGCTTGCCCATTACATTGGCCACAAGCTAAAGAGCACTGCAAGCCCGCTTTCCTGCATCCGCATCGCGAACCACAACCACTCTTGCAGTTGCAGAAAATTGTATTTAGCAAATCTTCTGGAGCAGGTGGTAAAATTGTCATGATAGGCTCCAGAAAATCGTTTCGCATTGCCCAACCCCATACCTGGGGTTGCAAATCATGCCCTAACCAAGTTTGAACTTGATAATATATACACGTTTGAAATGTTGATGAACAGCTGCACTTGTTGGTGGAATATTTGAAAGCTGCAAAGGTTTATTAAGTTTTGTAGACTTGACGTAATGCATATAACGAAGATGATCGAGACTTTTCACAGATTTATTTGAAAAGTTTGTAAAGCAAGCAGCATGGTACTTCGCTTCAGCAGCGATCAAATCATACTGTAAAATTATACGACTTTTCACCAATTCTCCGAAATCATCCCCACGTTCTTCTGCTTTTTTGATAACAGTATCTTTGAACTCAAGAGTACTCACATTTTTTATCTTCCGCCTGTATTTTTCTCTTTTCTTTTTCTCTGCAGCCTCATCAGCAACTTCGCCACAAAATAAACATTGATTCTTAAAATCAAACACTTCACCTCGTTTTTTACGGAGTACTAATGGAGAAGTTATAGTTTCTCCTTCTTCTTGTTTCCGTTTTGCTGCTTGGATACAGTTTTTACTAATGTAAACACTTCGACACTTTTCATGCACTTTAACAGAGGTTACTGATTTTAAATAATCAATGTTTCCGTCGTTTCGTTCGACACTTGCAGTTCGTAGAAATTTCATACCGCGCACTACTTCAATAAGCGATTCACCTCCCGAATCTGACTTATTACATAGATAACACAAATCAGCCATAGTTCTTGAAATTGTACGTCCGTAGTTACCAAGATACGATTAAAACTGAAAGAAAGAGAAGACGGTCGTAACTATACAATACAATTGAACATCTGTCCCTACTGGCTATAAATAGAAAGGTGTATAATAGGGGCCCTTATAATTCCCAGGTATAATTTTTGACGTAGTAGAAGGATTTTAAAATTTACAGATTTTAAAGAAGATGCACTTAATTATTTTCTATTTAAAATGTCATTAGTATAAATGGGAATATAATTATATTATGATTTAAGTTTTCCCTTAATTATTTTTTAATTTTAGGAAACGGTTATCAGTATTATTGAATAGATATAGATTTAATGCATAAAGAAAATGATAAAATATAATATAATAGTTAATAAAAATTGACAAATATTTATAATCATTGATTTATCGATAGTTCATCAACTGTATATGGCGCGTTTTCGACCAATGACTGCAATGTAAATAACAAAGATTCTTTTTTGGCTGTCATCAGTCTCTCGACTGGTTTGATGCAATCGTCCATCGCTTCCTATGTTGCGCTAACCACTCCATCTCAACACACCCCGTAAACCCATGTCCTCAATTATCTGCTTCATATATTATAATCTCTGTCCTCTTCTATACTCGTAGTTCTTTCCTTACACTCTTTCCTCGCCTTACAAATTAACTAATCCACCATGTCGCAAAATGTGTCCCGCCATCCTGTCAATTATTTCTGTAAGACTCTTCCATCGGCTTATTTTCTCACCCATTATTTCCAAAACTCGTTCGTTTCATACCTTCTCTGTCCTCTTAAGTTTCAGCATCCTGCTATAGCACCACATTTCAAACGCTTCAATTTTCTTTTTGTTATTCCTAAAGTCCATGCTTCGATACCATAAACTGCTGTGCTCAACACGTGTAATTTAAAAAGTTCTTTCTGAGACTTAGACCAATAGTTGAAACTAAAATATTTATCTTTTTCATGAAAGTTCTTTTCGCTAGTGCTATTCTGCTTTTAAAAACATTCCTGCTTCGGCCATCAGTTATAAATTTACTTCCCAAGTAGTAGAATTCTCTTACTTCTCCTGTTGTATCCGATCCTATCTTAACATTTACTGTTATCATTTCTAATACATTTAATCACGTTTGTCTTGTTTTGGTTTACATTCAGTCCAAAATCTTACTTCAGTATTTTATTCATGACATCCAGTAACTTCTCAATATCCTTAGTCTGTTCTGCTAATTGGAGAATATCGTCAGAAAATCGTAGCTTACTGACTTTTTCTCCTTGAACACTTATGACACATTCAAGTTTTTCTTTTATTTCGTTTAATGCTTACTCTACATACAAATTTAATATTAACGGAGGTAGATTACAGCCTTGCCTCACAGCCATTTTAACTGATGCATGTCTTTCATGATTTTCTGCTGTTATTAGCTAATAGCCACTTGATTACTGTATAGATTGTATTCTTCTACCTCAAAATTTTACACCTGACTATTTTTAAACTTTTAACATCTTCTCCCGCTTATTATTATCAGAATTATTTTCTAAATCAACAAATACCATAAAAGTATCTTTGTTTTTCTTGATCCGCCTTTCAAGTATCAATTTTATAGCCAGAATTGTTTCTCTTGTATCATAATTTTTCCTAAACCCAAACTCATCTTCACCTACTATCTCTTTTGCTATACATTCTATTTATATTATCCTGGTTAGTAATTTTGATGCATGTGGTTCGATAATTCTCAAATTTTTCTTTTATGCTTTCTTCGGAAGTGTGAAGATGATGCTTGTATTAAAATTAAATGGAATTTCTCCTGTTTCACAACTTTTTTATATCAATTTGAATAATATTTCCATTCCTTCTTCTCCTAGGGATTTCAGAAGTTTTGCAGAAATCTTATCAATTCCAAGTGCCTCATTTTATCTCAGATCTTTCAAAGTTCTGTCAAATTATGCTCTTAAAACATAATCTACCAAGTAATCAATCTCGACATCACCTTCTTTTTTCCGGTACACTGTTGCTTAAATCGTCTCCATAATAATAAAGTTCTTCTATGTATTCCTTTCATTGATTCGCTCTGTCTTCTGAGTTTAAAAGAAGTTTTTCAATCTTACCTTTATTGTTTACAAAGGCTAGAGTTATGGCCTCGCATTCGGGAGGACGGCGGTTTGAATCCCCATTCGGGCATCCAGATTTGGGTTTTCCATGGTTTCCCAAATCACTCCAGTCAAATGCCGGGATGCTCCCTTCAATAGTCCATGGCCGAATTCCTTCCCATTCCTTGCCCCCATCCTTTCCCGTCTCTAAAGACCTCGCTGGTAGAGAGACGTTAAGCAGATAAAAGAAATAATGTTTACACGTCTTTTCTTCATTTCTCCGAAATTTTGTTTGATCTTCCTATAAGCAACATCTACTTTTCCTACGGCCATTTTCCTTTCTACTTCTTCGCACTTTTCTTGTAGCTACTTTTCCTTGGTATTTTTGCGTTTTCTATTTATTTTATTTCTGAAAAAAACTGTACAGCTCTCTTATTCCCGAACTTTTTTTGTGCTTTCTCCTCTCATCCATCAAATACAAAATTTCTTCTATGATCCAAGGTTTTTTGGGCAACTTGTTTCCTAAAGCCTAATGTTTTTTTACAAACTTCATTATTTCTCTCTTAAATGAATTCCATTCGTCCTCAGTTGAATTGTTTTCAGAGTTTTTTCTTAGACCTACGTCTACCATCTCCGCAGGTTTTACTCTCGTGTTATATTGCTTAAACGATTATATAGTCTAACCAATAACGTTTCCAGGTATATATCCTTCGTATATGATTCTTAAACAGCGTGTTCGCCAGAACGAGTTTATATTTTCCACAAAATTCTAACATCCTGTTCATTTCTTTCTCCTAGACCAAAATTTTCTATAACATTTCGCTCTTTACCTTCTCCCAGTATCGCATTCCAATCGCCGATTGTTAGATTTTCATCCCGCTTCATATATTGGATTAATTCTTCAATTTTATAATATATTTTCTCTATTATTTCATCATCTTCCTGTGACGTTGGCATGGTACACTTGTTCACACATGGTTGGCGCAGGCATATCAAAATAATCCTGTCACTAAACTGTTCATAATAACTCACTCGTTTTCCTACTCTCTTGTACGTTATAAATCCTACGCCAGTGGCTTCACTGACAGCTTGTGTGTTAATTATCCTGCGTTCCACACTCCAGACATCCTGTGCGTCCTTCCACTTAATATCACTAATCCCAATGACGTATACCTTAAATCGTCCCATCTCCATTTTTAAGTTTTCTAATTCACTTACCATATTCAGACTTCTAACATTCGACGCTCCGACTCGTAGAATGTGTCTATACATTCTAATGACCTGAATTCCGAATAAGAATAAACGCTATACGATTGGAACATATCACATAAAAAAGTTCAGCACTTTGAACATAGGTAACGACATTGGAGATCACGCTTGTTAATCCTGTCAGTTAGGATGAAAAATAAAACCCTACAAACAAGAATCAATTGGTTATCTTACTAATAAAGTAGTCAAATATCAGAGTAGATATTTTGTATAAATTTGTGCTACATTCTTTCTAATAAAAAAATGCTTTGCTGTTGCTGTGTTAATCCCCTATTACTCTTCTACAATAGTTACTACTTTTTCCAACCATACGCAGGGAAAGTTTATTTTGAAAGTTGAGAAACACAACTGCTGTCGCACAACAATATGGTTGAAGTTACTTCCGAAACTAAATTCATCTCGCTTCTGGAGACTTCAGAAGTTATCCGTGTATCAACGTGACCGATATTGCTCCAGGGAAGAAGCTTTGTAAGCATACGCCCGCACAGGAACAGTTGTCGAGCTTCAACTTTGCCGGGAAAACTGAAATCCGTTATAGCTTTTGTGGCAGTGAGGGATTTCATTCCCTGTATTGATCTGGCCTGCACACAGACACTAATGACTTGGACGTCAACGTCGTCTCTGACCTCAAAATGACAGCGCCAGCAGTTTCACTATAAAATTTACAACAATGTGAAAAAAAGTATTGTAATGTTTGAAACTGTAGACATGCACATATAAAAAATAATATTAATTTATGATTATAGGGTGGGGACAGAATTGCTTATTGATGACTTGTGGTGTAAATATCTTGGCATAACATTTTATAATAAATTCAAATATGAAGGATTCATTGAGCATATGGTAGGAAACTGCTACAAAATCCTTATTTACTGAAGAGGGTAATGAGACGATGTACCAGAGAAGTGAGTGAATTGAATTACAAAATTTTGGTCAGACTATTGCTTGAATATGGTGGTGTGGTTTGGGGCCCACATTACGAATATAAAATACAGAAGTTGAATTGTGTGCAAATGAGAGCAGCTAGATTTGCTTGTGGAAATTACTGCAGGATTCAGTTAGAAACTAATATGATGAAGGATCTGGATTGGGGGCACTCGAAAACAGGAGAAAGGTGAAGCGAGTGCTGGGAATGTAGGTACAAGTCATATGTTGGTGTGGGACTTGAAGGGATACTTGTCGAAGAATTTAGCCTGAAAAGTAAAAGTTAACGATGTTTACAGGTGGCACAATGTTTCATGCATAAGGAGTGGGAAAGTTTTCATTTGGAAGAAAGGGTGTCAGTGATTGGAATAAATTAACAAAAGAAATGATGAATTAATTTCAAAAACGCTGAAGGCATTTAAATTATATAAGTGGAAAAAGTAGATGGATGGTAAACTTTTACCCTCAAAGTACATAAGATAATACTAAAAAGTGTAATAAGAAAGCGATAAATACATTAACAAAGAAATTGCCACCGGAACATGCACTAGATACCAATTAAATTCAATTCAGGCCTCTTTTTTTGTTTTTAAATTATACCGTAAGATTTCCCTAAGGTTTTGGCGTTACGGATGTAATTTTAGAGATTTTTTCCCCGTCGTTTTTCGATTTATATTTCTGTATTCTGTAACAGACAATCTGTGTCGTATTAAAGATCTTACCCACCCGAAATTCACTAACGCCTGTGAGACTGATTAAGTTTTGGTATTTGTACTTTCCAAAAATTCCATGCTGTTTAGTTTTCATAGTAGTTCTTGTAACAAATCTCTTACAAATACATCAGTGAAGTTGAGGCTTAGCATTGACACATTTCAAATGCTTTCTTAAGTTTTGTAAAAGTGTTTAATAGAATTTCTCTTTTGTATTGACAGTCAATTCGGGAAAATGCTTTTTAGGAGAAAGGTGTTTCTAAAAAATCTCCAATTATCAGTTATTTTGGGTATGTGAGTTTTTACATATCCAACAGTGTTTGTTATGGAATATTAAACACGATCCTATTGGTTTATCCCCAATAGTATTGGTCTTCGTACGTGACTTCAGTTGACAGAACCTCTCTTTTATAGAAGTCTCTGTTTCGCTTAAACAGAAACTCTTCCCATCTTTCCATCAACTTCGTATTTTGAACTAATAACCCACTTATGATAACAAAAAGCTTTCAGCACCTACCTCGTTCAAATTACAACTATCCCTAATCTTTTGATATTATTAAAACTTTAATAAGACTATTAAAGGATTAACTTTTAAATTTTTTTTAAAGATTTTCTATATGGGTTTGTGCAGTATCACTTTTCTTCGTGTTAAAGGATTAACTTTTAAATTTTTTTAAAGATTTTCTATCATATGGGTTTGTGCAGTATCACTTTTCTTCGTGGTTAACGTTGTGTATAAGCTTTTCTATAGCCAGAAAATGGTTTGACCTTTTATCAAATAATTATGAAGTGGATTTGAAAACGAATACTGGTTGTTGCTGGTATATCATTTCGACATTAAATTCGTTAGCATATTTGCTTCCCTTTTATCAATTATTATTATTTTCGTATGTCCCCATAACGGAGAACGATAAGCAATCCTGACTGGATGCGTTCAGTTCCTCTTTGGGATGTTCTTCTTGTCAGACCAATATTTTTTTCATTCTTTCACTGACGGTTTTCTTTCCTTCAGCAGTCAAGACGCGTTTAGATTTTTCCTTTTTTTTTCTCTGAAATAATTTCCCATGAGTTCACTTTCTTCTTAAAAATCTCTTTGTCTGTGACGTCTCCCTTAGCAATGCCAGCAGACTTCAGGTCTTTCTCCACCTCCTTCATCCATGAGGTTGTTATTTTTACTGTTTGTGTGTATTCTAAAATTTGTCTCGAAATTTTTTCAATTATTATTATTATAAATAAACAAATTTATTTAAAAATAACATTATTTAATTCATATCGAATCAAAAAATTATAACGTGTCTATTCTAATCTATTGTACAGGGCGTTCGCCGGGAAACGCAACCCACTGTTAGCGCTACAAGGAAGAAACTGCTCCCGGCGAGCGAGCGCTCAGTTTCCGGTATTGTTCGACCGTCGGCCGCGGACTATTTCATAATAATTACGCTTCATAAACTTCATAAACTTGTGTGCTAAGCATTTAAATGTGACGTAATTCATTAGTTTACCTTATAAAAGATGCTGGAAGTGTTGACCCTCTTGTGTAATGCACATTTCACATCTTCTGAACATATTTCGAGACACACGCTGCCCTAACTGACTTAATGATTTTTTGGGTGACTGTTCTAGTCGAAAAGCGATATCGTCAATTTTCTCCTCTGTGAGAATACGGTTGACCGACAGTCTCTTTTTGTTAAAAAATGAACCCGTTTCTCTTACTTTTTTAACCAGACGCAGAATTGTTGATTTAGCTGGCAGTAAAGCGCCAGGAAATTCGCGAAGAAATTTACTGCGACACTTTTTAAACGACTTCTTCTTCACATATGTATCGTAGAGAAATATTCTTTGTTGCAAACTGTAACGTACCATAATTTTACTCACACTCAAACACGGTACAGATTAATAAGAGTATGAAGCCCCAAACCATCCAAACCGCAAAGAAACGTTTATTCACAACACTGATTAATAAGAGACTGAAGTCACAAACTATCTACAATGCAAAGAAACCGTTCTTAACAATGTAAGGGTCACTGCACTGCACTGTTGGGGCAGCGGAGGTGTTAAACAGTGCGGTGATTCACGGTGCCGTGTGGCGGAAACAGCTGGCCCCACTGACGGAGCAAGTTGCCGACGGCAACAGACTGGGAGGGTAGCGTTTACCGGCGAACGCCCTGTATATTCCGGTTAAACTACTAAGAAAACCTTTTCCTTAAATTACTGTTATATTATTAGACGCAGTGAGGCTAATATTAATACTCAACCGCAATAAAAAATTTATCTACATTTATTTAATTCCTGCCTTGGGGTGATTTAGTTTTGATTTTTGCATGTTAAGTATATCTCAAATTTTATTTTCGTTATTTTTTATTTTGTTTTCATAATGCATTATCCTTCCTTATCGTATACAATGTTACGTTCAAGACAATAATTTGTGGTATTGTTTATGAAAAACTGAAGAATCTCGCTTTGCTGTGCGCATCTGAGTCCTTATTTAATTCTATATTTGTGACGTTGAAAAGGTTAACCCTTTCATTTAAATAACGTAATTTTTCTTGAAGCTCATTTGTGTTAATTGTTAGTCGTGTAGCACTCTGAGTTATGAAAGAGTGAATAATTAGCGGTCTCATCTACACCGTAAAGCATCTTATCTATCATCTGGTATGAAGGAGATCCTCCACAAGCCTTTCACGTAAAAGACCGTTTCCTAAGACGGAGCTTTGGTGATGGATGGGCAAGATCAACTTTTCAAAAAGCCTCACAGACCTGGAAAGCTCCTTTATCTCTGAAGTTTCCTTTCACTAACATCGTTTACGGTTAAAGATGTCGACACAGTGGAACAGCTGATACGATCCCACACAGTACACTTATTTAGTGGCTGATTTACTGTTTGATGAATCGAAAATATCTTTCATGTTTGGCAGTGCGTGCGGTTTTCACATTTCTATAGGTTACCCTTAAATACATTTCATACAGAATATTTTATGGAAAATCATTTTGTATTGCGCTCACGCGGTTTTGGTACAGAAAAATCTGTTGTAACAAATAAAACAAAGAACTGGATCAAAAACATTTGAAATTGAAATTAGTTAATCCTCTATCTTGAAATAATACAATACGTGAATTTTAATAAAATTATCCCATTAATCACAATGAAGGTAGCTTAAGTTTTTCTTGAGGGATATTGAAGAATTGCGTTTCTGTTCTTCCATTAGAAGTTACATAGGTTTCAAAGATCCTGTATGTTTAATTTTTTTGTCGTCTGTTGCTTATAAGCGCTGGAACAACTTTTTGCTGAATAGAGACATACACTGTTGCATCTTACTGTAGCACCATATTTCAAATACCTCAGTTTCTCTTCTTTCTGGTATTCATAAAGTACAAATTTCACTTACATTATCGCCCACATTCTAATATTACAATGATGGTTACCGCAGTGCAGAGTTTTATGAAATAACTCCACATAAATATTTTTTGTAAAGTTCATTTTGATTCCTAGGTTAGTGCCTAAAGGTAACTATTTTACTGCTTTAAAACAATTTTTTTTTTCAGTTGTAATCACAATTCCCAAATAAAAGAAAACTCTTACTTTTCTAATAAATCGAATCCAATTTTTATATTTGTTCTACTATATTTTTAAAATTTCTAGCACATTTTACTACTTTTTCCTTGCTTCGTTCAAATTTAATCCTAATATTCCGCCCTGTATTTTCTCAGTATCAGCTCTATTGTCTGCTAAGGGTATAATGCCATCATCACGTTACAAAACAGTAATATTGTTTCTCTGGGCCCTTTTACTACCTAAAAGTTTTATTTTTTAGGCAGTAAATACGATCGCTATTTCGTTTTCATAACTCGTTTAGCTTTTTTAATTCAAATTAAAAAAAATATTAGCAACTCTGTGTATGTGTGCATTTTTATTTATTTTTTCACTTTTGATTTTATTTAAAAATGTATAATTACGTCGAGATAAGGTTATTCTGAATTCATCTACGGTTAAAAAAAATTAGTGAATGCTTGCGAATATTAAAAATGTTTTGTACGGAAAAATTATTTCATAAATGTAATTTCTCTATCGGCACACAGATTTGCAGAGCAGCGTAAACAACGTTAACAGAGGAAACACATTACACCAGAGATTCATAGCACAAATTAATTAGAATCAGAGGGAACATTCTCCCGCTTTATGGCGGAAGGAATTTTTTTGCTCCCTCTATCGAAATTCCTTTATACGCATGTAATGAACGGCGCGTTCTAAGCCGGAGCCAAATCGAAATTGCGTTCAGTCGCCTGAAAGGTATTCAGTTTGGCTACAGCGTTGCGGAGGGAGTTGGGTTCCACAGTTATTACTGCACTGCAGCTGACAGTTAACGCGGACGGCTGAAGCCAGAGTGGAGTGGGGCGTCTTCAGCGCATAGTCCCTGTGGTTGTGCGCAACACTGACCACTGCGATTCAAATTATATGATTACTGCCGGAGAAGAGTGTTGTAGGGCTTGTTTGAAATTAGGATGACCTTTATAATAGATGATCACAGTAAAATAGAACAAAATAGACGTAACTTACCAAGTCCAGGCACGGAGCTTATATACGGAAATAAAGAAGGATTTAAATAATAGCTGCGTGTAGTGAAACCTCTGTGTATTTTTCACGCGCTTATTTTTTGTGTATTTTTTGTGTTTCTTTCGCATTCGAGTTGACGAAAATTATTATCTTTATTGAATTTGTACTCTATATAGGGGCTTTGTCCAAATTATTCTCGTAATCAAATGAAAATTGTTAGTGGGAGGTATCATCACTTAATATTTAGCTAATAGTTAGATTTCATCACACAAAAAGAGTTAATCTTAAAAGTGATCGTGTTTCACGAGTCTCCTTAAACTTTATTACTACCTGATATAGAAGTGTATAATTTCTTGCAACTGATTTTTTTTTTTTTTTAGCGAATTCCTTCCTCAACAGAAGGTTTCGAATTGATGCATTTTCATGTAAAATTAATATCTTTTATTGTTCCTCATTTATTTAAGCACAAATAACATTTACTTTCAGCATTCATTCAACATATTAAAAGAATATTTCCAAGCACAATTCATCCGCTATATTCCTCATATTTTTTCTACGGACTTCTCTTCTTCTGTCTCCGCCATAGATGTTCTTTTAACACACTGCTCTTTGCTCATGCATAATAACTATTACCGTATCTTTTTCTTTTACAAAAAGAAAATAAATTGAGCACAAACATTCTTACCTTTAAATATACACACATAAAACAATAAAACAGAAATGATACAAACAAAAAATGTAAGGGACTATGTTTCCTCACAACCTGTATAAGTACCTTATTCGCTCCGTGTTTCGAATTCCATATAATACCTTAGGACTACCAACGACAGAGGCGGATGAGCGACAAATCTAAACTATGTTATTGCGTTACTGCGCTTAAGGATTTACTTAATGAGTGCTCTTGTAAGAAATAGAATAAATTATGTACTTTTCCATATAATAGTGCACAGCACAGCACCAAAACGATGAGGGTCAGCCTAGACTCTGAGATTATGTGTATCTTTAGATTCAATACAAACTTACATTTAATAGAAATTCTGATTAAACATGTCTTCGACTGCTGCAGAGGATTATGCAAGAAATGTGCCTTCAATCTGTGAGTTTCACGCCTCTAGTCGATGCTGTGCGATATTTTATTTATGCTTCCATAAGTTTAGGCGTACAGTTATTGAGCAACTCTTTGCCGGCTGAATATATCAGAGAAGTTATGGATACGCATCAGAAACTTCCATCGTCGTGCGCAGTCTTCGGAAATAAGGAACAAACTTGAAACTTACTTTTTTTTGGCTGTTTCGTCTCCGCGAAACGCATGGTAGCGTCATCCAACTTCTAATATCCCATTGCGAACTGACGTAATATACGAACTCGAAGGGGATACTCCATTTATGAGATCATAAACACGCGCTATACGGAAGAATCATGTATTTGTGAATCTGTGAAATATCTTTAGTTCTGTACAGTGTCTTGAATCACTGACTAATATCACAAGATGACAGAAATACAACAAATGTTCAGAATCAAAAAAATCATTGTTTCTTTAATACTATAGTTTTCTAAATGTTTTGTGGAGTATCGCGGTCGAACCGGTGATCATCCCAAAGGGAGCCAGTTGTTTCGGTGGCTGTACCTGTTAATAAATTTGGTCGGCGTCCAGACAACCACCATTAACGATGGATCCGTAAGAATTCTAGATAAGTGTTTCTCAAAATGGGGTACGCGACCCCTTAGGGGTTCGCCAGTTGGTCGTAGGGGTTTCGCGACAAGATTTACCTAATGGCGGACTGACTATCTCAAGCGCACAACACGCACAATGGTGAATACCGCTCATTGTTGGCAGTAGTACAACTAAAAAAGTCGCAATTATTTGTTATAGGGGATTTGACATTGCCTGGGAAATTTTATAGAGCTACGTGTAGCTAAAAGTCCGAGAAACACTGTTCTAGATAATACATTTTGTATACGAACAGCTGCTATAAATTTTCAATGAAAGATCTCTAGAATTAGGACACGGAAATATCTACTTGCTGTTATTCCTTATTTTGATATGTGTAATGATTAAACTGCTTTGGAAGGGAAGTGATATTGGGAATATTGTATATTGGAGAGACGAGCAATGGTTCAAGCCTTTAGAATTTTGTGAAATACATGAACACCAAAAACAGTGTCCATAAATTACGCAAGAGGAAAATGCATTCAATTTCACGGAGATAGAAGGAGGTGGCTACAAAATTACGTCAGAGATAAAAGAAAAAAGCTTTACAAACTCTACTGTGGGCAGCAGTTAAATATACTGGGGAGTAAATGTTGACTTCAACGACGTTCTGTTGAGTACAAAGAGCAAGCTGAAAAACAAGAGAGAAAAAAACCTCAACCAACATAAAAACAGAGGGAAAGTGAATACACTGAAGGGACGCCACGCGAAACGAATATCTGCCAGTACTGTAAACATGGAATGAAGTAAAAACTACGCAGAAAATGCAGCGTAACGAGAATGGAATACGCTTAAGAAATAGAGAAATGAAATATGTAAAGCACATTGGGCATGAGGGAAGACAACCTTGTGCCACAGGGGATATCTTACAGTTGTACTATCTCAGGAAACAGCACAAATGTTCAAGCTGAATAATAAAAACAGGCTACTGACGCTTTTGAAAATATAAGAGAAAACATGGTTAGATGTAAAATAGCGTCATGTATGAGGATCAAACATAATATCACATAGGCCTATCATTATTTTCAAGGCGATAAGAAAGGGTTAACGGCTTCTGAAAATCCCAGTCAAATGCGGGATTCGAACCGGTTACATTTCGATCCTCAGTAAGATTTCTCAACGACTGAAGTCACCAGACTACTCTTTAATACTATAACATGTATAAAATCAGGTTTGAATGAAATATTAACTGCTTAGATGAAGGCAGAGAAGCATAAAGACGAATCTAGTACTCCGTAATTCGTTGAAAGAAATGCCGAAGAAAACAATTAAATGGATATGATACATGGCACAGTGGCGGAATTTGTTAGACGCAAGTGTAATATAGTTCAAGGTTTAGTATTTTATGCAGAAGCTCACTTGTACCCGATTAATAAAGGGAAATGTCTTATGTACGATACTACGTGAAGTGCGGGCATCTTGGAGTCGTGCGGCGGGTAGCAAACCGCCCGGAATACAAGGGGCAGGTGCGTGGGTGACATTGCTTGGCTCAAGGCCTGAAGAGCACGCTGCGGTAAACAAACAGACAATTCTTCTCACCCTGACAGGAGGATTGGGGTTCCTTTAATTTTTTTGTTGTTGTTGTTGCGTGAACGGTTGTTTTTCCAGCGTGTTAGCGGAATTTTAGCTTTAAGTGTTCGCCAGTGGATGATGTAGAAAGACCAGTTTTTGACGGTGTGCTATATTGTTATCCTCTTGCCATTATGCTGACGACTGAACATGATTATAAAGCTCATTTTGATTAAATATCTTCTACCAGCAAATCCAAGAAAAAAAAAAAAACTTCAAAATCCCCCCCCTTTTTTTAATAAAAAAAGTATAATTTCGTAAACGGAGAACCCATCAACAAGTTTAGATATATACTTTACACTGTTTATCACAGACTCTCCAATCATGGATAAGTTGGTTCCGAACAGAACTGGAAATGTTCCCAACAAATAAGCTGCAGCACGATAAAAACCTCCAACTAAATCCTGTTAACAGTGTGTAAACGGTTTATTTTAATACGGAGTTAAAATAATAACAAACATCAGCACTTTTCTACAGTTCACCTGGCCTGAACGGTTATGAGTTAATCGTTGCTGTGTCGACTGCTAATACAAATCCTCCATATATTGTAACAGTTTTGCAAATTTATGACGTTATCGTCAATGACAAATTTTGTTAGCGAACTGTTGTCAATGATAGTTCTCATACGGGTAATACGTGTCTTCATATGGAATTACCATGAAACCTTCAATTATCTTGGTTTATCTTATTTCTGAACACCACAACAAATGAAGTGAAAAAAAATCTACGAAAAAACACAAGGAAAAAATCTTATTTTACCTCTTCAAAGAGAATTGAAAATGAATACAATTCGCAGATCAATGAAGTCAAATATGATGATATTGTATTCGTAAACCATATTATCTTCCAGTAGACAAGAATTAGAGCCCTACCTCCATCTACAATCTAACACACTAAGACGATTCGTTATGAAACTTGTTAGTGAAAAACTATTTCGAAACTTTTCAAATTTCTTTCACATGTTGATTTCAAAACTTTTTATCTACAACGCCATGCAATTAATCGTTTTATCATAAAACCTAAATAAGAACAGAAAGAGTCTTAGAAATACAAAATTACTTAATCACAAGTGATTTCTAAAGTTAATAGAATTACAAATTAAATAGATAACCGAGTATAGTACTCCAGTCACAAAATTTAAAGGAAGCAACAAAAGCTGAAACATTAACGGCAAATGAAATCCACGCAAAGGTGAGAACACTAGTGGAAAATACTTTTCTTTTCCAAATGTTCCAGACGACTGCATACTATTTGTAAAAAGCAAAAAATACCCACTCGATCTTCTGGCAAGGAATCTGTTGTACAATATTTTCATCGTTAGCAAAAACAAACGTATTATATTCACATAAAAATCCTTGTTCGAATAGATGAAATGTCTTTTCCCCACGCACAAGGTTTCGATCACTTTTCTGTGCTCACCTTCAAGCCGTACTTTCATTTTTCAATAAGCTGCCATCTCCTACCTGTCATGCCACTATCAAATTATTAGATCTATTACTAAGTACAATGAGGACATACAGTAGGGAAATAAGATAAATTGACATAAGTGATTTCGCAGTGCTGTACTTCAGTTTGAGTGGTACCAGGGAATCGCATTATCAATACTGGAGCTCGACGAGAAGCAGAATAAGACAGCTAAATGTGTTTTACCGGAGTTCACATTCAGTAACTCATGTCGTAAAGGTGATGAGCTGGGAGTCATTAGAATGAGGGATTTTTTAACAGAATATCGGATGGATATAAGGCATACATTCGCATAAGGCATGAAGGAGTGTTAATGTTTTCACTTGTAGATAAGAGTGTCAGGGATATGAAATAGTCATAGAGGAAGGTATTAAACAATTATCTCACTTTGTGAAAGGATTTCATCAATAATTTCCACTTGCCATATTTTCGTCCTTCGCTATTGGCAATATTAATGTTCATAGTTTATATCTACACCATTTAACATTAAAAAGTTATTATCCCTAAACTGTAAATTTATTTAATTGTTCATAGGGTATTATCAACAGATGTGAATTAAATTGCTATATGTATAAAAATATACAAGAAATATGGTTTTAAAACATCTATTGATAAAAATAATTCCTTTAGAGAAATTAATATAACAGTCTAAATAATATTTTTATCATAAGAACTTAGCTCCGTTTTCTGGTGTGGAAAGTTGGCCTAGTCATGGGTAAATAAAATTTTATAAAAGGGGTATTACTGGCTAAACGATAGGAAATTGGTGCATAGCGTATTATTTACACAGTTCATAAATCTTTACCGATGCTATTTTGATACTTTTAAGAATGTTTCTTTAAAGTTTTTTTTATTTTACTTGTTATCAAATCTCTTACATCCTGTAGTAAAATTTTTAAATTAATTTAAAAACATGAGATCGTAATAGAGTGTTACTAAGTTGTTGAATGTTGGAGATTAGCAGTGTCGGTATTTGTCTGCGAACCGTAAAATATTATTTATAATGTTTGTATTCTGGATGCCGTGTGTTTTTACAGATCAGGCAACCATTCGCTGCAATGGAGAATACTTTTAATCAGCCGTTGTGCTAACCCAGTGTGGTAATCCAGTCGCAACATCAGTAATCATCTGACTAAAATCTCTTCTAAAAGTAGGCTAGCAGAAGTATCGGAAGGCTTATCATAATACAAAAATACAGAGTTAGGTCACTGGCTGCGTACATAGATCAACCAGAAATATCTTTAAAAAAAAGTAGCCACGGCAAACGTTATTCACGGAATCTGCATAGGTATATTAATGTACACTATATCTGCATCGTTCTGACTAAGTGCATATTGAAACCCATAGTTCAACGCCTTGTGCAGTAGTAAAATAATTTTTTATTTGGGATGAATTGTAATAGTGCATAAACAAGGCTACAGTAGATTTGGCGGCACGGTTTCATGCCGCTGTATACCGCACGGATATTAGAAAAGAAGAAATATGATACTTCGGTAACTTTTCCTTGCGGCTCCAGTTTGCGAGAAATTCCTCGCCTCTGCGGTTGCACAACGGCAGCAATTTTCTCCGTGGGGATAAAAAGTGTTTCCGTTACACTGCAGTGCACGTATTTGTGCCGAAACATATATTACGGCCGAGGAAATTCAATAACATCCCATACCTAAAACAATTAAATAATTGCAGTAAAATAAATCTGAAAGGCACCTAAAAAACACTAATCCTAATTTAGTGAATTTATGCAATAGTAGCGTAACAAACCAAAGGCCATTTTCTTATTAGTGACACCAAGCTCTGGCTATGGATGATATCCAAAGCAACAAATTGTAATCACATTCGATAAGAAAAATGGCGAGTTATCCATTTAAAATTGTATATGGGTGTAAAATATTTAAACTTCGTATCACAGTGATATCAAAGCAATGTACGAACGTATTATAAACTTGCGATGATTTGTTGAAAGTTGTTATCTTTTTATTTTTTTTATAGGTTTAAGCCTCGTCGATGGCTCAGGTCATTAGAGCCGAGATGGGACTGGAGACAAGGAACGGGAAGGAATTCGGCCATGGCCTTTTTGAAGGAAGCATCCCGGAATTCGCCTGGAATGATTTGGCGAAACCATGGAAAATCCAAATCTGGATGCCCGGATGGGGATTCAAACCGCCGTCCTCCAGAATGCGAGGGCAGAGTGAAGTTGTTATCAGTAAAAAAATAGTTTTTTCAACAAAATTAAAATCATTTTCTTCAAAAAGGTTAAGAATTGGAAGTAAAATTGTGATTCAAAATGAACACAACAAGTTAAATGGAAGTAAAGTATTTCATCATGTTGGTAAAGAAAGGAAATGAAATGAAAAACTAAAAATAATAATGAGTTATATGATAATTTAAAAATTCATTCAGAGTATAATTCCATTTAACTTTATAAAAACTTCTCCGGCCTCTAGAGGATAAACTGGGGAGCCTCAAAACTTTCACATAATTAATTTGTTTCCATCCCATCAAAAATCAACTTCTGACAGGTTAATTAACATCACGAGATAACGGTTACCTTTGTTCAGACTTATCAGTGCCTTTCTTTTCTTCTCTAATCGCCAGTTAAACTTCATTCGAATTGAAATATGAAATCTTCTCCCCGAAATTAACACCCAGCGGCATATATGTAATCGCGTATATAATTAGAGAGATTTTTTTTTTTTAAAAAAATAGCAGTTTTTAATTTAAAAAAAAAATCAGTACACTTATGGTGATATTTCAGTAATTAATTTATATGATTGCTGCTTTCTGAGAGGAAGATAAATCATCAATAGAATCGTCAAATAAATAAATCAAATGAAGATAAGAACCTCTGTAGTTAGCAAATGTTGCAATGTGGTAACAAACTAATAGATATAAAATCACAAGAAAATATGATGTAATTAAAAGCAACATAAGCTCTGTCTACTGTAGCGAGACATGTGTAACTGTACAGACTATGCCTGTGATTCTAGCAACGGAAATGATGTTTCGAACTTCAAAGAATACAGAATATAGACATAAGAATAAAATTACGTGACTGTAAAAGTGAGGCAAGAATAAATGAAAATTTATTTTTTATGGCTTTACGCCTTGTCGACGTCGAGGTCATTAGAGGCGGATAAAGGTCTGGAGGTAAGAAAAGGAAGAATCTCGGCCACGGCCTTTCGAAGGAAGCATCCTGGCATTCACCTGAAGTGATTTGGGGAAACCATAGAAAACCAAAACGTGGAAGCCTGGACGGAGATTCGAATCCACGTACTCCCGTGTGCGAGGCCAGAGCGTTACCAAGCACCCACCACGCTTACACCCACTGAGTTTCAGAAAATACTCTCTTCATGAGTAACATGAACAGCCTACCTATAAGAACAGAAGAAGAAGAAATTAATTTGGGTGAAAAAATTTAATCTCACTCAGGAAAACCAGATTTTCCCTTGATAATACTCGATGTATGGAGCATAGCACTTTATGGTAGCGAAACATGGACTTTAGGAATACATGAAAGAAAGAAAATTGAAGCATTTGAAATGTGGTATTACAGAAGAATGCTGAAAATTAAGTGGACTGACAAAGTAAGAAATGGACGAGTTTTGGAAATGATGGGTGAGGAAAGAAGTTTACGGAAGAAGCTTTCAGAAAGAAGAGACAGGCTGGTAGGTCATATTTTAAGACATGCTGGATTGGTTAATTTGCTGGTGGAGGGAACAGTCGAAGGTAAGAACTGTAGAGGAAGACAGAGATTAGAATATATGAAGCAGATAATTAAGGACGTGGGTTGTAAGGGGTATGTAGAGATGAAGAGGTTAGCACAGGATAGGAAGAGATGGAGGATTGCATCAAACTAGTAGAAAGACTGATGACAATTTTCAGCTGACTATAGCATATCTCAATTTTCTCAATTCTTGAGCAAATATCGTAGTAAAAAACGAATTTTACGACCACGTAAACTTTAATTTTAACTAAACATAAAAGCAAATAGTTCGTGATGAATATTGAAAATTATGGAAGATGTGAGAACTCTATCACTTTAGAAATGTTTCAAAAACGAAACGACTCACATTTTCTTCTAGATGTTTTATAATTCATAATTAATTTAGTTTTTTTTAGGTAAAACTTGGCTGTTAGTCAACATTGCATTCATCTTGGAAGGATATTGGTCGAAGAATTAGGAATAGTGTCTGGAAGGGAAAAGATTACCATGACCACAAGCTGGCACTCGATTTGATGCATGAGGGAAAGGGAAAATTTTCTTTGGCGGTAAGGGTGACAAGGATTTTAACAACTTACCAAGTGTAGTGATGAATAATTAACCAAAAACGCTGAAGGAGTTTAAAATTCGTAAATCGCAAAAATAGATGTTGGGAAGAATTTAACACTCAAATTACATATGATAGTTAAAAAATAAAATATAAAAGAGTAATTAGATGACTTAGTGAATTGTCACAGTAGCGTGTGCTGCATCGTAATTAAATTAATGATAATTATCTACAAATACCATAAACTTATTATTTGTCTAGAGTTAGAAATACACAGTTAACGTATCTGACAACTGTTTCTGTTGCGATGCATGCTTGCCTGCTTTCTGCTTGGCTAATCCGATTACTGCGTGTTGCTTGAGTTGTTTATCGGGTCGTTTCCTTTTAGGGCGCAATCTCCCTCCGACCATACCAACAAAGCCTTATTATCACGAAACCGCTCCAGCAACCTCGATATCCGCCACGTGCTGGCAGCTGAGCTTGCCAGGAAACACTCACACCCACGACAAGGAAAAGTTTGTATTCTAAGAGAAACCAGTGCAAGTAGCTCTTAGCGCGTCCTAGAAATCTACGTGAAAATTTTTATACATTGCCCTGCGTAATGGCCAATTCGGTGTTAGTCAGTACTCCAAAACACCAGAAAAATATCTTACATAAAATCACAAAAGCGAGGAATATATTTTTTGTCAGCGTAGGAACTTTGTTTGATAGAACTCGCGCATGTAGCAATCCTATTTCCCAATGTAAGTGAATACAAGAAAAGTCATTATACTCTGAGTACTGCAGCTTATTTTGCCCTGACAACAGTGATTGACTGATATGGGTTGTATTTGTTACAGAGATATAGATGAGAAACATAAAATACTTTTGCTTTCTGTTCGGGATACGGAAAACCATCATTACCTATGCCCTTATGAAAAAAAAAACAAAAAAAAAAACAGCACTGATTTTCCGAGGTTAATATCATTTCTCACGATAAAATAAATATTTCAAAGTGTTACAAATAATTCGACGGATCGCATATCTGAGGTAATAAAACATTTTATCACGGCTTAAACGACCCGGAGTCAATTTTCCGATGAAGTCGCAGTATTTTTTTTTTTTTTTTTAACTAAACATTCAAAACGGCTTCTTAGGTGAACTCAACCCGCTGTCCGATGAGTACCGGAGGTTAATTCAACCGCTGACCCCGTAAACTACTCCACCGGTGCGTAGGTCAAAAATGGTAAAATAGAGCTCTTCCTCCATAAATTAGAATTCCTTAAAAAAAATTATCATCCTCTAATTACGTTTCACATGTTATTCCAGTTTTTTCCAAGGCAATCTAAATTTTGAAATTCAGTTGAACTGGTGCAGGTTTGGAAGTTTTGTTTATGAACCGTTTCGCATTCTAAATTAGTTTTTTACGTTCTGTTTTAATTTTTTTTTGTAGATCGCAGAGTAAATAATACTTCAGCAAGAAATGAGAAATGAAAATTGAAGTTTTTAAGTGTTTAATATTGAAGTCTGGAGGAATGTAATGATTCGAAGCAATTAAAATGAAATACGTGCGGAAAACCTATGAACTATCGTTTAGTTGTCTGATTCCTCTTGGGTTTTAAATTCATCCTCTTAAAATAAGTTATAAAACTATTAGATTTACTCCTAAATATTAAACAGTCATCTCATGAGTTGTACTATGTTTGCCAATGAATTAAAGCTGTACAATTTAAATGAAAGTCGATTAACGTAATATTCTTAAATGATACGTTCTGATTCTACTTTATTACCATAGACATTAGATTATGATCACATTCGATAAGCTATCTGATTTCGGAAATTTCGCGAAAAAATAATCTAATTTTGAAGCTCTTGTATTTCTGTTTTCCTCGTGAATTGAGAATTAACTTAAAGAATGATTTTTACTTTATGTTGTAGAATTTATTTTCCTAATTTTCAGGCATTTTTAAAAACATTAGTTTAATTGTTTTCTCGCAGAATGAACATAATCACCTCCAAAAGTTTCTGTATTTATTTTGCAGTTTCAGTTCCTGTTACTCAATTTTATCAACTTAGCAATAGTTAAGTCTCCTTTTGGTATCTTTGTAACATGAATATTTGATCCTACTATGCTATGTTTATTCAGAAATAGAAGGATGTAAAGTTCACTTAACGTTACTTGAAGCGCATTTGTTCTACTATACACCAGCTTCAAAAAGAAGAGGCCTGATTTAGTTAATTGCTATTCGAATTTAATTCACCTAACAGTCAGTCAGTATATGTAAGAAGATTAACGTCAACGTTTAGCTTTGATAGTCTTAACAGAGGAACGTTATACTTTGCTTCAAAGAGCATTACTGTAATTACTTTGACAGACTTTCGTGGTACACTAATCCTCTTTGCTCCCTTGTATAAATTTCCCAAATGATTTTTACAAATGGAACCTTGACTTCTATGTCCTGAGTCAAACGATTGACATATTCAAAGCACCCAATTATTAATTGGATCAGTATATATATATATATTAAAGACATTGTACCATTGAAATTGCAGTCTGAAGTCAATGCATAAACATTACTTTCAAAAAAGAGTAAGATAATTTAAATAAAATATGTTTCTAAGAGCCGTTAACGATTGTTAATCACTGGATTAGATTCTAAGTAACAACATTTTAGAGGAGCTACATACAATAGTAATCTTCACAGTAAAACTGAGGTTGGCAGAGCATATAGTGCAACCAGTAGATATCCGAAATGTGTTCATCGGTATCAACCCGGAGGCAAGAGGAACGTCCCCGGAACCGATGGCAAGATTCGATGCCTGTACAATAATCCAGTGGTACATTTATATAAAATTTATTTATTTATTTATCAATCTTGTTCCATGGATCCCTGCTGAGGAAGTACCTCTGGGATGTGAAACATGTCAATGTTGATACATATACACATAATATGAGTAATATCATAGTAAATATATATATATATATACATACTTTACAAATACAAGAAATAATAATAAACATACATTTTTGCAACTGAGTTTTGCAAACGTCATAATGAGTACAATTAATTATTTTCTTCAAATTCTTGAATAGAGGAGAAGGAGTTGCCAATAAGATAATCTCTAAGTTTTTGTTTGAATTTAGGACATTCAGTTTTTACGTTTCGGCTTTGTTTCTTGGGCAACATGGAGCAGTTATTCATTTTTACATCATGATGTCTGCTTAAGTGTGTCTTATATAAATACAACTGAGTGCAGTTTAAATAATATTGAAATGAGAAAACACACAATACCAGTCATTTCTTATACGTGGAGTCTCCATCTGTGTTTCTTTGTTTTAGGTTTGGTTTTTTGTTTTAAAACCTGTATTTCTGTTTTTAGATAGAGTGATAAGCAAGAGGCATTGTTTAAAAAACAACGTACGCTACAGAATTGTATTATTCTTTTATCGAGTGGTTTACAGCAACCAAACGGTAAAAGACTTTATTTCGGAATGTAGTCAGTATGATTATTTGAAAAGAGCATTCAGTTAATTCTTCATGATTAAATTAAGATCTGAAACAATCCCCAGCCGCCTGATATCTGTGTTAACTACGATAAACACGAGATGACACTTATAGCAAAATTTGTTTATTTATAATTTATTTATTCGTTGAGGCCAACTAGGACCTCGTTAAGCCGTTGTACGAGCGCAGCGAGTTTCATATTTTTTTGGGCCCAGAACTCCTTCATTCGTTTTGAATGCGCCTGTTTGCGCTCCTCTGTCCAGAGTGTACCGCGTCTTCTGTTGGAATGTTCCTCTCGGCTTGTCCCACTTGTCATTAACTTCTTCCGTAATATATCTCTGTTTAATGCATCTTCTGCTTCTAGTAACATCATATGAAGATCTACGTTAATATTTACGAACCAGGGCATTACAGTTTTGAGTCTGGAATCAAATAAATTAAAGATTTTTTTTGTTAGTCTGTTCTCCTCCATGTGTTTGAGGTGGCCATAGAATCGAGCCCGTCTTTTGCGGATTGTTTCTGTGATTTTGCTGTAGACTTCTTTGTTGGATGTCTTTTGATGGACGCCATTCTTAAGTTTGGAACCCAGAATTCCTCTAATACTTTGTCTCTTTTTTCTCCAGTTCTCCCAGAAGTCCTTTATCGGCATTCAGGAACAAGGTTTCAGCTCCATACAAAACTACTGTAGAACTGTTTCATAATGACGTATTTTAGTATTTTGTGAATGATATTTTTTTATTGTAGACCTCTCGCGAAGTTTGGTACGCTATTTCTAGTTTGCGAATCCTTTCCCGAATAGCTTCTTTGTCCAATCAGTTTTTCATAATTTGATACGAATATACCACAGTATATCATCACGGGCTGTTTTACTTGGGTAAATCCTTCTGTTAGAAGTTTATTTTTGTACCTGAACGAAATATTCCTAGCAGCAGTTTTATTTGCTTAGCTAAAATGTTCAGTTAACAACAATATGTTACAAATATCTTCACGAGATTATCGCTGCGTCACAATGCTACTCCTTCTTCCCGACGTTTCGACCAAGCCTAAGGTCGTCTTCAGGTGACTTAGCCTCCTCCCGAGTCTACTAGAGACTGGCGTTGTGGCCGGTTGTTCTCGGATTTATACTGTGCAGGCCTTTGATTATCTAACAAACATTGATTACTCAGGGATATAATGTCTATGGTCACAGAATTATTTATTGCTTAACACACATTTCAATGCTTGGCTAAGACCATATCCGCCATCTCTATTAAGGTAGTCTGGTTGTTTGAATATCTCGACAACCTCCCTGTAACAACAGTATGACGGGAGCGAAAACAGCAAAATCTTTTATAAACAATATGCATACTTCTGCAAACTTCCTCTGAAACAAGTATTTTTTTAATTTCTGAGCGGTAATTTCTCATGTAAGTATAGCATTAAATTCCTAGTAGCAGTTTCTATTTTGTATCTAGATTAAATGTCAAGTTAGAAACAGTATTTGCTTTCTCACAGGTTGGAACATCGTACCGTATTAAGGTCACATGTTTATTTCATTGTTTTAACCAACGAATTTCATATGGATGTTGCATGTTGTAACATCACTTTATGATGCTCCGGATTTTCTTAACGATTTGGATACTTGTCAGAAGTCAGCGGCTATATCGCCTTCTACGAATGGTTATGCAATTTTTTCAATTTGTTCTAGGTGAAAGACCAGCAATGAAAGAGGTAACACAAAACAGATTACTGCTGTGCGGTTTACCCTAGATAACTATACTTCGGGTGGTCCATTAGCCACATAGTAACTAGTGGCACAATAGTGAATTTGTGTACGATTAATTTAATTCATACTTCCGTCAGATATAATGCATGATTTTATATTAAAATCTCTGGTTGCTTAGAATAGAACAGAAAATTAATCACTGACAGTCAGAAGGTCTAATAATCTCTTTTGGTTCCGGTTTTTATTTTTTTAACGTCGACGTCATTTTAATTAGAGCCGGGGTGGGAGTGGGGACAAGGAACGGGAATAAATTCGGCCATGGCCTTTTCAAGGAAGGAAGCATCTCGGCATACGCCTGGAGTTTGTAATACTCCTCTATAATAATTTGTATTACTCTTCTTAAGTTAGCCAATTATAATAATCCGTTCTTAACTCATTAATCTTTCTACCTAATTGTTTCGTAATTAAAGTCCACAGGTTTTTAGACGGTTTGGCCCTTAAATACCCACGTACGCAGACAGAGGAGCTACATAGTTCCATTAAAAGGTTCTTATTATCCAAATAAGACGTCTTAGCTTCATGCAATCAATAATTTGCTATTTTATTGATTAAAGCCCGATTACTGCTATTAACAACTTTATTTTTACACGAGGCACAAAACTGCAATTGAAAATAAACTCGTTCTGTATATTAAGAAACAATCACTAATTCATCTGGCATAATACAAAATATTAGATCGCCGCCACAACTTTGGCGCACGACCTCTCACTCCCGCTCACGGCCAGAGACACTCCACCTCTGCACACACTCAAAACCATAGATGTTAACATCACTTATACTACCCTTTTTTACATGCTTAGTATCGTCTGTGATTTTCGTGAGCATAAATACAATTGCTTACAATGCATATTCATACATTTATTTTAATATTATAATATATACATCTAAATATATATATTCGGGGCTAGTGGATATGCTATAAGTTATTTGGTGAAATCATGGAAAACCCAAATCTGGATGCCCGGACGGGGATTCGAACCGGCTTCCTCCCGAATGCGAGGCCAGACCGTTAACTGCTCACCCAACACGCTCGGTTTTGGTTTCCGTATAATTTTTTTCTGCTTCATTGCTTTTAACAATAGTTAAAGGGGTAATTTAAGGTTGTCTGTTTCATTGCGAATAAAAACATATCACGACATGTTGATTAGTAGAGGATAAATCACCAAGCAAATATAACTTGATATCTAATGACGTGAACGATTTGATAATATGATAAATTGTTACTTTATTTTTCAAACAGTCCACATATTTTTGCAAGAACAAATAATTTCACGGAGTTGTAAATAAATAAAATACTATCGGGCTGCCATACACGTAAACACTTTCATGCTGCTGCAACCATTTTATTTATTTAGTCCATATATCTATATATTTGTAATTTCACATGAAAAAAATCCAACTTTGATTTTTAAAAAAAAAAAAAAAATCTGTGATTTCACATACCATGAAATAACTTATAACTGGATTTTTTGAAACTAAGAGAACTGAGAACGCCAAATACGCTCTGTTATAATGAATGAAAGAAAATATTAAATTATCCAAAAATAGTGAAGTGATGAATTATTATTATTTTTTTTTTTTAAAATCATGTTCCAACATAGGGACAAATACTAATTTCAGTTTGGCTATTTTGAGATTAAGTACAAAATGACGTAATTAGCATAAGTGTGCTTATTAATCACAGAAACATGAGGCCGGTATTGAGTGACTAAATCACTATCCTGTAATCAATTGATGTTAATATTATTGGTTTTGACATTAAAATAAATTATTTTTCTGAAAAATTTAAGCTTAAGTGTGGTCCAAAATATTTTAATAAATTGGTATATATCTCTCGTTGAATGCGATTCACGCAAGAACTGCAGGTTCTTCTCGCAGGCGGTATGTAAATTGTGACTTTATAAAATTTATGTGTAACTGAAATGGCGACATTCCTTAACAAAAATCTATTGTAAACTATATTATCATTTCGCTGAAGAGCACGACATGTGTGCTGCCAGCCCGCTTCCTCCATTAAGGGGGATGAATGAAATGACAATAAATATATATATATATATATATATAAATGGCGACCACCGGGGCTTGGGCAGTGCGATTTCGCACTGCCACTTGCCATTCGGGAGGACCGGGGTTAAACTCGGTTCGGCCATCCTGTCTGAGGTTTTCCGTGGTTTCCCTCAGACACTGTAGGCCAGTGTTTCCCAACCTTTTTTGGGTCATGTCCCACTTTTAATTTTTTTTGCCCCCCATACCTAATTTTTAATTAAAAAAATATTTTGCTAACATCAAACGAAACTATACCTAATAATTATTTACAGCACTGCTTTAAGAATTTGCTTTTTTGCTATATTTTGTATCTATATTTAGCATTGCATTTAAATAAACCGAAGAGAAAGCGGTAAAGTCGTATCAAGTCAATTTCTAAATTGCCCCCCTAAAAAAACCAAATAGCCCCCCCTGTGGGGCGTGGGCCCCACGTTGGGAAACACTGCTCTAAGCGAATGCTGGGATGGTTCCCTACAAGGCCACGGCCGACCTTCCATCCCCCCTCCCTCCCCGTAGTATAGTTAGGCTGAAAAGAGTCTTCTGTGACTCTCCAGCAGGAATGAAATTGTAAAAAAAAAAAAAAAAAAATGGCGACGGACCGAGGCTTGGGGAGTGCGATTTCGCACTGCCACTTGCCATTCGGGAGGACCGGGGTTAACCTTGGTTCGGCCATCCTGTCTGAGGTTTTCCGTGGTTTCCCTCAGACACTCTAGGCGAATGCTGGGATGGTTCCCTACAAGGCCACGGCCGACCTTCCATCCCCCTTCCCTCCCCGTAGTGTAGTAGGCTGAAAAGGATCTCCGTGATCCTCCAGCAGCCCGCCTCCCAGCCTTCAGCTGGGAGGAATGAAAATGTAAAAAAAAAAAAAAAGAAAGAAATGGCGACGTTGGAACTTATATTTGCAAAAAAATTTTCAGTTACTTCTAGTTGTTTTCATTCTTATACGAAGATGCCAGAAATATAATGTTGATGCATTTCTGTTACTTATACAGCTCCTTGAACTGTCCCACAGAATTTTATCTTAGATTAAGGGTCGTAGCAAACATATTCAGTAAAACGAATAACAAGCATTAGCCACTTATGTGTATAATGTGAGTTAGCGGAATGCTGGTGAAGCTATTAATTTTAAAAGTTCAGGCAGTAATAGTGGCCGTTATTCCATTGTCCCTTTTCCCCTACTCTGATTTATTAACTTGCAGCATATAAAAAAAAAGCTCAAGTTTGCAAGCTGAGTATATTTATAGCGTACTGTATGCATTTTTATTACAATTATTTAATGTGATCATAACATCGTTCATTATGGTGTTTGTTTATTTACTAACGGGAGTGCAATTCTTTCGCGTTTCAGCTGAAGTTAACTGCTTCTAAATGTGTCAGGATGAAGTGTGAGTTGTTGAAAGCTGGAAGAAATGAAAAATTAAAATGGAATCGCATCCTATGAAAAGTAGTGTTGTATAGATGATCTCTGTCGTATTGCAATTGCGATAGGGTCCTTTACCATCGGTTGAGAATTCTCTCTTCAGATTCTTATCCTGCAATCAAATTGCTTTTCTTACTACGCCGGCTAAATTTTCTACCAATAAAAAATCGAAGTTTGGTGGCCGCAAACAATACACAGCATTGTTCTGAGACCTATTAATATTTCTCTCAAATTCAGTAAAATCTCTCCATTTATCATATCACAAATAAAAATTTTGTGTTCTAATGTTAACATTAATGATTGCGCCTTGCAATTTCACACTTTTAAACCCTTTTTTTTTTTTTTTTTTTTTTTTTTTTTTTTTGTAATTGAATTTGTTTAATTTGTACAATTATTTTTGTTTTGTGACACAAAAGGAAAAAACTAAAATAAAAATAGCTACAGCGTCCTAATAAGTACAAAAATCTCTTCTATACACATTCCTCAAAGATGAATATTAAATAAATTCTTTTTACTACGGCTGGAAGCTGAAAAGCAACCGAGAATAGATACGATGTAGGAAAAGAGAGAGGGGATTTGATTCTGGCCGACTTGGTTTGACTCGGCAGGTGTGAAGTTTTGGAGATCACGAATCAGGATCAGGATTAGGTTTATTTAGTGTGAAATGAGCCTTAATGTACTCAGTAGAACTGCTAACTAAATAAATATTTCTTTTCTGATAGTCACAAACGTTTACATTAACATAAAATTGTTAAAACACAAAAAAATTAATTAGTATATTACAATCGCATTACTCATTGAAGTAATTCTTACAGCAAACTGAACTCAAATAACTTTTAGTATAGTTTAATACTGTTTCTTACTAGCTCACCAGTGGAACTTCGATAAACAGTGACGCTTCTTCATTCAGTACTTCCTGGAGTCAGCGTTGCAGAAAATTTAGAGGACACAAATTTTAAATCAAAGTGTATTCTTGCGCGTTAACGTTGGAATTTGTGGTACTTTCAGATCACGTTGTATCTTGACACTTCCGTTCCTCCAGAAGAGAAACTTTTGAAGTTGCTTAATATTTGCAAAGTTCCGTTTTGACAGCTCCAAAATCGTTCCCCGATAAAGTAAAACAAAAACTTTCTTCTTAACACTCTTCTTCAAAAGAGGATTTGTTTATTTTGCAAGATTAAAACTTTCTAATATATCATCTGAGTTTTGAAAGTAAAAAGTCAGTGCCGCGCCGTTTTAGCAGTTTTTCTCTTTTATATATTGAGCTACAGTAAACTCGAGGTAACGAGTCTAGAATGGTTACAGAAATTGTAGTTATAATGAACATGTACAAAACATGAAAGAAACGTAATATATAAAACTAGTTGCTCTGGATTATGGGTGATACGTTTGATAAATAGACAAGAGAAATACACACAATAACGTGCCCGAGAATATAGAGAACACGTACACAAGAAAAAATTAAAAAAACTTAACTAAAAATTATGCATGAGTTTACTTCTAATAGGCGTATCCTCACGCCATATGTCCAATGTAAATACCTAAAGATTGCAGACAGCATAACAGCAGTGACTGAAAAATAGAAACGACCTGAAGAACTTCATTGAATCGTGAAGTATAATTTTATTTCATGATTCTTTAACCGTATAGTTTTGCCACATTTTTCAACTACATTGACGTATTGAATTTAAAATGAAATGCTACGAAAATCAAACTCAATGAAAGTATTCTGACAATACATTCCTTCGCAATGAAATAACGCTCATAACCTGGAATTTGCAGTAGTATCTCTGGCCCTGTTATTCCGGAAAAGAAGATTGGGCCCTGACGTGACAGCCAATATCTATAAAGGTGACCATGGACGGAATGTACGAAATTATGTTTATATATGACAGTATTGTTGCAGAGGAAGAAATAATTAAAAATATCTGGTAAAACGATCATTATTCACTAAGATGGTTTTTTAATATCAGATTTTGTTGGGAGCTTGACACAAGTGGCACATAAGCTCTAAATTGAAGCTGTATCTTGAATCAAATGTTGAGTAATTCGAAAGCTGCCTTACATTCGGAGGAGAAAAATCGCAGCAATCTGTTCATGGATCATTAATTTTTGTAAATTAATAAGAATTACAGCTATTGACTGACCAACTATGTAGAAATTTTTAAATTACTTTATAAAATATATCTGTAAAAAATATATAATATCTTGTACGTAAGGCTAAAATCCATCAAATATCAAATGATGTCTCTACCGCTTAGTACTCAAGTAATGACCAAAACATTCTCCACCGACAAAGAGAAAAATATCTGTGGACCGAGCGTGGTGGGTGAGCGGTTAGCGTTCTGGTCTCGCATTCGGGAAGACGTGTGGGTTCGAATCCCAGTCCGGGCATCCAGATTTGGGTTTCCATGGTTTCCCCAAATCACTCCAGGCGAATGCCGGGATGCTTCCTTCAAAACGGCCATGGCCAAATTCCTTCCCGTTCCTTGTCCCCAATCCCATCCCGCCTCTAATGACCTTCGCAGTCGACGAGGCTAAAGCCGTAAGGAAAAAAAAAAAAAAAAAGATATCTATGAACGATCTTACATCGAGAAGCATAGCCAACAGCGACATAGCATTAATTTGCTGAGATCACTTGTAAATAAAAATTAAAGAATTCAATAAAAGAGTCTCCGTAAAAGGTCTCTACTAATAGTATTAGTGAAATTTTTCTTGCTCATTAACTTTAAAAGAAAATACGAACTTTAAAATTTGCTGCTATTGCAACTCCTTTTTAAGTAACCCTAATATCGCAGTGAATAAAGAAATTTAGTTTTATGAACGTTAGTATTATAGTTTCAACTTACTCGTACTTTTCAACCTATGATGTCAATCCTCCGCCTACTTTTGTTCCAAAATCTCATACCTAGGATTTTCCCATAATATTAACACCAGGTCCCTGAACTCAAACATACTAACCATTCACTCCCACAGCTCGGAATCCTTAGCCAATTCCTTTTTAATTTCAGTGGCCAGATTGTGGAATGATCTTCCACTGAAAATTAGAACTACCAACAACAACAAAAAAATCGGCCAAATTAAAATTCATTTGAAAAAGAATTGCTTCCTCGAAGGGTGTGGGAAGATTTTCTTTCTTAGGTAAGAGTGTCAGGGATTGGAATGAGTTACCAAGGGGAATGATGAATAACCTACCGAAAACGTTAAAAGAATTTAAAGTTAAAATTTGTAGAGGGCAAATGTAGGTGAGTGAAGGATAGCGGGAAGTTGAGTGTGTAGGGAAATTTCCACCGGAGCCTGTGCTCCATTGCAATTAATTAAATTAAACTAGCTAAACGATATCTTCTACCATGCATTGACTAGTTAAATACAGGACAGCCTAAAAATCACAGAACCCTCTGATAGCGCCACTGAACACTTACGACACCCACTTCGACCGTCACAGAAGACCACTCTTTAATTTTTGAAGAACATTAAAGACCTATAGCAGTTCCAGAAAAGACATACTAGAAGAAAACTGACGAATGCATATGAAGTTTGAAGGAAACGTCTTCGGACAACAACCTTCACCACAACTCGTAAATATTATTAAGTTTTTTGAGCATGACTCTTCAACTTAATTTAGGCCAATGTTAAATAAGTGTTGTATACTGTCAGTTTGCATAAGGCGTTTATTATTTATAATAAACCCCTGGTGTGATGTAAGAGAAGGTTTGACAGCCCTAATCTTGCCAGGCTAAATAAAATCACAGATTAATTTTAATTCATTAACGCCAAGCATTATAAGAAAAGTAGCGAAATATAACATAAAATGTTGCTGGTTTCAGGATAGCTTTTATCGCTCCAAGCATTGTGTGATATATTTTGGCACATCACGTTTTGGATTTTCTTCGAACTAAGTCAGTACATGGTATTGCGACAGTAGATAAGTATTTAAACAGAGGAACCTTAATTTCGGAAGGTTTACTGTACATATAATTAAGAGATCGCATTATTGTGGTATAAATATATTCCATATACGTAAAGAATGTTAACAGGAACTGAATAACAATCGATAATTGAAAAATACAACTCCCTGAATAAGAATAATAATATATATATATATATATATATATATATATATATATATATATATTTGCTGTCGTCAGTCTTTAGACTGGTTTGATGCAATCCTCCATCCCTTCCTATCTTGTGCTAACCTTTTCGTTTCTACATACCCCTTACAACCCACGTCCTCAATTATCTGCTTCATATATTCTAATCTCTGTCTACCTCTATAGTTCTTACCTTCCACTGTTCCCTCTACTAACAAATTAACCAATCCAGCATGTCTCAAAATATGACCTAAAAGTCTGTCTCTTCTTCCTGCAAGCTTCTTCCATAAACTTCTTTTCTCACCCACCATTTCCAAAACTCGTTCATTTCTTACTTTGTCTGTCCACCTAATTTTTAGCATTCTTCTGTAGCACCACATTTCAAATGCTTCAAGTTTCTTTCTTTCCGGTATTCCTAAAGTCCATGTTTCGCTACCGTAAAGTGCTGTGCTCCACACATAGAGTTTTAAAAAGTTCTTTCTAACTCCTAGATCAATATTTGAAACTAAAAGGTTTCTCTTTTACATGAAGGCTCTTTTTGCAAGCGCTATTCTGCTTTTAACATCATTGCTGCTTCGGCCATCGGTTGTAATTTTGCTTCCCAAGTAACAGAGCTCACTCACTTCTCCTATAGCATCCGATCCTATTTTTATATTTAATCTGCTACTATTGGTATCATTTCTGCTACATTTAATCACTTTTGTCTTACTTTGATTTATATTCAGTCCAAAATCTTCCTTCAATATTTTGTTCATGCCATTCAATAACTTCTCAATATCCTCAGCCCTCTCTGCTAACAAGACAATGTCATCAGCAAATCGTAGCATACTGATTTTTTCTCCCTGAAAACTTATGCCGCATGGAAATTTTTCTTTGACTTTCTTCATTGCTTCTTCTACATACAAGTTGAATATTAACGGGGATAGACTACAACCTTGTCTCACACCCTTTTTAACCGATGCATGTCTCTCGTGATTCTCTACTTTTATTACAGCCACTTGATTCTTATATAGTTTATAGACTATTCTTCTATCTCGATACTTTAGACCTGACTTCTTTAAAATTTTGAACATCTTGTCCCACCTAACATTATCAAAAGCTTTTTCTAAATCAACAAATGCCATAAAAGTATCTTTGTTTTTCTTGATCCGCCCTTCAAGTATTAATCTTAAAGACAGAATTGCTTCCCTTGTACCGCGATTTTTCCTAAACCCAAACTGATCTTCACCTACTATCTCTTCTACTACCCTTTCCATCCTTCTGTATATTATTCTAGTCAGTAATTTTGAAGCATGTGATGTTAGACTAATGGTGCGATAATTCTCACATTTGTCGGCTTGTGCTTTCTTTGTAAGTGTGAATATATATATATATATATATATATATATATATATATATATATATATATATATATATATATATATATGAATACCAACTTCTAAACACAAACTGAATCGAACGAAGTCTTATTTAGAGTCTAAATGCTATATGTACTTTCTTAAAATTAAATAACAGATATTAAATAATAATCAATGCCTGTTGATAGGAACTCTTACTTCTGGAACATAGTGAATCTGTGTTTAAAATGGATAATTCAAAAAACTCGTTAAGTCGTGTTATTTCTTGTTTAGCTAGACTTCTTTTAATTGAATTTTATGTCAAGCGTCGGAAATAATTGGGGCATTCCTTATCTCTCGTCAAGGGATGTGGTGTGGGGTCTTTGATGTCCAAAGAATTTAATCTTGTCACCAGGCGTCTGCGTGGATGCGCCTCTGTAGTATTAAGACTCTTAGACAGCAGAAGCGAGGGTGGTCGCTCAAATGAGAAGCCCCTGCTGCAGGTCGGAGCGGCATCTGGCTGAACCTACCTTGTACGGCATTGCCAACCGGTTGCAGAGGCAAATAACAAGGGAAGGCATTCACAGTATAACACCCGTTCGAATAGAGCTGACATTGCTTTTAGACGTCTGTGATGATAGTTATTGTATTTAACAGAAATTAAACGAAATCCCTTTTACTGTTACAGCACAGACTTGTTCGTGACCTTTTCAACTCTGTTCAGGGGTATTTTTAAGAAAATACCAACAATAATTGTAACCAGCCACTGAGTGAGTAAAAACAATGGTGAATGCAGCTTCTTTTCTGTGGAAGTTAAATACCGTTACTCGCGTTTTGAAATCAAAAAGGGCGATGAAACTTCTGAGGGAGAACAACATGGTTGCCAACGAGCGTGGTGGGTGAGTGGTTAACGCTCTGGCCTCGCATTCGGGAGGACACCAGTTCGAATCCCCGTCCGAGCATCCACATTTGGGATTTTTATGATTTCCCTAAATCACTTCAGGCCAATGCCGGGTTGCTTCTTTCAAAAGGAATGGCAAAATTCCTTCCCGTTCCTTGTCCCAATCTCATCCTGCCTCTAATGACCTCGATGTCAACGAGGCTAAAGCCATAAGTAAAAAAAAAAAAAAAAAAAAAAAAAAAAAACCCCTTGGTTGCTCCCTCATTAACAACCTCACAGTACGCAGGACGCTCGGTAAAGTTTATTCGCATATAAATAAAAGTTTTTCTAGGATCTGCAGCAATAAATTTTGGACAAAATATCGTCGTCACCTCTGCTGCATATTTACCAGCGAATGACCAGGGAAATCATGAGCACTTTCTACGAAGACTGTTTGCGGTTCTGTTTGGTACAAGGAATCGAAGCTGAAATTAATTTTACAGAAGGAATATTTTACAGCTCAGATTTTCGAATAAAATTTATGAGCTTTTAATTAATCCTGGAAGATGTTTGTCATTTACGAGCTTCCCTTAATTAGTGTGATAAAAAAGCTGACGGCAACCACCAGGTCGGCTCCAGAAGAATTAGATGGCTTAAACCATTTTCACACTTTAGGAAAAGACAGCGTGTTATGGACGAGAAGGTATTTAAGTTGCTTCTCATTTTGTTTCTAAGTTAAAATGCTGTTAATTAATTTATATCCACCAAAATGATTGTGAATATTGCTATTATGCAATGAAAATCACTATTCAAAAAGTATCACTCTATTCATTTTGCACTGAATCTGTTAAAAAAAATCATATTTAAATACTCTTTACACCACTTCTTACAGTAACTACAAGCACAAAGTCTCCTCCATATTATAGACCTTCCGTCTCTTTACGCGCGCCTAGCTACTATTGGCACGTGACCTTCTGGTCTCAGCTGTTTTCTAGTGTTCAACCGCCAAAGATTCTTAACACTACTTGTTGATACCCCAAAGACTGTACATACTCCGGCTTGTGGAAATCCTACGATACGCTGATTACGTTACAGAAATCAATACAATTATCCATAAACACATATAATTAACTAAAGAATAATAATAGGGTCTAATAAAAAATTATAATGATTGGTGGGGTGTAATATTGTCAAAGATTAATGAAAGTCAAATATTTACCAGCATGTATTCCTACACCTTTTGAAGCAGTACCTTTTGAAAATCGTGTTGCTCATCTGAGAGGCATGAACTCGTTCCCTCGAACGAGCAGTGTATACAAAACCGGTATGTTTCTACCATCTGCTCTCCAAGTTGTCTTCGAAGTATTATCACAAATGGTATCTAATTTACCACTAACTGTACGAAGTAATGGACAGAGGACAAAGCGCTATACAGTATCCAGCATTGTGTGCTATCCCACACGTTGAAATATAGTAGTGTAACAAAATTAAGTACTGCGATCTATTATCAGATTCAACTAGGCGTCATTATCATGTACAAATACTTTTTGTGTGTCTCACCTGAAATGGCTGTAACATTTTTACTGAAACAAAACAATTGTTTTATCATTTGCAAGCAGAAAGAGTTTTCATAATTATCCTAAAAGGGTCCCATGCTTATGTACTACATTTACTAGAGATGTTTCAAATTATCGCTAAATCAAACTTCACTGGTTCAATTTTAAGACTTGAATGAAATTTATTTCCACCCAAAATCGATAACATTTGAGATCTTATAAAGTCTATCTAATTCTGACTCTACCTCAGTTACACACTGAAACAACCACATTTCAATTTCAATCACTTCAACCAAATGGCATAATGGTTTACATTTATAAATGCCAGAGGCGATTACCTTTCGTTCCTTTTCAATGAGTTGGCTCCATAGCCTTAATAATAATGCCAGTATCCTAGAATAACAGAGTTCGGACAAACAATATTCATTGTCTGTTTTTTTTCTTGGGGGGGGGGGGGAATATAAAAATTGGAATTTTTTTTAGTAATATACTGCAACTTTGAGTGTTTTTACCAATCTGCGTGTAATTTCCATCACTTGTACAAAAAAAGTAAAGATATATATTCAATATCATCGTTAATCAAATTATTCTCTCACCGAGCGTGTTGGGTGGGCGGTATTGTTCTCTCTCGCATTCTAGAAGAAGCGGGTTCGAATCCCCATCCAGATTTGGGTTTCCAGTGGTTTCTCCAAATCACTCCATGTGAATGTCGGGATGGTTCCTTCAAAACGGCCGTGGCTAAATTCCTTTCCTCTCCTTGTCTCTAATCCATTTCCGTCTCTAATGACATCGACGTTAACCATTTTCTTAGTACAGTTGTTTGGTCGATTTTCCTTTCCTTTCTCTTTAAATTTTTTTCCAGCACTTCTAAGGTCCAGTAAAATCCCATTCGCGTGGCAGTGTTTTCTTCTTCTGGTTCTTAGAAAAAGTTCTTTATTCGTACTTCATTCATGCCTATTTATTTCATACTTTCGTGATTGTACTTAATCTTCCACGTCCTGAAATACAGTTACATTCCGTACGTTTAGTTGTTAATTCTTTCGTTTATATCGAAGCCCCATTCTTATTGAAACACATACTTCACTTTTATAAGATAATTATTTGAACTATTTCTCATAAAAACATGCCAGATCTGAAAAGGACAATTTGTTTTAGCAACGATAACAATGAAATAGAATTTAGTTTACTTGTATGTTTATTTAACAGCTACATAGACGCAGAAATTAAACTAAGGGGTATTTAAAATTACATATTGATTAAATACAAATACAATAAAAATTTATGTTAATACTATTGAATCAATGGCGCAACACCAAATTGCAATTAAACTGACTGATGAATCTTGTGCAGACAACCGTGTGAAACTATTTAGAGCGATGGAATATTCGTCAAAGTGTTAAAAACTCATTTGAAACACGAAAAATATTTTTCAATGACTGGTTTAAAAGGTCATTAGAATTAAACAAGAATTAATTTTCCAGAATTGTAGTGTACATGTAACGAGATTATTACTAACATTAAAATTTTCCTGTTGCTGTCACTGTGGGCTGGATGATGCGATGAAGCACGAAGCTGCAGTCTTCTCCGAACTTCACAGCTCAGCTCCGGCATCACAAAGAAAATTGAATTTGTTCTGCACAGGCTAGGCCGAGAGGGCTTATCACGTTACACAGAAACCAAAGAGGGACTCATCTATAGCCTAGAAAGCCTGCTGGAAAGCACAATAAACATATCTCGCCTGACCAGTGGCATTCTAGACTTACAGTAAGGCACAAAGAATGAAATGACAACATTATGATTCAGTATAGTCCCCTGTTTGACACGTGTGGTTCGAGAAAAAAATCATTTGGAATAACTCTATTTTCTACTGTCAGTAAAATTCAGAATTAGTGCGTTCGCCAGAAAAATGATGCTATTGTCCTGTTGCAATAATTTGCACTATAAAATCATATGTTGCATCAAAGTAAGGCGTAAAAATATTGTCAAACCATTTAGATGAACTAGTGTGGCATTACATTCCAGTCTTCAGCTTTGTTATCATAGATCCTCAACATGATGTGTTCTAATTCACTGGCTGATAATAACCCTCAGTTTCTGGTGTTAAAAGATTGGCCCCCTGCCACTACAGGTATCCTGACCTCCGTCCTACAGACTGTCAGCCTAAGCTGTAAATCCTTGCAGTCGAGAATTGTCCAAGTACGATTTCTTCGTTGATCAGTGGCGAAACATCACAGTATTAAGTTTTATTAAGGGAACATCCATTAATTACGTGAGGTGAAATAGGGGGGGAGGGTTCGGCGAAATCTCCCCAGGGGGGAGGGGGCGGTCTACGGAAATCTCACGAGAGATTTTGCGAAAAATTTGGGGACAGTAGAGCGAAAAAAAAGGTCTACAATTTGCGCCAAAGTCGATTTTAGAAGGGTATTTCGTCAAAAAAGTTTCTAGGGCGCTCTGTAGGGGGGGGGGTTTCTCACGGACCAGAGGGGGGGGGGTTCCTGCCAGATCTCACGAAATCTCACCACAGGTGGTGCGTGCGTTAATTCCGCGGATGATGTTCGATGAATAACGAGGTTGGTGGTTTGTAGTAGCATGAAAGAAGAACCCAGTCATTTTTAGTAATTGTGTACTTGTAAACTGAAATAGATTCGTGGTAAAACACAACCCTACGAAACAAATACAAACGTTGAACACTTACAACGTCTTATGAAACAATTGGAAATGTTGAAATGTTTTCCTAAGAGAAATAAAAATATCCGACAGCTCCTTCTGTAGGAAACACACACAGTTTATCAGTTACTCTGACTTGTGGTGTTGCTATCTAGCGGTAATGAGATCACTCCTTATCGAAGTCAGCGAAGCCTAGCAGCCTGACTCTGAACTACCGCATACCCGTGACCTTGATTATCCTAATTTTGTCATTTTCCTCAAAAACTTCCTTTCTTAATTTACGTACGTTGGTTGGTAGTCCAGGCTCTTTTTTGTCTGATGTGTGAGTGGCGACATTCCCGGCGTAGTGATTCAATGTAAGCTCCATAGGTGTTAAGCCGGATAGTGTCCCTGTCACGCGTCGGCGTGTTAGATTATATTCTAATTAGTGCCCTATCACTGGTAGTCACTGTTAGATTACAAGTGTGGTTACTTTAATCCACTGGTTTAAAGGGCGGCTATTGAATATCAGATCAAAACTCCCGCCCACACCCATGTCATAACTTGCTTCGCTCCGGGTGCTATCAAGTGTGTTCTCCATCCACGTTAGCAACTGGTCTGTGTGCTATTGTAGCACCCACTATCCCAATCAGCTGAGAGGTCTCGAGAACAATTCTACACAGAGAATGGAAATTTATACTGTATGTAACCTTAGTCCTTACAAACGTAGGGGATAGCCCGGCAAAGTGGCCATGGGGATTTTTTGGGACAATGGATGGTGCCATCACACGGGAAAAATCATAACTAATACAACTTAATACCTTCTCTTACCTTGAGCATCCCAACCCGGTTAGCCTATCATCTCTCGAAGTTATTAGAATATTTGTGGTTTTTGATGACTCTGATGTTTGGTGGGTGGTCAGTTTATGAATTTATTACTAACAAAACAGATCTCTTACCGCATCTGGAAAAAAAATCTTTAACAATACTGATGTTTTTGCTGTAAGTTCCTGATTTATTGTTCATGATTGTCCCTTTGTATTCTTAAGATAGAGTGACGTTACAATAACGGCGCCAAACCGGTTAAAGTGGGCACCTGCTGGTGTCCGTGGCCTCTGTCTGCTGGGCACGGATTCTGTTTGTTCCTTGCAGATTAATAACATAGTACAATGGTTTATCATCATGTGAAGCTGACGTGAGTATATTAATAATAATCACAAAACAAAAATAGTTAAATCATTTCTATTTTGTGGTGGTATTTCAACGACCGAAAATTTCTTTTTCTGTGAGCCCAATGGATATTGTCGTGCAACAACAGCAGGAAGAAGCAAATGCGAAGACTGAAACAAAGGTTCTTGGCAGATTTTCACGTCAAGTTGATACAAAAATGTACTAAAAGCAAACAATAAGAAGAAAACAGACAAAGATGGAAACCAATGGTAGATAGAAAACCATCAACCGCAGAAAATATAACCCAAAAAGTGTCATTTGATGACGACGATGATCAAGAATACACACAGTGCCTGTACTGGAACGAAAGTATTTCAACTCAACATCACAAGAACGATAGATCGAGTGCCAAATGTGTTACTTTTGGGCTCGCGCACTCTGTGATGGAGTAGAACGAAACAGCTATTCCTTCGCTCCGAAAATTGCAATTAAACTGCCTTTTGGCAGTTATAATTTCTATTATCCACACGTTACATTACCTTTATTTTAAATAAAGTACACTGTTTTGTAAATTTGGGCGTTTTTAATCATTCATTTTTTATTTTAAGAGCTAAATGGCCACTTTGCACGACATGGTCGGGCAAAGTGGCCATTAGGATACTCTTTGAAAAATTGGTTATTTTAGGTACTAAACTTAATTCAAAGGTAACTAGAAAATTATAGTATGTGCTAGGATAGTTGAGCTTTGTAACACCTCATTTTGATGCCTTTAAGTATATTGTAAGTTACCTTAAAACATCGTTAAAACTTAGCGTGGCCACTTTGCCCAGCCTTCCCCTATATTTATTAGAATATTTCACACAAACACCTTTTGAACACCTTTCATATCCCTCCTCTATCGTCTCTCCCATACCACTGCTTCCTCTATGCAACATGTACCTGTCTCTCACCAATACATAACTTCTTCTATAATTAGGCCGCCAAGATTATTGGCCTCAGAGATTTTCATGTGCGAACTTTCTGTTCTTCTTACGGTGTAATATTTGACTAAGGCTGGCAGACAAGTGATTTCCCTTCGTTACAAACAGCTGCAGAGAAACCTAGCGCGCTCACATGGCACACAAACTCAAAGCGGCAGACCGAGGGGGGGAGTGGTTACGCTCTGGCCTCGTATTCGGGAGTACGCGGGTTCGAATACCCGTCCGTGAATCTAAATTTGGGTATTCCATGGTTTCCCCAATCACTAACGGGCTGTGAATCATAGTGAGCAGCACAGGTTCCTGTCAGTGCAGTGAACTGCAGTGGACAATGGTGACGCGATGTCCATTCTTGTTAATACGAGATAGGTGGGTTGGGGAGTGTTGGTGTACGCATCACGTTGTCGGCTTGTTTCCAGGAACGCTTCCAGCGATCATCCTCGCTTACCAGCGGTCGGGACAAAGCTTAGACATTAATTACGAGAAGAGGATGCGACTGGCAGACTGCATTAATGGGGCCGTAACGCCGCAGAACACAGACGGCTGAGCTCGTAGCACAGGTAAGCACGGGCACGTACTATATCCGGTGTCAATGTGGAACTCGGCTTAGAATTACGTATTATCTGTAGAGCACACATGAGATTAAAAAATAGGACAAGAAATGAGAAATCAACCAGTGTAAACATGTAATATTAGTGAATATCGCATTCTTATGATTAAGTTTTCTCTCTCTCTCTTTGATTCGGATCCGATGTACCAAACACTGGCCACACAGGTGTTCAGTGTGAATCGTGAGAGAGAGGGAGGTACTGAGATCCTGCCTGAAATCTACCTGGTCCTATTATGCCCAGCGCCAACTTAATCTATTGCAGGAAACTCTTGTGCTGCCATCTGCCTTTATGTGTTCTCTATGACAACAGTAATTTTGTTTGTGAATTGTGTAATCTATGAGGCAGAGATTAGTCACCATGCCATCATTCGTATAGATGATTGCGAGAAACCGTCAGAACCGCAACTAGGAGGAACTGTTCGCGGGGGTACGGCACGTGCCCGGTCCCGTTGTAATCTCCACTCGCCCTCCCTTATCTTATATACGGTGCTTCAGGGCACTGGGAAACATTACCGCGCTTATGGTTACATGTATTATGTCCTCACCAATTGATAAAAAATTATTAATTTGGTTATTCAAGTAATCAAAGGGGTAGTTTCAAGATCTTAAGAATATTTCTCACTGTACGGACTCGATATAATTTTTTTTACCTTCTCTGCACCCAATCTGGCCCTTTCCACTTGCACAGGCTGCGACCAAAGATTACAGTTGAAAGAATTCCCCCCTTCCCCCCCACATTTTTCTTGATCAAAGATTTAAACAAATTGGGTTTGTCCTGACAACCATCTTGAAGGACTGTAGTTATTTTAAACCGAGCATGGTGGGTGAACGGTTAACGTTCTGGCCTCTCACATTCGGGAGGACGCGGGTTCGAATCCCCGTCCGGGCATCCAGATTTCGTTTTCCATGGTTTCCTCAAATAACTCCAGGCGAATGCCGGGATGCTTCCTTCAAGAAGGCCATGGCTGAATTCCTTCCCGTTACTTGTCCTCAATTCCACTGTAACTGACGAACAGGTGTATTTTGAATAATACGCTGAGCAATTCACTCAACTATAAAACCTTAAGATATGGACTTTAATGCTCTTATACAGTTCCTCTATTATTAATAGTAAATTGTATTTCAGTAAAAAGAATCATTTTCTTCGATGTTTTCAAGATATAAAATAAATTTCCCTCAGATGTATTACATTAAATTTATATTCATTTCCTTATAATCCCAGTCCAAACCTTTTAATCTATTAAATGTCCATCATTCAAATAAGGGAGACTTTTAATACTAATACTGAATTACTATCACAATGGCTGATAATCTCCAATAACATATCTGTATACACCTACGATTGTATCTATCAAAGTACGAAAAATATAATTTTCTTTCTCTCGCCACCTCGTTACTGGTCTTTCGTTTCCCCACTGCAAGCCTCGTCAGAAGTCCGTACCTTTTTTCATGAGTTAGAATTCTTTATTTCATATCAGTTAGGCTTCTGCAGCTAGCAAGTTTTATTCGCGTCTTTTAAACGTCGACTCTAGCGGAACAATGTCGTTATGTTTTTGGGTTGGAGTTTCAATACGCATTAACGGCCACATAACAATGATGCCTCATTGTAATGGAACTGTAATGCTCTTTATCTCTCTTTGATTGAAACTTCATCCAAAGAGCCCCTAAAATGCACTTAACCCTGCTTTACCATGGTTTGAAAAACACCTATGTAAATTGCTGCAGCCATGCAGTATCAAATTTATTTTATTGGGTCTCTAAACTGCTATCAGATTGTTTCTGTACTTCTTTCATGATGTTTGATAGCCATAATTTGCGATCCGCCTCTGCCATATTAAATATTTCATATGAGTCAATAGTTCATTCTAGGTAACGGCAAGATGGATCCGGCGGATAAGAAATAGCTGATACTAAAAATTAAATTATGACATTGGTATGACTGTCGCATAGAACTGTATACAGCTTCCACTAAATACGTTCTGCCATGCTTCTGAGCGAATGTATGTTGAGACTATGGTAGAGAGAAGACTGTTCTGTTTGAATACGGACTAAAGAAGGTATATATTACATAGAGCACGTTAGAAGTTATTGTTTTGAATCTTGTGAACTTCGTACAATACAATTCACGCGACCACATCTTACATCTTTACAGCGTACGAGTGTTGTTAAACTTTTCCGATATTCCAACAGCAGAATGGCGTCAAAAGCACTTACTGCGTATATGAATAAGAAATCAACGTATTAGTGGTTTTCGAGATAAGCCGTTTGTTTAACGACAACACACAATAGACGTGCATGCTTTCTTTTTTTTTTTACCTAATGCCATCCTCAGACTATGTTTAAGAAAACATACTGCACAGCTGGCTAAAACTCATCCACCCTTCAGCTAGGTAACAGATCCACCGCACAAGATGTTCACAAAATCATTCGTTTCCAGACATTAGGTTGAATCTAAAAGACAAGGCGAGGTTTGGTGGGTGCTGATAAAATATTATTTCAGAAACTTTGCAGATGTTTACAGTACACCAGATGGAAAACAGAAATGTATTTCTCTTTTTTTTTTCGCTGTGTAAAAGATATGTGTTATGTCAGCTTGTAGTTGTATTTCGAAATAAGGATGTTATCATAATTTTACTAACATTATGGATGTTAGGTACTAATTGCTTTTTGGAAGCATCTTTGGCAGCAAGGAGCAAATCCGACGTCAAGGAGAAACTAAAGAACATTGCTGAAGATGGATGGACCGATATGAGAATCATGGAGTAAGACTGACCGATTCTAATGGGAATGATGATTTCATCACGAACGAATTAAGAAGGATGACAATATAAATACATAGAAAATCATGACAAAGATTTGTTAGGTAGTAGCTATGAAGTAAAAACAGTCGCGCGTGCTCTCCTACCCCCCCCCCTTTTTTCCCCTACCCAAAAAAAAAAGGTTTGTGTGGAATTCAATGCAAAGTCTATTAGCAGATGCTTAATAAATGCGAGATTGAGTGCACATTGTAAAGTTTAATATTGATTGCAGAATCAATGGTATTTCTGAAGAAATAGAATTAATTTCAGTATAGTATACGTTTTCCTTTCAGATGAAAAGAGGAAACACGAAAGATAAAATTATAGTCAGAGGGCGAATGTTAAAAATCATCTCAAGTGCGAAAGGTAACATAAAACGTATGCATTCCTGTTGGAAGCGGACAAAAAACACTATTAAGGTAAAATCATAATAACTTAGATTTAACTTGAGAGCGTAAGATAACAAATTGTCGATAATAAGGTAAAGTGAAGATATCTGAACAGCGAAGAAGGTTATCACTCTACCTTCACGGGGAGGAATGGTTGGAACGTGAAGGGCAGGTGTTTGATTTCCTCTGTTGAGGCAGCGGCTGGCTGTGATCCAAGGCCTCCAGTGGAACCCTTCCCTGGACACGGTCTGCGCTGAAGGAGGAGTTTCCAGACGCTGTCTGCCACCTTCCCCCTCCCCCCAGACACCCCCTCATCAATCGGCACCTGTCGGAACCAGCTGACGTCAGGTAATTGGATGTCTCTCTGTCCAGGGTCAGTGCCATTCCAAGTGCGTCGTAATGCACGTAAAGTGCCCAGACCTAGTAGCAGCAATCAAAAGAAAGATGTAAGAAACTAGCAGAATACCCCCTATGTGTGTGAAAAAGCTGATGTTTTATCCCACTTGATTTGATTGTGGAAACATTCTCCATCACTATACACATTGGGCGATTTCTCTACCGTTTTCGAGTTATTTACAGTTTCCCGTGTATGTTATGCTGAAGAGGGGTAATCGGGTGTTAACTTATACAAGGGTTGTGTTCTTCTAAACAAAATGTACACTGTGTTTTTTCTCTTTGTTTTACATTATACGCGTGCAAAGTTTCGTCAAGATCGAATGAAAATTGTGGGTTTGTCTGTCACCACATCAACTTCAAAATAACTTTTTAATTTCGAGTTCGAATTTATCGCTCACTAATTGTCTGTCTGGAAGGGGTACAACGCCAATAAACAGTAAATTTCATGATTTTTTCAGAATGTCACCGTCTCGACTGTTTTCGAAATATTTGCAAAAAACTTCACCGTGGCACGTGTGAACTTCCCTTTAGGGAAGAGAGGGAGTGGGTTTTGTAAACCAAATGTAGACAGTATTTTTCCCCCTTGTTTTATAAGAACATATAAATATACACAGACTATACACACATCCATTTTTATAGACTTATACGTAGAAGGTAATTACCCATGTCTGTTAGACATTACATGCCAGATCTGGTCATAATATTACTACCATTCTTTCCGCTTCCAGAAAAGTCTACTTCTCTGCCGGTATCTAGATGCCGTAGCTCCGTTACCTGCCACCTTGACTCTGGGTCTGAACGTGAAATCAATGGTAGTAAGAGAGGAAAGGGAAAGGCAAGTATCATAATTTGTGTAATTTTACCAGAGGAAATAGTGGATCGCCCCTGAATCCGTCTGCCAGTATTACGGAAAAGCGGCTAAGTACTGTAATCTGCACAACTGATACACAACTACGGGATTTCAACAGAATGTTGTAGTTCCTCTCAGAATCTAATACCGTGGCTTAAATGTTGAGATTGGCTTACAACTCGCACCCTCCCGGAGGGAGTATACTTACCCTAGTATTAGAGGATGGATGACCGGTTCCATTCCTCCTTACCAATCCTAAGGCTACGGCCATATTTGTGCTGAATTTGTCCGTGAAATCCCGTCGAAAATATGAACTACATTGAAGTATATGGGACCGACCAGACAGGCGTGATTTTCACGCAGCGGGAAGTAGGAAAAGATGCGTGTTCATGGTCGCCCGCAGCGGAATCCCGGCCCATTCCCCAGCGGGATTTCACGCTGTTGTGAGCGGCCACATTGGCTGGAAAACACGCCGCGTGACTAGCTCTTGTTTCTTGTGTTTTCATTATTTACTGATATTATGGAGTGCTTAGATAGTGAACTTATAATACTAGAAGTACGATTCATAACACTTGGATTATAGAAACAGAGAAATCGAGAGGAATTCATGGATAGCCGTAACTTCTGCCGTTTTGGAAGGCAAATGGGAAGAGTCTGATGAAGAAACAAAAGCAAATTTAGGTAAGTTTATTCATTATTTGACAAGTAGAACATGACTGAACCTTTCTAGCGGTAAAAACTGCTGGTGTGTGCTCGCTCGGGACAGGACAGGGGTGTTTTCACGTGCGTGAGAAACGCACCAGTGTGACAATATCTGCATGATTTCCAGTTCGTATTTTTTTCCCGCTAGGTTTCGGCGTGAAAACACGCAAGTGTGGCCGTAGCCTAACCTCTCCTAACCCGGTAATCCTATCGGGTAAAGGGGGCCTATAGTTTAACGTGTAATGCAAACCACGGAAGCGTTCTGGCGTGCTACACATTATACAGCAGGCTGTGCCAGAGGTGATGGTTGTAAAAATCTCCCCCACCCCCTCCAAGCACCTTATACTAATCAGAAAAGATCGCAATGCATGGAATTGCTTACAAAAAACTACATTCCTATGCTGCTATGAAATATTATATTTACAGAGTTCATCGAAATATGTATCTTGATATACAATATGATATTGTTTCTTTTTTTTCAGGTAATTTAGTAATCGAAGAAATGATTTCCGCTGCTTTAATTTTATGATATAATAGTTTATGTAATAATAGTTTCATGTAAGTAATTTTGAGGTATTTTTATGTTCTAAATTTTCAGCTTTCAAAGCGGTCTGTATGTCAACTAAAGGCGTTAGTTTAATTACGTTGAACTGAAAACATACGTAAAAGTTATCACATTTGTCAGTAAGTCAGCGATGTTTTTTCACATGATAATTTTGAGCACAAGCATTCTTGAAGGCATCCAGCGTTGTTAGCTTGGAGCTTCTCGGGGCTTCTGCGTTGTGAGCGGAGGTTCCCTTAACGACACGTCACTGATGCCAACACCGTATTCCCCATGGCGCTTTAGTTGAGAAGCATTTCAGCAGCCTCCATAAAAACCAATACCCACTAAGTAGACAAGGCATGAAGCACCTTCAACGTCCTGGAAAACAGAAGTTGTTCACAGCTGTGGTCATACTACGAGGTGTGGTTGTTCAGAACAACATTCAATAGTACTGTCTTTTGAATATGATAGAATCTTCCTACTGCCAGAAGGTTTTTACTTCAAAAATGTTCTTCAAATACTGAGGGGGTTAAAATATTACAAGACAGCCGTGAACACATTTACTCTTACGTGTTGCCAAAAGTTCATCATCTTTTGCTACAAATATTTACACCGAGCATTTTCGGCGTTTCTTTCAGCTAAATTTGTTGATGCTGTAGTCAAAAAGACGCTGTTTGTTGTTCACTATGGCGCTCTGCTTCATATGAGCATCACACGTCATACCTGTGCATTTTTATGATAATATCATGGGGTTGTGCTAATGTGAAAATAAGTTATTAAAACTGCAAAAATATAATACCAATAGGAGTTTATCAGCGTCTGTGAAGGGCCAAGAGTAACCGATAGCAATGAAAGCTGTGAGATGTAAGCTGGAATTAGCTGAAATCGGCGGATGGAGAGAAAATGCTACGAATGTCCAATATAAGTTAATAAAACTGTTAAAAGAGTAATTATTGCATTATATTAAATTAAATTGCAATGGAGCACATGCTCCGGTGGCAATTACCCTAAACACCCATCTTCACCCTTTTCTGCATCCACCTATATTTATCCTTTACAAATTTTAACATTAAATTTTTTAAACGTTTTTGGCAAATTATTCATCATTTCTCTTGGTAATTTATTTCAATCCCTGGCACCCTTACCAAAAAAAAAGATAATCTTCCTGCACCCTTGTGCCTGAAATCGGGTGCCAGCTTGTGTTCATGGTTATCTTTTTCCGTTCATGCATTACTTTCAATTCTTACACCAATATCTTTCCATGCCTCATCACCAATATACGCCTCGTACACCCCCATGACCCTCTTCACCCTCCTCCTGACTTCCAATGAGTCCCATTCCAGCTCTTTTATCATAACTGTTACTGATTGCGTTCTGCGATAATTTCCAGAAACAAACCTATCAGCCCTACTTTCACTTTCTCCAACTCCTGTATTTGATACTCAAAATGTAGGTACCATAATTACAATACCATATTGAACCAATGGTCTGAACAAAGTTTTGTAACCAAATTCCTTTACTTCTCTCGAACATCCCATCACCCTCACAACAAATGCAGAATTTTTAAACCATTTCCTACTACCTGTCCAATGTCATCTGCCCAGTTAAGCTTGTTATCAAATGTAATGCCAACATATTTACATATCAAGTCTTCAATAAGCAATTCTTTCCCCATCTTATAATCATAATAAACCTTTAGTTTTTCATCTGTGTATCTAATAACCGACTCTTCTTTGTATTTATCTACATCCCATGTTTACCAACCCAACTAGATATCATGTCTAGATCACCCTGTAACTGTTTACAATCCTCAACCGTTTTGATCCTTTTATATAGCATTGTGTCATCTTCAAACAATCTAATTTCTGAAAGTAAACAATCAACACAATTATTCATTAGAATAATAAATAGCAATGGTTCCAATACGCTACCCTGTGGCACTCCCATTTAATATAAAGCATATTTAATTGGTGGAGATAAGTTATAAAACAGTTGAGAAGCAATACGAAAGTGAAAAATAAAAGATGAATGAGTTTAATTTATTCAAATTGTTTGAAGAGAGGTATATCTGATAAATAATCAATTGGCCTGAAAAGTTTGTTCTTTTTTTGGTTGTATTTTTCCCTTTTCCATGTCAGATATCTTTATCATCCTCCAAAGGATTCTGAAACCTCTACTTACCTCTTACTACCACACTGAATTTATTATTTAAAAATATGACAATATATTTACATTTCACTGCCTTCAAAAAGCAGTCTTTCCTCCAGAAATATGAATATTTTTGTACCTGTGTACCCGTTAAGTTGACTCCATTTGTTATTTAATCATACTACGTAGACCCACCCAACTACATTCTCTGCCCACGTCCCTATGTCGGTATTTACAACCGCCTTGTAACAGCCCGCATATCTGAACTTTAAATAGAATTGTATTTTGTACAGTATTTGTAGTGAGCTAAAGTTTGCTTGAATGTGATCTGGTATGTTTGTTTTGCAATTTATTGTAAATCAGTGTATATAGACTTTATTTGATGAAAATAAATTATTTAAAGGCCATTTAATATATTTAAGAACCGAATTGAGCAAGAGAATTTCTTAAATGTTTGTGGTTTCAAGTATTAATGCAAGTTACGATGGCTACAGGACAATTTTCTACAATTTAAAATGATTTCTGTAAATAATTTTGTGTTTAAGTATCTTTAATTTCCATTTCTGACAGTTTTGTAATGATGTTAAATGATTAAGTACTATTTCTGATTGTTTTTAATATGTTTAATTGTTTGAGTAATTGTTAATGTTCGAGAAAAATCTCTCGGAAACTTTTGAAGTGTTCGGGAAATTTCGATAGAGCCTATATAAAGAAATCAGCTTAGTTAGTTAGTTAGTTTATACAGATTCACTTTGGGACTGCCAAGAACTGCGTCAATAGTATCTCTGGATTGTATCTATGCATGTTGGTCTTCAGCAACCGTCACGCCAGGAAGTGCTCTCTGTGTTTAGTTTAATTTAAAGTGTGTAGATAGCTTTTGTTTAATCTTTGCTTATTTAACAGCGCCAGTAGTCAGTTGGTCTTCAGCAACCGTCAAGCCAGGAAGTGCTCTCTGTGTTTAGTTTAATTTAAAGTGTGTAGATAGCTTTTGTTTAATATTTGCTTATTTAACAGCGCCAGTAGTCAGTTGGTCTTCAGCAACCGTCACGCCAGGAAGTGCTCTCTGTGTTTAGTTTAATTTAAAGTGTGTAAATAGCTTTTGTTTAATCTTTGCTTATTTAACAGCGCCAGTAGTCAGTTGGTCTTCAGCAACCGTCACGCCAGGAAGTGCTCTCTGTGTTTAGTTTAATTTAAAGTGTGTAGATAGCTTTTGGTTAATCTTTGCTTATTTAACAGCGCCAGTAGTCAGTTGGTCTTCAGCAACCGTCACGCCAGGAAGTACTGTGTTTAGTTTCGTTAAAGTTTGTAGATAGCTTTTGTTTAACATTTGCTTATTTAACAGCGCCAGTAGACAGTTGGTCTCCAGCAACCGTCACGCCAGGAAGTGCTCTCTGTGTTTAGTTTAATTTAAAGTGTGTAGATAGCTTTTGGTTAATCTTTGCTTATTTAACCAGCGCCAGTAGTCAGTTGGTCTTCAGCAACCGTCACGCCAGGAAGTACTGTGTTTAGTTTCGTTAAAGTTTGTAGATAGCTTTTGTTTAACATTTGCTTATTTAACAGCGCCAGTAGACAGTTGGTCTCCAGCAACCGTCACGCCAGGAAGTGCTCTCTGTGTTTAGTTTAATTTAAAGTGTGTAGATAGCTTTTGGTTAATCTTTGCTTATTTAACAGCGCCAGTAGACAGTTGGTCTTCAGCAACCGTCACGACAGGAAGTGCCTTCTGTGTTTAGTTTAATTTAAAGTGTGTAGATAGCTTTTGCCCATCTTTGCTTATTTGTTTAATCAGCGCCAGTAGTCAGTTGGTCATCTGTAACCGTTACGCGAGGAAGTCCTTTGTAAATTTAGGGTTTTTTTCCAGTTGTGTCTATCGGTTGTTTGTAAGTAGTGAACAGTTTATTTGGATTACTCGGTTAGTTCATCTTTCGTCTTCTCCGTAACTTTTGTTTAGTAATAATATGTGTAGGGACTGTGATTGCTGTGTGCAGGCGCGGTCTGAGGTGGCTGATCTTCGCGCTCAGCTTGCAGCTTTGCTAACGAAAGTTACAAGGCTGGAAGCTGCCGTAGGCGACTGCAGCAGATGTGGTATGGGAGACTCCGCTGAAGCTAGTGCTATCGCAGGTTCTCCTGTTCCCAGCATCGTACCTGTAGTCCAGGCTGAGACCTTGGAGCCTGTGCGGCAGTCACCTGACGGTGTCTGGCGTGTGGTTTCCGGGCGTCGACGCCGCATGCGGGGGCAGTTGTGCAAGCCTGAATCCCAGGAGAACAAGCTTGTACCACTGTCCAACAGGTTTGATGTATTGTCTGGGTCTGGTTCAGATCCACAATCGTCAAACAGCGAGTTGCCAGCCCCCCTGACCGCAAGGCCTGAGCGACCACAGAAGGGGATTTTGGTGATAGGTAGCTCCAACGTTAGGGCGTTTTATTGAACCCCTTAGGGACTTGGCGAATAGGTCTGGGATGAAGTCCTGTGTTCATTCATTGTGTATTCCGGGAGGTCTGATCCAAGATGTGGATCAGGCCATCCCGGATGCCATTGATCGGACGAGGTGTAGCCAGCTGCGGATTGTAGCTCATGTCGGCACCAACGATGCTTGCCGCCTGGGTCAGAGACTATCCTCTCTTCCTTCCGGCGGCTTGCTCAAAGGGTGAGCTCTGTGGTTGATGACCGCAAGATTTCGGCTGAGTTATATATCTGCAGCATTGTCGATAGAACCGACTGTGGACCTTTGGTTCAGAGCCGAGTTGAGGGTCTAAACCAGAGACTGCGGCGTTTCTGCGATAATCATGGATGCAGATTCCTAGATCTTCGCCATGTGGTCGAGTCGTGTAGGGTTCCCTTGGATAGATCAGGAGTGCACTACACACGTGAATCGGCTACACGGGTGGCAGGGGCCGTGTGGAGTGCATTGGGGGATTTTTTAGGCTGAGGCAGGAAGACCCGAAACTGGGATCACAGTTACGGGCAGCCCAATCAAATTCGGCACCATATGTTAGGAGTAGCGTAATCAGACTCGACCATTAAAAGTACTCGTTATTAACTGTAGAAGTGTTGTAATAAGCAGCCTGAGCTTGAAAGCATTATTAGTATTACAGAAGCAGATATTGTATTAGGTACTGAAAGCTGGTTAAAACCGGATATAAGCTCAGGCAGAAATATTTAACGATAGAATGAATGTTTTCCGTAAGGATAGGTTACATTCAAATGGAGGCGGTGTATTTATAGCTGTTAGTAAACACCTGTCGTGTAGCGAAATAAATATCGATACGGTCTGTGAAATCCTATGGATTAGACTAAAAGTAGCTAGGACAAAACTTGTATTAGGGTCTTTCTATCGTCCACCAGATGCAGATGTATCTATTGCTGAGGCCTTAAGAACTAATGTAAGTAATATAGCTCGTCAATTTCCAGATCATGCAATAATACTAGGAGGTGACTTCAACTTTCCGTATATCGACTGGAATAATTACGTCCACGTTACTGGTGGCCGGGATAAAACATCCTGTGAAATTATTCTGACCTTTTCTCAGATCTTAATCTTGAGCAGCTCGTCACTGAACCAACGCGGTGCCACAATGATAACGAAAACATTTTAGATATTCTCGTTACGAATAGGCCTGATTATTCACGGACATTTCTACCACCATGGGAATAAGTGATCATAAAGCTGTAATTGCTACAGTAAAATTAATAGCCGCGCGCAAAAAGAAAAAAGAAAGGGTCGTTTACAGGTTTGAAAAGGCCCCAAAGGAGAGTTTAAGAACGTTTTTGAGGGATAATTACATTACCTTTATAGAAGGAAGAGGCTCGGTGAAGAGATGTGGCTTCGATTCATGCATATAGTCAGGGAAGGTATGGACTTACATATACCGAAAAGGACAATCAGGGATGGGAACGATCCCCCGTGGTATACACGTGAACTTAAACGGTTACTTAAAAAACAAAGGAAGATACATGCACGCTCAAGGACGACGATGTATAGGAGTGATTTAGAAAAGTTAGCTGAGACAAGAGAACATGTTAAAAATGCGATGCGCGAGGCTTTTAACGACTTTAGATGCAACTCACTTTCTAAGAGTCTCAACGAAAACCCAAAGAAATTTTGGTCGTATGTAAAAAAAGTTAGTGGTAGTGACAACAATATGTCAGTTCTACTACAAGACGGTCGGGAAGTTGATGACAGCCGCGAAAAGGCTACCGTATTTAACACCGAATTTAAAAATTCTTTCACTGACGAAAACATGGAAAACATTCCCGCTTTTGCACGGCGTGTAGAATTTGAGATGGATCCAGTTCAAATTGATAGTGTAGGTATCATAAAGCAATTAAAGCTCCTGAAGTGGGGGAAGGCGCCGGGTCCTGATGGTATTCCAGTAAGATTATTTTCGGAATACGCGGAAGAAATAGAACCATTTCTATCAGAATATTTCGTAAATCTTTAGAAGAAAGAAAAGTACCTTCTGACTGGAAAATAGCGCAGGTGATTCCCGTTTTCAAGAAAGGTGATCGGAGAGATCCTAGGAATTATCGACCCATATCCTAACATCTGTCTGCAGTAGAATTCTGGAGCATGTCATATGCTCTAACGTTATGAAGTTTCTGGATGAAAACGAGTTACTTACAGCAAACCAACACGGATTTCGTAAGAACCGTTCGTGTGAAACGCAACTGGCTCTATTTTCGCATGACGTAATGAAGGTTATCGATGCAGGATCACAAGTTGATGCTATTTTCTTGGATTTCCAGAAGGCTTTTGACTCTGTACCACATAACCGCCTTTTGGCGAAGATTCGAGCGTACGGTATATCTGATCAGATCTGCGAATGGATACGCGATTTTCTAACTGGTCGGTCCAGTATGTCGTTGTTGACGGGGAAGCCTCTTCAAAGCTAGATGTTACTTCGGGCGTTCCTCAAGGAAGTGTAATAGGACCACTTCTTTTCTTAATTTTTATAAACGATCTCGGTGACAACGTTAATTGCAGGATGCGATTTTTTGCTGATGATGCACTTATTTATAGGGAAGTGGGGTGCTCTGACGATTGCTTAGAAATACAGCGCGATCTGGATGTTATTTCGGAATGGTGCCGTAAATGGCAGCTTACACTTAACTGTAAAAAGTGCAAGGCAATGCAAATAAGTAATAAAAAGACCCCGTTTGCTCACGAGTACAAAGTTAACAATTCAGTTGTTGACACGGTCGATTCCCTGAAGTATCTAGGCGTAACAGTACAAAGCAACATGAAATGGGACTTGCACATAACTTCGTCGTAGGCAAAGCTAATTTAAACTACGTTTTATAGGTCGTATTTTGAGAACTGCAATGCTCATACAAAGGAAATAGCGTACAAAACACTAGTGCGTCCGCATTTGGAATACTGTTGTGCAATTTGGGATCCGTATCGCAAGGGATTGATTGACACGTTAGAGAAAGTACAGAGGAGAGCCGCTCGATTCGTGACCGCTAGTTACAGTCCTTATGTAAGTGTCACAGAGCTGATACGTGGGTTAGGCTGGGATTGTTTGGCGGACAGACGACGTCGTTTTCGTTTAAATTTGTTGGAGAATATGCGAAAATCTCTAATTTACGAGTGCAACGAAATACTTCTTCCGCCAACCTATTTAGGTCGCAATGACAGAAGGGATAAGATTCGAGAGATAAGATGCCGTACTGATACATTTATGTATTCTTTTTTCCTCGTTCTGTTCGGGATTGGAATACTCTAAAATAGGATTGGTGCTTAGCACCCTCTGCCACCACAGTAATTGTGAATTGCAGAGTATAGATGTAGATGTAGATGTAAAGAATATCATTGACGTTTTTCTGGAAATAGACGAAGTTTAAATTGAAATACTTTGTGGACTACGTAATTAATTACTGTATTAATCAACCACGAAGAACCTGACAGCCTCTCGTTTCAGTCCTATTACATATCACGTCGTCTGCGAGCAAACGTGGTATCACACTGTGTACTAACAAGAGAATAATTCTTTAGAATAATGGACAGCATTGTGGTAATGGTTTGATGTATAATACTCTTGTGTTAATACACTTGATGGAATCCGAGGAGATATCGGTCTGTTATTTCAGAGATATGATTTTCAATTTCATCAACAGCTCCAAACTACAAAACGGAAGTACTTTTTTTTTAATAAAAATTAAGTTTATAGTGAGAATCAATTTTTGCTCTCATTTCACAATCCTCGTTAGCCGGCGGGTATTGTTTTGTGTATTAATCGCTGCTTTTTAAAGAACTGACTGGCGACGACGAGCGGTATCTATCAGCGCCAATCAATTAAAAGTTTTCTGCATCACGAGTGAAAGCACACTTTGAAGCAGCAAAAATTTAATCTGCTTCGCTCATAAACTTTCTCGTCTCAGACTCACATTGATAACAGATATAGGTTTTTGTTAAATAAATAAACACCAGGCTAGCAACAGACTGCTATTCCCCGTGGCCAAATTTTTTACATATTCAAATGTCGATAACGGATAAGCAGTTTAAAAACTAACTTCTGCCACCAGAAAGTGAAACATAATTTCTATCTTAAATATCTTGGCATCATCTTACATCGTTCCTTGACATTCAAAAAAACACCTGGAAAACACAAGTCAGAAACTTAAAACACGGAAAAAACATCATGAAGAAGCTAGCTGGTACTTTGTGGGGAGCTGATGTGGACTCACTACGAACAACCGCTCTCACCATGGTTTACCCTGTTGCTGAGTACTGTGCTCCAATGTGGCAACATAGTGCTCACACTAGAAAAATTGACGTACATCTGAATGAGTGTACGAGAGTAATAACTGGCACACTGGAATCCACCCCAGTCCCCTGGTTACATCTGGCTTCCGGGCTTCCAGTTGGAGAGACACCACTGGGTCAAATTAAATCGCCTAAGAACAGGTCACGCCAAATCCAACGTGTCGGAGAACACATTGAATGTCCGTGATTGATCACAGTTCCTTCCGACTCACAAATTAGTCCCCTTTTAAAGTTTATTTCGACCACCTAAGGTAAGGTCCATCAGACTTCGTTAATTAATTAATCTCGGCCGCCACCATTGGCTGGCTAGGGTACAAATCAATACGTATATAACAAAAGTTTCTTCAAATAAATCCACGTGTATGCAGAACACAAGCCAAAGATTTATTCACAGTTTTGTACTGCACAAATGTACCCGGCCACCAATGGAAAAAAGTAATTAAAGCACATACAAGTAAAATTACTGATAGTGACTATATAATCCGAAGATGCAAGTTCTTAAGAGTGAAAAGCAATACATTCAATCACTTTCACGTAGCTGTTGATACCAACACAGTTCACCGACACTTCACCACGTAATATCGTAGTTTCCTTCTGTCAGTGAAACGTTTTTCCGACGCGGTAGCCCGTAATTAGTAACTCACGGGGACCTATACACTTCAATACAAATCATTTGTTAATTATTTCGGCCACGACTTACACCGAGCTACAACAAGACCCAGAGGCATGATACCACACGACGTTCTCTGCACGACTCCACACTCTCTGATCTACTAATCGATTGTCAGTCTCGCCAGTCACCAATGCACATAGCATTCGATACTCGGCATAGAATAAATATAATAATTAAAATAAGTTAATTAATGAAGGGGGCAAGCCTACTGTGATGTGACAAACGCCATGCTGTATAAGTGGGGACTTCAGGATTCTCCTGTCTGTGACTGCGGAGCTCCTTCCCAGAGTGTGGAGATACCATCAAGGAATGCCATCTAAGGAAGTATGATGGACCATTCCAAGACGATTTCAGTGCTACAACTTCCTTCATTTAATGGCTGCAACAACTGGACATTGTGAATGCTACCAATGTTCTTGTCGTTGTAAATATTGTATATATTTATATGTATTAGTTGCTAGGCCATACGAAATAAATAAAATTTTAAAAACTTATTTCCTCATACGAGCTTCGTGTTAAGGATGGCTCAAAATGGAGAGATTTTTAACGTAAGTTAGTGGACTTCGTTAATTTATTATCGCACAAAATATTTTTTAAACATTCATAATTATGTTAAGATCATTTATTATTTGATTTTGTTATTATTTCTCCCTGAAAGCTTCACTAATTTTAATTTAGTCTCCCGTTTAATATTATAGTCTGTTATTATTCATGTATGGATGGTTCTTGGAACAGTGGTACTCAATTAAAAAAATTACTCGATTTTCAATTTGTACAAATATTTTTGTTTGTTTTAAACCTGATTACAAAATACACAATTTTAAGAAAATCAATGCTTATAGCAATGAACAACTTAGTCACATCAATATTAACAACTGAAGCAATGTCTGAATATATTTCTCGAGTATCTGAATTTCCCTCCACAGACACTACAGTAAAAACTTTCATTACTTCATCATAATATCAGCAATTAAGTTTAAATTGTTTTGTGAAAACTTTTTATCGAATTTGTTAGCGATTTTCTCATTTACCAACTAAACAAAGCAAATGTTAAGCGACTACTTTCACTTGAAAGCATCCCGTTTTCACCCGCATATATACGGCCAAGTAACCATACCAGGCGTTAGTGAAGAAAAACTGTACAACAGCCAAAAATATTTATCTTATGGACAATGAGGTCAGTACTTTGAGAAAAAAATAACTTTCAAGCAGAAATTTTAACCGTTTCCCGAGTATTGGTAACATGAAGGCATCCCAAATATAAATGCTTACGGGATTATCACTGCGTTGTAATATGACGCCTGCGAAAACAACAAAATCCTTTATGAAGGCATCCCATTACCTACACGTATTAAAATATTAATCGAAATGAAGATGAATTTTTACTTCAGACAGTCATAATTTACTATAGGTTATGCAGTAGAACGGTATTGCCTTTTTCACTTTTTTTACCTGTCTTATTACGACATCATGGTGAAAAATATATAGTTCTATACAATAATAATATTTTAAAAATCATTGGAACCGTAGGTAGGCTATTGTAATTCACTTTCTAAAACACTTAAAATTCTACATTAAAAACGTTTTTAGAAAAGAAAAGTATAATTTTGTTTCACAACACTAATCGATTCCGATCAATAAAATTTCCACTGTTATATTTATTTTTTGCTGCTATTCAGTAAAATAATAAATGGTCTTGTCTGAAAGGTGTAGAAATTACCGTTAATGGCGTCTAATGGCAGTTAAATACTTCCTATAAGTCCCTTTCAGTACTTAATCTCCTTTAGTCGTCTTTGTGGCTGCGAAAATGTTTTAATTTCAGCTGTAAGCGCACCAAGAATTCCTGGCAAAACAGTGGAGCGTGGGAGTCTGGACACCTGAGCCGTATTACTTCGAGGACCGCGTCAATACAATCGAAAAAAAACGTGCTGGAGCTCTACCAGACATCCACTGTCCTACAAAAACACGGAGAGAAATTCATGTGAAGATAGAAATTAGAATGGTTTCTTGCTAACGGTTCAAATGAATTATTCAACTAAGCAGGAAAGACTGCCTGAGCAGCTAGTTCTGACTTTGGAAACTTTTGAACGTTGTAAGGAAATGAGTGTATCAGAATTCTTAGTTAAACTCAGAAATGCTAATTCCAAAAAAAAAAAAAAAAAAAAAAAAAAAAGAAAAAGAAGAAGAAGAAGATTATTTTTGTTAATTGCTTATCTTTATATAAAAAAAAATAATACAAAATAAAGGAAGAGTGCAGAATTTATGATTGTGGTATTCATTTAATAATGCTACTTCACACATCCTCTTGGCTGTCACAGGTCTAATTAAATTAATTCAACCTGTGACGGGGTTTGAACCGTTCTGTGTCGGATCTGAGAAAAAAACTTTTTTATTTCCTGTATCAGCTGTAATTGGACAGATAACTAATAATTCGTACTACTTTGTCTATTTATGAAATATGATGCTACTTTATTGTATTGAGTGACTCGTGTACATTTGTAAATAAGGAAAAATTTGAAACAAAATTTCGACACTGGGATAACGTAAGGCTTAAGACTCTCATCGACTAACGTATAGTCTATCCTTAACCCCTTATGTATCAAATACAAATTATCTCAGTTGTCTGCAAGCCGTCACTGATTGCATTCTGCGATAATTTCCAGAAACAAATCTAGCAGCCCTTTTTTGCATCCTCTCCAACTCCTGTATTTGATACGTAAAATGAGGGTCCCATACTACACTACCATATTCGAGCAATGGTCTGACCAAAATTTTGTAACCTAATTCCTTGACTTCTCTCGTACATCCCCTCATCACTCTCTCCAACAAGTGCAGAACTTTGAAACCTTTTTCTACCACCTGTCCTATGTGTCCTGCCCAGTTAAGTTTGTTATCAAAAGTAATTCCAAGATATTTACATTTCAAGTCTTCAGCAAGCAATAGGCTATTTGACAGTATTAAAAAAATATCATAAATTGAACTCATTAATGCTTCAGGAAGCTAATTTTTTCAATTTTGAAAAGAAAAGTGGATTATTTTTTAATAAAAAAGCGAAATAAAATTATACTTTTCTTACCTCTGGTCATGTGACAGAAAACGCTCTAGGATTGGTGGTCGCTTGAGTGACGTCACACGTCTGTAAACGCTGTGGCTGGGATAGGAGCGTTTCCTATTATCCAAGTTTTGCAACTATTTTTGTTTGTTGCTGGTCATTTCTTATTATTAATGAAATTTCATATTGAATACAAAATCGAGAACAATTTGTAAAAGCCTACAGCGGAAAAATATCGAAAATAGACGCCTTATTTGTGGCGCTGGTATAGAGAAAACCCCTGACTTTTATTCTGCTGAGCTTAAAAATGTAACAGCTTCAATTTGAGACTCATTTAAATTGAAAGTTAGAGATTGATTGTTTTGCGTTAGCAAACCATACGTCGAAAAATTCTGTACGCGAAATTTGTGCAGTGAAAATAAAGAAATAAAGAAAAGTTGTATGGGTGTCGCAAATATGCACAAACTAATGAAGGTATTTTTTGCAGCTAATAAGCAGCTCTTTCAAATTAATATAGCTAGAGACCGATATAATGTGGTAGTATGAACTAAAATTCAACATGAAATTGACTCAGTAGTTTTTAAAAAAAATTAAAAACAATCTGCTCTGTTTTAATGATGCTAATCTATCACGGAAAAAGCATGCGTAAACTTACCTTGAGGATCGCCAAAAGCAACAGAAACACATAAGTCACTACTAACACGCAGAAAACACAACGTAATCATTGACCAAGCTCAGTCAAATGACGCGGCCGACTGGAGCGCTTGATCGGTGGATCACAGGAAGCCCAATGTTCAAATTATTTTTCTATTTTTAGCAGTGAATACGTGGAAAATAAACCTTTGTTCCGAGTAATATGGTTTATCTACTTTGAATATAAATAACTATTTTGCCTGCATAGACTATTATCAAAACTGAATTTTGTCCTTCTAGATTTAGAAAATATTACACTGTGCGGCGTCCTCCCGGATGCGAGGCCAGAGCGTTAACCGCTCACTCACCACGCTTGGAACAATTGGATGTTGTGGGCCATTTTTCTTAATTGCAGATTAAGGCTTATAGATAAATTATATTTTTTGTCAATAAAAATGAATTTGTTTGTTTATTCATTTACCTACCTCGTTTCACTTCATCTCATACGAAGAAACTGTGAAGTGTTTGCTATTAACATAAAGAGAAGCAATTAAGAAGTAGTGTCCTGATAGCTGTGTGATTGAAGAGTGGTAATGGAATTCAGAACGTCGTACGTTCGAACCTTGGTTGGGATAATATTTTTTACGTGCATTTTTTCCGTTTTGGTTTGCTGTTTTTTTTGCACTACTATGTTTTTATTCGAAGAATTCATAATAGTTGCTAAGCGTTTGAAACAAATTGCTACCATACATGAAAACTTTTAATTTTTAAACTTACCAGAGAGAGAATATCATGCAAAAAATACAGGTGCATGGCGGCGAATAATGGAATTTATTTTAGAAGTGACATCACTTATAGAAATTTCATGCTAATCTTGCAACAGTTCCAGAACGTGTTGTCCTTTTCGTTGGAATTTTTACCTGACGATACAACTGCAGGTTACCTTCCTGACATAACTGCGTCTGTTAGGTGGTATTTACTTTTAATGTGCAAGTAATATTTATTTTTATTTTTTTTTAACCTGTTTATAGTGTTCAAGTAACGTCCAATTTCCTTTTTTAAATCTTCTTTGGTTGTTTCAAACTGTTGTAATTCGCTTATTATCCAAAAAGTTCTGAACCCTTCAGAAAAAAAAAGAAACATTAAAATGATGTTTTGGTGGATTTTCGGGAAGAAATGATTATGCGATGCAACCAACAGCAACTAATATCCAAAGAAAATGACAAAAGAAAACAAATTGAACATATTCCGAAGCTAGGATCGAAACTTAGGACCCTAGCCCTAATAATTCTCGCCTTAAACAACGTATTACATTTAACTCTACGAAATCGCAGTGTAAATGAGCTTCAAAGAAAAACGTAAGTGACTTTTTCGCAATATCAAATTGAAGTTGTTACATTTTTAAGCTCCACAGAATAAAACTCAGTGGTTGTTTCTATAGCTAGCCCCACAAATAAGGCGTCTACTTTCAATATTTTTCCGCTGTAGGCTTTTACAAATTGTTTTCGATTTTATATTCAAAACGAACTTTCATTAATAACAAGAAGGAGCCAGCTACAAACAATAAAAATAGCTGAAAACTTGGGTAATATGAAACGCTCTATTCGCAGCGGCAGCGTTTACAGACGTGTGACGTCACGACCGTCGTTGCACGCGCCAGGCAGCGAAGGAGCGTTTTGGCGGGCTTTTAAATTCTTTAAATTTTAACTTTGAATTTTACGCAAAATAATGCACTGCCGTCAAAAAATCTCTTCACTGGGTGAATAAGGTGGACCAATAAACAATTTAAAACCATTTTCAAGAAGCAGTCAAATACCCAATTCTATCCAAAACTGTGCTAATAAATGTGTGTGGTAATAACAGTCAATTTACATGTGTGACCAAATTCCACCACTAATTTATTATCTAGAAGTTCTAATAATTGAATTAAACTAAATATCTTCCATTGAATCGTGGTGACCGGGTTAGTATTTAAAGGATACAAAAGCGAAGTCTCGACACATTTCCTTGGGTGGGTCAAATATATCGTAGTAATGACTGTTAGTTTAAATTAAATTAAAGGGTTGTTTTACACCCTCCGTTGTTGGCTAGTTAGACAATATTCCATTCATAGTTTATGAACGAATTAGCAGCACATATCACAAATTATGCTTGACGAAATCGCGAGCACATCTAGTTTATTAAACTAGCTTCTTAAAAGTTCTGTGTTGTATTTAACAAAATAACTTTTAGAAAAATTTCCTGAATGGAAAAAGCGGTCGATTTGTTTATTTTTCCATTCACCTTGGATCCTCTCGTTTCCTTCTAAATTTATGCTGTAAGGAAATGTTTTACTTACGTTTGGTACATCATTTGTTTCTATCACTTCATTAAATTATAATTACTGATGGTTTTAAGGTTAGGATGACTAAGAAGCACACTTCAGTATTGCTCACGTAGATTCTCTGCAAGCACAATGGCTTGGACTGTATACGAAAAAATTGTTTTCCTTGTATGTATACAAATGCATTTACTCTATTATAATCTACTCTATTACACTGAAGAGCCAAAGAAACTTCTACACCTGCCGAATATCGTGTAGGGCCCCCGCGAGCACGCAGAAGTGGCGCAACACGACGTGGCATGGACTCGACTAATATCTGAAGTAGTGCTGGAGGGAATTGACACCATGCATCCTGCAGGGCTGTCCATAAACCCGTAAGAGTACGAGGGGGTGGAGATCTCTTCTAAACGGCACGTTGCAAGGCATCCCGGATATGCTCAATAATGTTCATGTCTAGGCAGTTTGGTGATCAGCGGAGGTGTTTAAAATCAGAAGAGTGTTCCTGGAGCCACTCTGTAGCAATTCTGGATGTGTGGGGTGTCGCATTGTCCTGCTGGAATTGCCCAAGTCCGTCGGAATGCACAATGGAAGTGAATGGATGCAGGTGATCAGCCAGGATGCGTACGCACGTGTCATCTGTCAGATTCGTATCTACACGTATCAGGGGTTCCATGTCACTCCAACAGCACGCGCACCACACCATTACAGAGCCTCCACCAGCTTGAAAAGTCCCCTGCTGACATGCTGGGTCATTGAATTCATGAGGTTGTCTCTATAACCGTACACGTCCATCCGCTCGATACAATTGGAAACGAGACTCGTCAGACCAGGCAAAATGTTTCCAATCATCAACAGTCCAATGTCGATACTGATGGACCCATGAGAGGCGTAAAGCTTTGTGTCGTGCACTCAGCAAGGGTAAACGAGTGGGCCTTCGGCTCCGAAAGCCCATATCGATGACGTTTTGTTGAATGGTCCGCACGTTGACACTTGTTGATGGCCCAGCATTGAATACCACAGAAATTTGCGAAAGTGTTGCACTTCTGTCACGTTGAACGATTCTCTTCAGTCGTCGTTGGTCCCGTTCTTGTAGGATCTTCTTCCGGCCGCAGCGATGTCGGAGATTTGATGTTTTACTGGATTCCCAATATTCACGGTGCACTCGTGAAATTGTCGTACGAGAAATCCCCCACCTCAACGCTACCTCGGAGATACTGTGTCCCATCTCTCGTTTCCCTACTATAACAACCCGTTCAAACTCAATTAAATCGTGATAACCTGCCAGTGTATCAGCAGTAACTGATCTAACGATCGCGGCAGACACCTGTTGTCTTATATAGACATTGCCTCTTAGATGTATAATTTAACAGCGTGTTGTTCTCATATGGAAACATAACGTAAGTTAACTAATGTGACAAAGCTGTAAAATTACGTCGAAACGGTATATTATTGTTTAATCCATGCACGCTGCACATCCATACAAACATTCAAATATTCAACTCTTGGCCTCCGTATCATGGACGTAGTAAATTACTAATAAGCCATCAATAAATGTAATTACACTAAAATATTTTTTTTTTTTTTTTTTTTTTTTTTTTTTTGCATGAGGTGGGTGTAAGCAATAATGATTCCCAAATTTAGGACTTTAGCCTCTGTATCATCGAGAACTATGTTACTGATCTTAATAAAATGTGTCCTATATATTAAATGATAACATGCGCTATCGTTATGCGAATTACGTTGTAATGCGTTCATTAGGTTTTGCGAGATGCTCCAATAGAGTAATCTAAATTACCATATTATAGTTTTATCCTAACCATGTTACTAATCTGTATAAAATTTGTCCTGTACGTTACCCGGTTTCATAAGCTTTAAGTATTTTTTTTTAAATCCATTCATTAATTTTTGTGTGTTGCGGCGCTACAGCGATAAAAATTTCAAATTTTATAGTTTTGGTTTCTATATCATCAAGAAGTGTATTATTAATGTGGGTCATATCCTACCTATCGACATAGAATTCGTTAATCTGTCCATTTGTTTTTGCGTGATGCCCTAACATCATGTCTTCTCTTTAATACATCTGCCATTCTGTGAACAGCTATACAATAGTCGTTGATTCTCTCGCAGGTTGTTTCTGTATATGTTGTTTATAAATTTTATATATAGAGATTTATGAGTCATCTTGTTTTAATACACAATTCACATGGGGAATCGAACTAATATGCATTAAAAACGTGAAGAGTTTTGAGTTAAATTTTCCGCTTTTAAATTATACACCATATGTTCTGCATCCGAGGAAAATTAATTTTCCTGTAGAAAAATTATTTTCTGTTCGTTCCTCTTGGCAGTGGTCCGCAACCGGTGTGGCGCGAAATTTTACCCATTGTAAGGAATTAAATGTCAAGTTTTTTATTAATTAAATTTTTTGTTGCTAAGTCTCTGCCACCTTCTCTGAAAGATATGCTGGACGAAGAAGTAAAAGTCGTGAACTTCATAAAATCGTGGTCGCTAAATTCGCTACTTTTTCCCGCTTTATGTCAGGAAATGGGTTCAGAAATCAGAACACATTACATTCCTGATTCATACAGAAATACGCTCGCGTCAAAAGAAAAGTTGTAAACGTGAATATTTGAATTTAGAGAAGAGTCCCAACCATTTTTGACTGTTGAAAGATATAAGTACGCGGATTTATTCGCAGATAGCGAATGGGTATGTAAGTTGGCATATCTTTCTGACATTTTCGTACACTTGAATGAGGTGAACATTAAAACATAAGGTAGGAACGAAAATATTCTTATTAGTATGGATAAGATTAAAGCATTTGAGAATAATCAGGATTTATGGTTACAGAGGATTGAAAAAGGGTCGTTTGAGATGTTCCCAACAGTATCGTCACTTGATGACGGTAGTATAATGGTAATTGACAAAATTAAAGAACATTTAGGAGTCCTGCAGCAGAGATTCAAAAAGTAGAAAAATTGAAGATTTCGACTGGGTTCGTGATCCATTCGTTGCAAATTCGGAACAACTTCCAATTAATATTCAAGAGGAACTCGCAGATTTAAAAGCTGACAGAACTTTGAAGTTAAAACTTCTCGAAGTTCATTTATATACGATTTGACTAACAATAAGGAATGACTATCCGGCTTTCTGCGACATGGCAGTTAATGTGTTATTGCCATTTTCAACTAACATATTTATGTGAATTGGGCTTCTCGACGTTGGCTGAGATTAAAACATCCAAGGAGGAAAGACTCAAATCGGTCGATGAATAATTGAGGCTTGCATTGTTAACGATTTCTCTACGGAACCTGTGTGCAGTTAAGAAGGCCCAAGTGTCACATTGAAGGTACGTGTACCATTATTTACTTCAATAGTAATATAAAAATGTCTGATTATTAATTTTACGCAACCGATGTTTTTAGCTATCATTTTTTTACGTGTTAAGGTACCGTATACTTACCTTTTTTTTATCCGCCCGACCCGTAAGGTGTGTCGCAAGATTCATGGATAACCCTATGGTGTGCCGCGAGTAGGAAAAGGTTGCGGACCACTGCGTCTATGGTAAATTCTGCATGATAGGAAACGTGTTAGTTCCAATATCGTAACCACCAAATTGCGCACAGCTTCAATAATAGCATATGAACAAATAATTCGTAATTGAACATAAGAAGTATTAGTAAAAATTGTAATAATAGTACTAAGTTGAGCATAAATTAAAACTTGTTAATACAATCTATTGGTAAGAGTGTTTCACAAAAAATATATTTCATTTTGAAATGGTCTTGCAGTAGGATCTTGCGTGATGTTTTAAAGTATTTCTTTTAGCTAAAATGTTAATTATTTTTTACTTTCTAGTTATTGGCATGTCTCATGTATTCCGTAATTACCACCTTTGATTTTTTTATTAAAAACTTTAGTAGAAATTTCTGTCAATACTGTAGCGGTATGTGCCGGTGGGGAGGTAAGGGTGAAAACCTTTTTCTTCTTTTTATAATTCAAAGAAACCCTAGGCTGCTAATTTATTGGGTACTCATAATGGCGTACAGGCGAGGCTTATTTATCGTTAACATTGACACATTGAAATATCATAAAAAGAACTATGCAAAGTCTCTTCTTACAATTGCCAACATATTAACAAATAAACAAAAGCATTAAAACACAACCACTTTTAAAATTATTCTTGAAACAAACTCCCAATGTTAATTGGCAAGCAAGAAAGCTTCACACTTGATTTTTTTTTTAAATGAAAGTTCCCTTCACAATGATTGGGAACCATAAATCAAATACAGTATTGACATTAACTGTATCCGATCTCAAATGCCGGGCGCCAGGATAATTTAAATTATCCACCAAGTGTGGCTTTAAGAAAGTCTGCCCCAGCTAGCTAGATATTTGGGAGGAGCGAGAACTCATAATCATTCCAAGGTCGTTACAGGGCTGTACCCAATGATCGAATGAAAGTACCACACTGTACTGTAGAATTATTACCGTGACGGCGATGTATTTACCGCGACGGCGGAATTACTATAGCCCCTTGGCTATAGCGGACAATGCACCACGTCCGTCAGCAAGCGTACTGGATGCGTGCACAGTGGCCTCACTGTACAAGACACGCTTATAGACCCTCAGGTTCGATGCCAAGACGGAGCGATCTCCAGCTTCGGAAAATCCGCTCCTTCCAGTCTGAAGAGTCGGAGTCAAGTCCCCTCCAGCGTCCGCCGGAAAAAGCCTCCTCCCGTCGCTCGTGGTTTACATACAGCAAAAATACACCGGCATTACAAAATGCAAAGGGTAGTCTCTCTCGATTGGCTCTCCAGTTTACAAGCTCCTCCTATCGGCTGTGAGGATAGGCGAACATTGTCTTTCTCGATTCGTGCGAACTCGGCATAGCCTCGGACTTATTCGTCACCTGTGACCTCCAAACTGCCCGTCCCGAGACCTGGTGTTTGGATACGATCATTCACCCCAGTGTACAGTTTCCTCGGAGCCAAGGGATTATACGCTTGACCAAACGCGTGAGAAAGGGTAGCTGGTGTCCATTGTCCCTGGCAGCCGCCGGCCTGTCGCGACAATCTGGCGCGTCTAGCAGGGATGTCCCAAGCACACTGACAATCCTCTCCGATAATTCCTTTCTTATTCTTTTTATATATAAAAATATACAAAATATTATATATAAAAATCTTCGGAATGGCCCATATTTGGTCATTCTGCTACAATACGCAGGCGTGAATGACGCTAGCCGTTTCAGGACGGCACTGGTTTTTGCCAAGAAATTTAAATTGGTCCAATTCTGGAACATATTGTTTCACTTGAAATAAGACTCCCTCATATATTCGGAATAACTACTGTATCTGCATAAAAATTCTCAAATTTATCCAGTCTTTGTTGAATTTACAAAAATGAAATATACCGAATGAGATTATATTTCGGTGACACATGAGGTGTATTCTTCTGAGGTTACTCTGCCTGAGGTTCTTTGTGATTGTCAGAATGCAAATATTTTTAATCCACAAGTTATCAAAAACAATAATATCAATCAATTAATGAAGGAAAGGAGCTGGATGTTACATCGCATAAAGGACAAACGCCATTGAATTTACAAGTTATGTTAACATGTCATACATTCAACAAAATTTTAATCGTTTTATTTTTAACACTGACAAGTCAAATTGATGAAACATCAATTTTTAGCAGAGTGTAACATGGCTTATTAATAGTTCAAAGGGAATCTTTTATCTTGGATATAATTGCTGTTTTCAGGGCATCTTTTATCATTTAATTAGGAACATGAAATTAATTTTAACAACGTTAGCCGTTTCAGGACAGCGCTGAAATTTAAATTGGTCAATTCTAGAGCATTTTGTTTCAGTTAAAATAAGACTTCCTCAATTCAGTGGCATAGTCCTGGATTTAAAATAATATTTAAAAAATTCATACCAGTCAAACTAAGAACCTCCTACTTTGTGAAGTAGGTCAAAAGTACTTAAATTTGGATAGAACAGGAAATTGGCTTCGTTTTTGGGGGAATTTAAACGTTCTTGCAGGTATCAACAGGCTGGCTGGGGAAAGTAATTTCACAATCGTTCCGCCAGATGGTAATTTGAAAATCCTTCTATCTGTGCTGACAGACGTCCTGGATAGCTTTTACCCGCCGCGGTATTCGTAATTGCATTCCTGCTCGGAGACGGAAAATCGACGGAAAGGCACATGCGTTTAACGAAATGCCGGAAGGCTGAAAGTACTTTTTGGTGTTCCCGTAATTCGGATGCCAATGTTTCTTGTGATTTTTTAACAATAACAGGGTGAAAAAATATTTGATAATCAAAAATCTGCGCCAAAAAAATAACGGTTGCTGACAACGGAAAAGTGATATTATCCGTTACACCAAAGACGAATAAAAGATGGAATAGCATGCAATGTGCAGAAAAAAAAAACAGACACCAATAAAATAAACAAATAACATAACTGCCAGTACAGAAAACAGGAAAAACGTTTCAGCTGAATTGTGGGATATTCGTGAGCTATTTCTAGTAGCGTAAGACGATGACATGTGTTGTTTACACTACGTAACAAGAACTGATGCGGAATGAAAAACTTCAACACTTAAGTGAAAATTTAATAGACTGATATAAACTGTCAACCAATTACATCTACATGGTCACAGTTCGTATATATACAGGGTGTTACAAAAAGGTACGGCCAAACTTTCAGGAAACATTCCTCACACACAAACAAAGAAAATATGTTATGTGGACATGTGTCCGGAAACGCTTACTTTCCATGTTAGAGCTCATTTTATTACTTCTCTTCAAATCACATTAAACGCTCTCCTGACCTCAACCATCTTGACTTCCATTTATGGGGGCATTTGAAAGCCCTTGTCTACGCAACCCCGGTACCAAATGTAGAGACTCTTCGTGCTCGTATTGTGGACGGCTGTGATACAATACGCCATTATCCAGGGCTGCATCAGCTCATCAGGGATTCCATGCGATGGAGGGTGGATGCATGTATCCTCGCTAACGGAGGACATTTTGAACATTTCCTGTAACAAAGTGTTTGAAGTCACGCTGGTACGTTCTGTTCCTGTGTGTTTCCATTCCATGTTTAATGTGATTTGAAGAGAAGTAATAAAATGAGCTCTAACATGGAAAGTTAGCGTTTCCGGACACATGTCCACATAACATATTTTATTTGTTTGTGTGTGAGGAATGTTTCCTGAAAGTTTGGCCGTACCTTTTTGTAACACCCTGTATATATATAAAAATGCATATTTTTAGTGTATTTTCAAGTACGCTTGTGTAGCATGACGTCAATGGTACCATGTTTGTGAGGGTTATTGCTCTAAGCGTCGTAAAGTATTCACGGTAGTATCGTACATTTCAGTATTACCGGAAGAACAGATAGATAAGACAAGTACGTAATATTATTACATGTGATCTATTAGTTTCGAAAATTTCAAAAATGGTAATAGATATATTAATCAATAAACAGTAAAAGGCAATTGTAAAATTTTCAACTTCTTTGTAGCGAGATAAATAAACTTGACGGAAATTGCATAGATGGCGAATAGATTCTTTTCTGTTCATTCCACTTAAAACAACAGAACATAAAATATATTAAACGCTTGACTGAATTTCTCTGTACAAAAAGTTAATAAATAATATTACAAATTGCTTGAAAGAAAGCTATATTTCTCTATATTCGGTGAATGAATGTTGCATATCTTTAATTTAATTTAAATGGTATGTATGTAGTATATTCCCCGGAGGCTACTTCACTATTCTCCTAGATTGGGATTTCTCAAAATTCAAATCAAAATTCTCTCCGTTTTATTTTCTTCAACATTTAAATTCATTTGTTATGATTTACTATATGAAATGCGTAATTTTGATGTCCCTCCAACCAATTGCCCAGTATCTCACACCAATTCGTGTTTATCAAATACATAGATCAGTGGGTGATCAGCAACGCTCCAGCCTTGCATTCTGGAGGCTGCGGGTTTATATCCCCGTCCGACCATTCAGATTTCGGTTTTTCAAGGCGTAATCTGTTGTTGCTCTGTAACGGAACTTATCTCTCGTTGGCTGTATTGCAAGATCAGTGTGTCGACTGTGAACCACTGGGCAGATTATGTACACTACAGAATAGTTTCGCTTTATTTATACAAGCCACTGATGATATAGCCAACCAAATTGACGAAAAAGTCTGGAAATAAGTAACCGTAATAGACAGACACACATTATAGACGATCTAGGTGACAACGTCAAATGCTGGTTGCGATTGTTTGCCGACGATGCGGTTATCTATGGGGAAATAAGGTGCTCCGACGATTGTTTAGAAATTAAGCGTGATTTGGATGCTATTTTCGATTGGTGCCGTAAATGGCAGCTTACACTTAATTGCAAAAAGTGCAAGGCAATGCGGATAAGTAACAAGAAAAATCAGTTTGTTCACGAGTACAAAATAAACAATTCAGCTGTTGACACGGTTGATTCCGTGAAGTATCTGGGGGTGATAGTACAAACCAACATGAAATGGGACATGCACATAACTTCCGTCGTAGGCAAGGCTAATTCTAAATTACGATTCATAGGTCGTATTTTGAGGAATTGTAATGCTCAAACAAAGGAGATAGCGTATAAAACACTAGTGCGTCCACATCTGGATTACTGTTGTGGGGTTTGGGATCCGTATCGCAAGGTTCTGATTGACTCAGTTGAGAGGGTGCAGAGGAGAGCCGCTAGATTCGTGACTTGTTGTTGCAGCCCTTATGAAAGCGTCACAGAATTGATGCATAGATTGGGCTGGGATAGTTTGGAAGACAGACGACGTAGCTTGCGTTCGAATTTATTGGAGAATATGCACAAAAAAAAAAAAAATTTCGAGTGCAATGAAATACTTCTTCCGCCAACCTATTTAGGTCGCAATGACCGGAGGGATAAGATTAGAGAAATAAGATGCCGTACTGATACTTATATGTATTACTTCTTTCCTCGCACTATTCGGGATTGGAATGGGCGGGTTTAGGATTGGTGCTTAGCACCCTCTGCCACCTACAATGTTTGTGATTTGCAGAGTATGGATGTAGATGTAGATAACCGATCATAAATTTAATTGTCACTCAAGCTTTGACGAAAGCGTCTGTAAACATTTCTGGAGTTAGTGGCTCGTTGTGTTTGCCCCTAAAGACGTGTTTGCCCAGTTCTGATGTTGTGTTCCAGTGTAGCAGAGACAAGGGCTCTTGCTGCTGGATGAACAGTACGTTAAGCTGCAAAGGGACGGCGGAGATAAACTCCAGCTGAAGATGCATTATTAACACTGCAATTAACAACGACAGGTCGGGTCACAGAATGCCAAAACGCTGAATGAGCACACAGGCGTGGCAGACGGATTGACTGTTGACACAACCTGTAATCTCGTGATTGGCTCCAAATTAGATCGCGTGGATTCGAATGAGGTGGCTCGACAATTTAGCTGTGCCAGTTTGTCTCAATGTGATAATTGTGATCGAGTCCAGAATGATGGTTTCCTCTTTCATTTCAAAGAATTAGAGGATATTTTGTTGGGAACATATGCTGTAAAGGTTAAAGCATTAAGCACGAACAATAATTCTCAATAATTTTTCAAAGGAATTTCATCCTCTAACAGCATGGATACCACATTTTGTGAGGTACATACATACTGTATTTTTCTGCCTGTAGAAAAAAAAAAAAAAAAATCCGGCATAGATGTAGATGTAAGTTAAAATATAACCATGTAAATTAAAAATATAACCACAACTCTTCATGTCTGTTTCTTTGAATCGGAACACGTAAATTTACTGTTCTATTTAGATGGAACTTTCACATTTTCAAAGATAGTTTAAAATTTTGCGGCGTAAGTTATGTCTCTACGTAGCGAGAAATGATAAGCTGTTCGTAGCCTGAATAGGTATGGATTCTTCATGCAATCTCGGCCAAACATTGCTCACACGATGAAAGATAAAAACATTCAAATGCATGGAAAGTTAAGGATTTGAGATTTGTTTAATGAATTTCTAGCGTAAATATTAAACTTTATGATCTGCGTTTTTCTAACATTAATCGACAGTTTGGGGGCACGAAGAAATTTTTTGACAATCCTCCATGTAAAATGTCACATATTGTTTTTTGGTTGTACGTCACTTGAACTAAGAACCTGTTTCGTTATGCGATAGTATGACATAACTCAAATTAATTTTTGAGCCACTATTAAGTGTTTTTGGCATCAAAAAATGTTTGCGAGTTCACGAATCAGTGATGTTTTGTTTACGTCAACAAATTTTTAACGTGGCTTCACGAAATTATGAAATGTTAGAGTAAAGAATTTACAGCAGTAACACTCGTATTTATTTAACTTTTTTATCGGCGTTACTATTCGTACTTTTAGGCGATTCAAAGGATGTTTCACGGTTTCAATGTTTTGGATTTAACGTACATAATTCCTCTGTGATTTTTTTTCTTTAATATTTGTCAGCCCCTGGTGACAAACATTTCTCCTCAAACGCTTTATGAAGCTGCGAGAAAATGTTTGTTGCCTGTATATCTGAGCTGTGTGGTCACTTTAGTAATATACCGTGGTTGAAATTTAGAATAGTGCAGTTGAAGGCAGAGCGGTATTTAAAATAACTTCAAAGAACTTGCTACAAACGTCCTAAATATTCTTATAACTTGTCAGTAAATAACCTCGGTCATTCTTATAATATTTCGCTGCAATATAGTCAATAGCGGTTTTGATTAATAACGTATCTTTTTGGATGCGCTCCAAATTCAAATATATCTGTACCTATTTGAAGCTAACGAATAGCTCATAGTAAAGTTGCATGGTAGCCTAGCCCACATACTCATTAGCCTTGGGCAGAGATGAAAAGCGTTAACAACTTTTCGCTTGCCACAGTGTATTAGTCACGAGCATTAGAAGTTTGTGACTGGGAAATAACTTAACATCGCGTCGCTGTCCGGCTGTATATAATGTCGTAAATGAATTTATATTGGAAGAAGTCAAACTTTCCAAAAAGCGAGGTAGTTATTCGGCGAAAAAGTGAACCCCATGTTACCTAACAAAGCCAGGTTGTACCAAATACATTTAAAAGCGTGTGTCAAGTAACTTTGATTGTTAAAAGATAAAATAATAACCATATCAACCACTGAAAGAACCTTATTTTTAACTGTCGAATTGATATCTAAAGGAAATGTAGTTCTTCCGTTAGTCGTGTACTGATGGTGATTTAGGACTTTAACTATTTCACAGTCTTTAAAAGTTGAAATTATACCGAGCGTGGTGGGTGAGTGGTTAACGCTCTGGCCTCGTATTCGGGAGGACGCCGGTTCGAATCCCAGTCCGGGCATCCAGATATGGGTTTTCCATGGTTTCCCCAAATCACACCAGGCGAATACTGGGATGGTTCCTTCAAAAGGCCATTGTCGAATTCCTTCCCGTTCCTTGTCCCCAGCCTCATCCCGCCTCTAATGACCTCGACGTCGACGAGGCGTAAAGCCATAAGTAAAAAAAATGTAATTATGCCCAGTCCTCTCTCATCACGGCAAGTATTGCATCTTTGAACATCTAAAATGAAGGATGTTTCGCACCAACTAAGGAAACGTTGCTTTGCCAATACTTTCGCAATGTTCCGATACTGGGCATGACGGATTAATTTCTCCGACGTTAAAAGAAGGTTTTAGCATCATAACAGCAAATGTTTTGCTCTGTGGTAATTAATCAGAATACGAGGGTCAGTAAACTATTGGTATCGTGGTTTTACCCAAAAACTCACTGACGAATAAACAATGGGCTGGTCGAAAGTCACCAGAAGCAACTAATAGGTGCTCGTACAAAAACCTGGAAGGAAAGCAGGTTGAAAACAAAACAACCTTCAGAAAAAAGCAATTACAACACGCTGCGAGAGCAGTTTTAAAGCAGGGGTGGCCCGCGAGATTCAACACACTTTTACAATACATATTTATTTGATAATGGCCAAAGTAGTGAAAAGCAATGAATTAAATATTACATTATTTGTACATCCATATTTTCAAAATTTATTTCATTTATATTTATATATTTTTATATATTATTTTTAGTGTTACATACTTATTTAAAATGTGCGTTTAGTATCGTAATTATTATATTATCTATGTTTAAATGTAAGAATAATAGTGAACACAATAACAATAACTCATTATGTTTCAATTGTTCACTCCAAAAAAAGTCTACAGTGGGTCTAAATCAAATATGGGGATTTATATGCAGGAGTTATGACGCATTTCCAAAGTGGCCCGCAAGATCATTTGGGTTGGTCACCCGTGATCTAAAGTATGATGTATTCTGAACCTGATAGCAGTTTCGCCATAAAAGCACGCAACAGTTCCTGCAGACAGAGAAGAGACGAGGATTTTCGTGCAGACTTTGCGGAAAACAGTGTCCGGCGCTTGCTTTGTATGCGATTTTGTATCTGAGGGCGTAATCCCATTCTGAGTGAGTGTAACTGCCGGCCAAGAATTGAACGACATTGAAGAGCAGGAAATACGCACAACAGTTCCCATGTGGCCAGGTCTCCGATGCCTTGATGCAAAGACAATTTGCTTTATTAGATCTGTGCCGACTAGCAATTAGTTTAGGAAAAGATTCCAAGTTCTTGTATTGAGGCTCCTCTAGAAACTGGATAAAGACTATTTGGTAGAAATCTCTAATTTATTGTGATTTAGATTTCATAATACGTACGGATGCGGTATGGACATCGCTTGGCGGACAGCCAGTATTGGTGGACTGATGCTATCCTCCCAAGGGACGAGTTTAGTTGCGAGTGACGTAAAGAAAAGATGATTAGATGCTTACTGAAGCAAGGACAGTGGAGTGTTCTTTGTACCGAGCTTACACTAGAGGCTCGGAATTTGTTATCTACGACTTAGCATAAAGTACTGAGGCCTGGTACTTATATTTTTGAGTTGATCTAGGTGGGCAGTGAAAGACACGTCAACGTCAGCACTCGTAAAGCGAGGTCGCACCCTAACTGCGACATCACAATGTGTCATACATCGCAGTTAACTGCTCATAGCGATTTCAAGTAGCACTACACGTCAGATGGTAAACATACCTTGATTCTGGACGGCGTTAACAACAGTTCCGTCACTAAACAGCTTCCATCTGATGCTGATAAGCCTTGTACTGATCCAGTAGTCGAATAAATTTAATTTTATGTATTAATAAATCAAGAATACCTTAATTTGTATTTCCTAATTTCAAAAGATTCAATGAACAAGAAATAAATTCATTAATTGTGAACTATTCTTTGTTTCTCCAGCTTGTCATTAAAATTTTTTTTTTATCTGCTTAACGTCTCTTTACAGCGGGGTCTTTAGAGACGGGAAAGGATTTGGGGGGGGGGGCAAGGAATGGGAAAGAATTCATCCATGGCCTTTTGAAGGAAGCATCCCGGCATTTGCCTGGAGTGATTTGGGAAACCACGAAAAACCCAAATCTGGATGCCTGGACGGGGATTCGGACCGGCGTCCTCCCGAATGCGAGGCCAGAACGCTAGCGTGTCATAAAAAGTGATGTCATGTAGTACAATGTACCACTGCTAATTATAAATCCTTGAATAAGTTTCTGTACTTTGGTCCCTAAGCAGCATGATAATCGCGTTTTCTTAAATACGCCAGAAAAAGAAATCATTGAATCAGCGACTATTCATAATTAAAAATTTTAAGCCTACAAACTTTGCGGAGTGAACTTAAACATGTAGCTCCGAGTGGGAGGAATAACATCAACAAGCTGTGAAGTTAGCCAACAAACATCCAGCTGAAGACCCATCAGTGCAGTTTCAAGGATTCGGTCTCTCCAGACGGCAGTGGAAAATCATGAATATGATTCGAATGGGACAACGCAATTACTGCTACTTATTGCAGAAATGTGGCTGCAAATTGTGACTGCGAAGCCACCTTACAGACAATCAACCACATCGTTTCTGGCCGTCCTCTTCGAGCTTGCAAAGGAACAATAGCGGAAATAGACGACGCGTCGATGACTGCAGTTGAATCGATCAAAACATTAGATCCAGAGATATAATATTGTACGAGCTTTCGATGTCACATTTATCCACAGCTTTTGTATACGAGGGGCAGTCAAAAAGTTCCCGGAATATCATTGTAACTCTTTATTAACAAAAGATAAGTATACATTTACCTAATCTCCTTCAAAGAAGGCTCCTTCTGAACACACACACTTGCTCCACAGCTCTTGCCATTGCTGGAAACAACGATGAAAATCCTGTTCTGGTATCTTCCGAAGTACAGTAGTCGCTTTGGTTTGACGTCTTCTGAGGTGCAAAACGGCTACCTTTGAGGCCAATTTTCATCGTGGGAAAGAACCAGAAATCCGATGGCGTCCCGCAAATGGCAAGGAGGATAGTCAGTGCATCACGACAATGCTCCCTCCCACACATCGATTGTTGTGCATACATAGCTTGCAAAAAGAACTTTCCAGTCCTCCACCAGCCTCCCTACTCACCGGATTTAGCGCCATCGGATTTCTGGCTCTTTCCCAAGATGAAAATGGGCCTCAAAAGTAACCGTTTTGCCACCGTAGAAGACATCAAAACCAAAGCGACGGCTGCACCCGTTTTGCCACCGTAGAAGACATCAAAACCAAAGCGACGGCTGCACTTCGGAAGATACCAAAACAGGATTTTCATCGTTGTTTCCAGCAATGGCAGGAGCGGTGGAGCAAGTGTGTGTGTTCAGAAGGAGCCTTCTTTGAAGGAGATTAGGTAAATGTGTGCTTAACTTTTGTTAATAAAGAGTTACAATGAAATTCCTGGAACTTTTCGGCTGCCCCTCGTATCTTGTTAACAACGAATTAGCCGTCCAAAAATTGTCTTTGAGTATCTCTGTTCTTGAGATTGCGCTTGTCAGAAGCTGTGGCCACAAGGAAGGGTTCTATTGTTACAAATGAGAAATAATTGTTTCGAGCTGACCCAGTTCGCTGACTGTGCTCCGCGCCTCAGTGCTTTGATGGCGAAGTAATAACTCTGAGTGATTGCAGTCGGACACATCCGAGAGTCGCGGGGCACAAGTGCTGAACAATAGCAGAAGCCGGCTAGTTACCAACACTCTGTTCGCGGGGTGGATTTAGACTAATGCGCTTTGAACTTGCGCGTGATAATGGCACCAGTGATGAGACAAAGCGCTCTCCACAGCTGTATTTCCTCGCTAATGACACAAAGAGGTGCCTTCTGAGTACAAAGATATGGCTCATGTAACTTGTTCTACGGCCAGAAAGGAAGCTGTCGATAGTAGAAGTCAAAGAGAAAATCATAGATTCGGAACTATTGGAGAAATATACAGCTGTAATTATTGCAATAAACTCCACTTTTTTCTGTTTATAGTTAGACGCCTGGTCGATGTCGATGCCATTTAGAGGCGAGAGAAAGGACCAAGGAAAGGGAATGAATCCGACCATGGCTTTTTGAATGAAGCATCCCGGCATTTGCTATGAGTGATTTGGGGAAACCATGAAAAATCAAATCTGGATGCCTAGACGGGGATTCGAATTCGCATCCTCCAGAATGCGAGGCCAGAGGGTTACCACTCACCCACCCCTCCATTATAAAATTTGCAGTTTCTACAGCATAAAGTAAACGATGGGGGTTTGTAACTTGCGTTTCATCGATTTTAACGAAGTGGGTATCACGATCGAGAACCACTGAAAAATCAGCCAAGTAAATCGGTTAATTTCAATGATTATGATTCTCGTTATCCACTAACTCAGGTGGGAGTTACTTCTACAACGCATTGTCTCAGTAAATACAATCAGATGGTCTTCCTTTGCCTTCCTCAGTGTTATAAGAGTATGTAACTGTTTTAATTTTAATTGCAATGGGTGGATATTTACCTCCACACCCATCTTTCCCCTTTCCTGTACCTCCTACATTTGCCATTTGCAAATTTCAACTGTTTTGGTAAATTTTCATCATTTCTCTTGGTAACTTCATACCCCTTATCAAAAAAAGAGAATCTTTACTAGACCATTGTGCCTAAAATCGAGTGCCACCTTGTAGTCATGGTCATCTTTTCACTCCCATGCATTACTTTTAATTCTTACACCAATATATTTCCATATCTATAACCAACACACGCCTTGTACATTACCATCACCCTCTTCACCTTCCTCCCGTCTTCCAGCGAATCCCATTCCAGTGCTGTATTATATCTGTTACTGATTGCGTTCTGCGGTAATTTCCAGAAACTAATCTAGCAGCCCATTTTTGCACCCTCTCCAACTCCATATTTGATACTAAAATGTGGGTCCCATGCTACACTACCATATTCAAGCAATGGTCTGACCAAATTCCTTTAACCCAATTCCTTTACTTCTCTCTACATCCCCTCATCACTCTCTCCAACAAGTGCAGAATTTTGAAACCTTTTCCTACTACCTGTCCAATGTGTCCTGTCCCGTTAAGCTTGTTATCAAACGTATTTGCCGAGATATTTACATTTCAAGTATTCAACAAGAAATTCTTTCTCCAATTAATCATAATCCACCTTTATTTTTTTACTTATGGCTTTACGCCTCGTCGACGTCGAGGTCATTAGAGGCGGGATGGGACTGGGGACAAGGAACGGCAAGGAATTCGGACAATGGACTTTTTTTGAAGGAAGCATCCAGACATTCGCCTGGAGTAATTTGGGAAACCATGGAAAACCCAAATCTGGATGCCCGGATGGGGATTTGAACCGGCGTCCTCCGAATGCGAGGCCAGAGCGTTAACCGCTCACCCACCACCCTCGGTCATCACATATTTGGCGCAGTTTTCGTTTTACAAAGTTCGCTTTTCAAGTTCACTGAGATAAAGTGTAAACTGACCAGTTATTAGTCATGTGGGACCCTGACGTCAGGTCACGGAAGTTATGAACAGGGACCCATTGTTGGAGCCTGGCTTTAATCATTGGCGAGTGCGTTCGTGTGGTATCAACGACAGTTAGATGAAGTTTATTCAGTCATAATATTGTAACTGAACTTTAAATCAAATTATTCTCGTGGTCAGAAAGAGAGATTGGTAATCCCTTTGGGAGCGTCCCTAAACCACGTAGCACCATTTTAGCCTTCTGTGAAACCCCCCCTAGCCCACGTAGCCCGACGTGGCTTTTGCCTCTACTCCCCCCCACCCCCACCCTCCTTGGCACGTAGCTTTTTTCTATTGATTCCAGAAACTTTGTACTGTTTTCTCTTTTCAAGATTATCGTAAAATACATACGGAGATACTTAAATGACGAAATAAATATTCACATGCTGTTGTGAGTTCTGTACTTCATTTTAACTG